>VXBP01006866.1:100847-125719 GCA_013400115.1 Rhinopomastus cyanomelas
GGCCAGGCTGGATGTGGCTCTGGCCAGCCTGGTCTAGGGTGGAGTGTCCCAGCCTGGTGGGGTGGTTGGAACTGGATGATCAGGTGGTCCCTTCCAACCCTGAGTGATTCTGATTCTATAACTTCTCCAGTGAAGTGATCCTGCTCTGGCAGGAGGATTGGACTAGATGATCTTTCAGGGTCCCTTCCAATCCCTAATGATTCTATGATTCTATAAGAGCCAAACAAGCAACTCTGTGAGCACAGTTCTTAGCTCTAGAACTTCCCACATGGCAAATCCTAATGTGCACAAGTAAACTGTACATTCTAGAACAGACATACTCCCTCTACATTTTCAGAACCATTACACAGAACCACTTCAGTAATCTTTCTCTCATTTGACCATGTTTTATCTTTTCTATCAGGTTAAGGATCAGCTTTCAGTTGCACTCAAACTTTTTTAAACACATCACAACATTGGAAGCTCACATGTAACTGATTATTCACCTCAATTCTTTTTCTGTTCAGCCCCTCCTTGCCCAGAAGGCCATCCTTAACCTGCAAGCACACATCCATCTGTCTTCAACATAATCTTTTACTTCAGCTCCATCAACACAACTCTTGATTTGCACTGATCACTAAGAGATCCATTTTACCCTGTCCTCGTACCAAGATTTTTTTCAGAAATTGCAGAATTTCCCAATAAGGTAGGTAACTGTTGCACAGGGAAATAACACAACCCCAAAGTAAACACTTCAGTTTAATAATTCTTGAATTGAAATTAAATTGAGACTTACCCATTACCCACATTTTATGCAAAGGTTTGCCAGCTTCCTATCGTTACAGCTCTTTATTTAAAACGTCATGCTGTGTCAGCCGTAGACATCTACTGTGCCACTAGTTTCATTAAAATAAAACACTGAAAACAAAGTCTTGTTCAGTTACTTTCTGTAACTCACAATAACCACCATTAATCATTACATCTTTATGTATCTTAACATCTTCCTTTCTTGTATCAGGCACATTCTAATTGCAGAACATTATAACCCATCAGTCTCCTACAAATTCACCTTTTTTAAGACTTACTGCAATTTAACACTAACAGTGGAAAACATAACAAGAAGATACTTATCATCAGGAAATACCACTGTTCTTTCTGGCTGTAGCTGCTGCTAACATCAGTTTTAGTGAACTTTGACAGAGGATCCATTTCATCATAACCCCCATTTTCAAAAGCACCTGCTACCTCGTGTGACTTCTTCCCGATTACAACATTTTGATCTCCTATCAAAGCAACACACAATTTCTGTTTAGCCTCAAATACAAAGAAAGACATTTTCTCCATATGAATTTTTTGTGTGTTTTCTCTATATAATTTTTCAGGTTCTAAAAGGTCATTAACTTCTATCAGTATTAATTTGTTCTTTCTATTCTATTTCTTCTGGAATACAAGCTAGCTTTTTAATGTAGCAAGGTTTCTGCTTTGGTTCTGATGCTTTTTTCTGTTTAATATGTGTTTGTAAACTCCCCCAATACACTTTGCTATTAAGCCCAAGGCTACAGAATTTTAAACATAACATCCCAAAGATTTAACATTAGCTCTGACGATCTCAGAACCTCAGCAAAACTATTTCAAGTTACTCATCTTCTCACAGCTCAGAGTTCTCTTACACCATCAATATGACTGAGCTTAAACAGCAAGATCATTTCCTTGCACAGGAGTGTAACAGTTGGCAGAGGCGTCATTGCTACTTCAGAATTAAAAGTGAAAGAAGAACAAAACACATGAATGAAGCTAAAGCATTTAGTAAACTCCTACATAAAGCAGTAATTTGATTGCACGAGACATAAAATCAATCCAGAGTGGCCAGTACCAAAAAACCCAAACTGTTTTTAAATCAGTTTGAAATGCTTCCATGTTAAATTACAGCATGCCCTTTATTACAATTACATCCTTAAATTGCACTACACCCTTTAGATACTTCCTTTATTCCAAGAACTGTCTAGCATTGCCTGGCAGAACACAGTGAAGACAGTGAAGGCTAAAACATATATGCTGTAGAGCTAAAGAGGGAAAACAAGTAATAATGTTGCCTCAATTGCAAGATAGGAATTCCAGAAGATGGGCACAGGAAGGGTGCTGAAACAATGGGCTAAACATTTTAATGCTCGACTTGGAATTTAACCTTCTCCAGTCTTCTTAGGGGAAAAAATTTGCTTTATAAGCTTTTGAAGGGTTTATAGTACTCATAAGATGATCAGAGGGCTGAAGAACTTCTCTTGTGAAGACAGGCTGAACGAATTCGAGTTGTTTAGTCTGGAGAAGAGAAGGCTCCAAAGGGATTTTATAGCAGTCTTCTAGTACCTGAAAGGGGCCTACAGAAAAGCTGGAGAGGGGCTTTTCATCAGGGACTCTAGTCCCTGGTTTCAAGGTAAAAGAAGGCATATTTAGATTAGATCTTAAGGAAGATATTCCTCACTGTAAGGAACAACAGGCTGCTCAGGGAGATGGTGGGTGTCCCTTTTCTGGAAGTGTTCAAGGTCACGTTGCTCTGAGCAACCTGGTTTAGTGAGAGGCATCCCTCCCTATAGCAGAGTGGTGGTAAGTAGAAAAAGGTACTTTCCAATCTAAACCACTCTATGACTCAGTTTTCAAAACTCTAAAGTGTCTCCAAAGAAAGAGGAGAAACAGCCCGCTCAAACTGCTCAACAGAAAATTAGACCACGTATGAAAGATACGTATCATCACTTCACTTTTTCTGTCTTGACGCCACCTTATTTGTCTCTGCATTACTGTTGAAATAAAGTGCAAGTATGGTGAAAGAAGCATTTGAACTTGGAATCTACTACTAACAGAGCTAAGCAATGGGACAAGATGCTACTCATCTCTTCCAATCCCTGGATGAAAGTTTTTCTGTTCTTTAATCACCATTGTTGTGAAAATGAAAAGGATTTATCTCTTCAGCAGAAGGGATTACTGCTTTACAATACTTCAAATCTTTATGTGTTATTCCTTAGAAGGATGAGTACAACTAGTGAGACTGTAAGTAGTAAACAGCTCTATGTAATTGTGGAGTTCAGATGCAACCCTCCACCAGCAAAACATCTGGATCCTCAAATCAACCCAGAGATGAGATTCACTCCGGGGAATCAGTATCAGCTCTACGTAATTTCCACTGACAACCAGCATGTCTTCTTAGAGAATACAGTTACAGTGTTTTCAAGCAGAAGTGTAAGTATGGCTTGCAAATAAGCTGTTACTGGCTGAAGAAGCTTTTTGGGTTTCAATGCACAGAAGTACCAGGAAAACATTACTTTAATATGAAGATTCCTTATCACAAACTAAATTTTATGTCATTACTTTTCGTTTATTTGAGCACACTGTTAAAAAAATGCACACACAGTGCTTCCTGTTAGAGTATACATTTCAGAAACAAAGCATGAAAAGAATTAGAACTGGAAAACTTATTCTGAACACATCACCTGCATGGCAACTGTAAAATAACTTGAGTGTATCAATGGCAACAGCATTTAATAGATGGCTACTGTACTATTCACAACACACCTCTGTTCTTCCTAAACAAGAAAACAAGTCCTGTGGACTCGAAAAAAATTTGGAAAGCTCAAATATTTTCACAACATTATCTGAATGTACTTCTTCTCAGTAAAATCTTATCAAAGACATTTAATTATGTTTAAATAGCAGATAATGAATCTGCTTTCCTTTTGAAATAAGCCTTCTTTCACATTTCATCTAATTTGAACATTAACTGTGAACATTTTTATCACATATCTGTGAAGTAATGGTTTTCATAATTTTTATGGATCTCAATGAGTACTCTTCAGAAAATGGAAAAAGAATGGTACTGTAAGATAATGGCAGCAGTTAAGAAAGTTGGGGGGTTTTTTTAATTAGGAGGAGTTTCTTGTAAAAGGGTCTGAAATAATGTGGTACTCATTCCTGATACTGCTGCTTAGAAGTAAGAAGGCATTTCCAAATAAAAGTGAGTGCAAATTCCTTGCCTTGACTTCCCCTGCATTTCCTCTCACTACGGCTCTACGCACAAAATCTTACGCAGAGTTTTAGATCACAGGGCTTGGGTTTACTCAGTTGTGTTACTGTACATTACAGAGACATTTCAAAGAGAAACATCAGTGTGTCATACCTGAGAACACGTATGTTTCTGATAATACTGATAACACTCACATGTCCTTCCTCATTATAACGGGTTTGTAAATAGACTGCTAAATCCAGAAAACACTTCTGATGAAGTGGGGAAAGCAGCACTACAACCATAAGAAAAACGGGAAATCAGGGAGAAGAGTATATTGAAACAACATGCTCAGACTCAGGCAGAAGTTTCTGGATAATCTGGGAATTTATGTCTGAAGGCAAAGACATCCTACCTGGTTTTGCTCCTTTGGGTTTTCTGATTTTGGGGGGGAATTTTTATGGGATTTTTGTTATGGATTTTGTTTGTTCGTTCATATTCTTTGGCAACTTAAGAAAATATGTTTTAGAGGACAAGTATAACACTGGCCAGCAAGAAACTAAGTATGCTTAAAAGAGATTAAATTATAGGCTCAATGTAACAAAGAACCTATTAAAAACTAAAACCTACCCAGTACCTCCATCCATATATTTTAAAACATTTTACAAAGGTAATTTAACATTACCACTGGAAATTCATACATGGAAGAGTGAGACTCAAGGATGGACCTGGCTAGTGAAAGCCCTGTTCTAGGAGCTGCCAGGATCAGAATATTCTAGGACAAACGTAAGGTGAGTGGAACAGGAAGTCATTTACTTCAAATCAAGATCTTATACTTCCATCTGTTACCTAAAATAAAACAATACACAATCCACCTCAAAGGGGATTTAAAAAGAATGACAATTCATACTCAAATAACCAGAACACTGATCAGATTTAGATTATCTACCAATAACAGGCAGGAGGTTAACCTGATTTTAAAACTACATTTTAATCAAGCGCTGGTCAGTGACCTAGGAAGTTCTGTCACACACCATTTCCTCCTATTGATTTCCATGCAGGAAACTTTTCATAAAACTTTCATATAGTCACCACTGCTATTGCCATTGTCACCCATAATAAAAATCACCATTTGCCTATATGTAACAAAGATTTAGAATTGTGGTTTAGAGATCATGGTTTTAGAAACCTGCCTTGTTCTGAAACAAGTAATTTGTTTCTTGAAGCATATGTATTTTTAAAACATCTCATGCCTGTACAGTGAAAATAGACAATATAAAAGCTTAAAACCCTGATCACAACCAGATATTAAAGTTCCATGCCTCTCTCCACCACTAAAGAAAAGGGAAAAATAAACAAAAAAGTTATCTACTAGCACAAGAAAAAAATGACAACATTTCAAAGTAACAAAAAATAAGCGTAATACAGTTTGATTTTTTTTTAAAAAATCCAAATACAAAGGCCTCAAAAGGAACTTCAAAGCAACAAAGACTTTGGTAGATACTGTATTCTGCAAGGTCATTCCACATACAGGGTTTACAGGGAACAGAAAGCCTTTCACAGCCCCAGATGCACAAAACGTTTAGAACAGAGGAAGAACAAACCAGCCAACAGCAGTTGCTAAAAAGCACACAAGAATATGAAAATGTTATCCAGCTGCATAGCAGTCCAGATTCACGGTATCTTTTAGTGTCTTTAAGCTGTTGATTCTTCATATAGACATTCTGATTTTTAGTTACATTAAACCAGGAGAACATAATTGAGGGTCACATCAGCATGGCTGACGTGCTTGAGTACTGATTTTGTTTTCTCTATAACAGAACACACAGACTATACAGTCTGTATAAACCTGCTTTAGGTAAATGTACTCACAAGTAATTTCCAAATAACCTATCTTAATGTAATGTATGCTTTCTCCCCCCCCCACCTCACAAGCTGCATCTGTAGAGTGTACAGGCCAACGCACAGGTCTATCGACTAGGGACACCTACCGCACAGCGGCACCTACACACGGAATAAAGGGTGCTCTTCCCACAGCCACATTCTAATTGGTACGGTTCTTCCCAATAGACTGTCACGGCGTGTTAAACGCTACTCCGTTCTTGAAAAGAGGATTTCAGAACTACAGCTAAAGTCAGACATATTTTGAGGTAAGAAAACAAATATAATAAATGCCTACCTGAACCCACTGGAGATGAGCCAACACTAAGACTTTGTAAACTTCCATTCCTGAGCAAAGTTGGAGATTTCTGAAGACCAGAGCTTGTCACACTTCCTGCAGCAGATGCCACAGATGAAGTTGGGGAAGCAGAAGAAACTGAGAGATGGGAAATACTTTCTTGATTTTTATTTCCTTTGGGTCTACCAGGCCCATGTTTACTTTGCTTATTTCCTTTCCGTTTCTTCTCTGTTATAGTTTCTTCTTCTATTCCAGAAGTCTGAGCTCGTTTGTATGCTGTAGAAGTAAGGCTTGAACTACCTATGTCTCCAGGTGAGCTGTCAAAGTTTTTAGATTGAGAAACAGCTGATGATGAAGGGAGACCAATTAAGGAAGTGAAACAATTTACACCTCCCTCTTGACTCCCAGCCTCTCCTTTATGTACATCTTTGGTTGACAAAGTCTGTTGAGAATGTGTGAAACTATCACTTCGCAGATCTGTGTCTGTAAAACTCAAAAAATCCTGGGGAGACTGAACTGAACTTCCAGAAGATGACTTTATGCTCCCAGGGGTACCCAGAAAGCTTCCTAAAAAAAAAGAAAAGAAAAGATACAGTACATTTTTTGTTCCCCTACAGCTGATGAAAATTGATGGGAAAGACTAAAGTTTTGTACTTTGAGGCATTAAAGTGAAAGGACTTTACAAAAACAGTTACTACGAGCTAAGGAATTATTTTTGATGTAACTCATTGCTGCTCGTGCTGATCTTCACTCTGATTGATGTGATTCTCACACTCTTACCTGATGTTCAGACTTGAATTTGGAGCATAAACAAGGTAAAAATAAATAAAAGGAGAGTAATAACTTCGCTGCTTAGACAACTTGGACATCTTTGACTTGGTGACACTCAGAGCAGGGTTTTTTAAACATATACATATATTAAAAGAGAGGTTACAGAAACATGCTGTAATCTACACTGTATGCCTGAAATCCTCTTCACCATTCGCTCAAAATCAAGGCTCTTACACAGGTCAAGGGAACAGCAATTACCCTTAATTTTCCCTGGCTGAGGAGGTGCTCCACAGAAGACATAGCTTTCAAAAAGACAGGAGACAAAGTGGAGGAAAGAGTATGAAATTTGCGTTCCAAGACTTCTTTAGTACCGTCAGAGCAACATAAAAACCTAACAGAATGACATTGCTTCTCTAATATTTGGAATACAGACATTTTATCACTGTGTTAATGTATGCAAGGCAGAAAATGAAGCATGCTCAAGAGAAAGAAAGAACTGCTTTGACTGAAATTCAGTCATTTTATACGGGTGGGTACACTGATCAACTATCCAGTCAAGAAAAAACTCCAAAATACACCATTAGATACAAAAAAGTCCTTTAAAAAGTACAGTTTTATCATTAATACTCCATTAAACATTAAGATCCCACTTATGATTTAAAAAAACCATAAAGCCACTGTTGTTTTGTATTTTACGTACGTTCCCTCAAATCCACGCAATACAACTTTCAAGAAAACGCATGCACACAGCAGAAAGATCTATCTGCAGTGAAATAAATATTGGTTTAAATGCAAGAGTCCAGAAAAGGCAATTCTCAAAGTGTTGAAAATTTAAACAAACAACCAAAAACCCCCATCTTACTGTTTTTTCCAGTAAAAAAAGCCTGTAATATTGGAAAAGTTCTAAAAAAAAATAAATCAAAGTGAACACTGCATAAATAAATTTAAATGAACAGCCACATGCAAAAAGATCTTTCACTTTAAAGAAAACATTATCTTTAAATTATCTGCATCTTTACAAATTATTTGGGGGCTGCTGCACGCTAAGTCCAGTTTAATTTTAACATGCACCAACTAAAAAACTATAGTCTCATTCCCTTAAAGAGCTAAGAAACACCTGCAGTCTCAAATTCATGCATTACACTTTACCCAAGACTACTTTTTCAGCACATGAAGAAACATCTGGTTTTAGCAGACAAACAGAATATCTTTGCAGTCTAAACAAAAGCATCAGATCTGCCCTGAAAAGATGTAAACCTTCTTTTTCACCTTATGACAACGATGTCTTCCCTTTAAGAAGTGGGGGGTTTTCCCTAGAGAAACACTGTAATTACTGAGGGAAAAGGATGAACTACTTTCCCAATTTTAAACACGTGAGATTTCTAATTCACACCAGTCTTGTTTCAGAGTAACAATGCATACCTTGCTGAAAAGGGCTAGCTGCAGTCACAGTTGTTCCTGGATTTCTTGCAGTGCCAGGCTTTCTTCCCCTCTGACCCAAGCTGTGACCTGCAGATTTCTTCCCTTTGCTCTCTGACCCTCTAGCCTCTGAAGAATCTTTTCCACTTGAAACATGTGTAGAAACTTCCTGAAAATTTGCATTTGTAAATCGAGCGGTAGTGTCTTCCAACCTCTTCACAGAACCTGACATGGTGTTGTTGCTCGTGCTTGTGTATGTCTAGCATTTTGATAAAAGAGAAGAAATAAAAGCAACAATTAGATCACAAAAAAACACTAACAAAAGAATCCACTATTTCAAATAAACTTAGAAGTGTTAAAATACCAAAGTAACCAAAGGAAGATACATAAACCAAATTGTTCAGCAAACAACTGAAGTGAATGAAACTTCACTTTGCAGAAAAAATGTCAGCTTTGGTTGGAATTTTTACTTCGCTGACGTCAATGAATTACACTCAAATCTATGATTGTAAAATCTTTAAATTCTATTTAAAGAAGATGTTATGTTACAGTTTAAAATCAGAAATTAAAAAGATACTTTAAACCCTTTTCAGAGAATAAATTTTTAATGCAGTTCTTCCACCAGCAGCTGAAAAGATGAAAGCTTTAAGGAAGATGAAAATTTCAATGTATCTGTAAACTACCCTGTATGTATTACTATTAATTCCAGTACAAACGTATTATGGGGTTTCTGAACAGCAGTGAAAAAAAAAAAAAAATCAGTTTACATCTGTGAAATACAATGTTAAAAAAAATGTACCTCGAATTTAAAGTGCCATACTGCTAAGTGTTTCAAATGATGATGGAGCCACTTCTAAAGCAAACTTGAGCAGTTCCCTTTCTGAACTACTATGAAGCCACAAGTAAGCTGAATTAACCAGAAACTGATGTGTCACTTGACTGAGGAGTTAGGAAGAGTGGCTCAAATTTGGGTCACTTAAACAAAGGTTTTCCAGACATGCAGTAACCCAAATCCAAAACTCAAGCTTTTTCAATGAATCAGGATTTCTTCTCTTATTCAAGACTTTTCTTTCCTAATTTTGATCTCTTATCCATTCAGTTGCATATTAATTATAAGGACAATTACAGCTAGAAACAATCATAGTTTGATGTTATGCAGCAGTTACTGCAAAAGTTTTATTTGTGTTTTATTTACTGAGTAGTTTAACACAGCCTACAACGCTGGTCAGGATTTGACAGTGGCAGGTAGGCACTAATTTGCATGTACTGGGCAGAGATTTGGTTTGAATCCTGTGCCTTGCAGGTTTTTGAGAATACACACACACATCAGTCCTGCTTTTGAACATTTTGCACTTTGGAAAGCTCATTAAAATATCTTTAATATAACATATGCTAAGCAAAATAAAATTGGTATCGTTTGGTCAGGCTTTTTTCACAGACTATATTCCTTACTTTAGAGAGTTAACTGCAATTAAGTACCCTGAATCAGACACACACACATCAATTGCTTTGAGAATCCACAAAATATGCAATAGAATCCAACGTGCAACTGCAGCACAAACTTGAGATCAATGAACTATTCCATAAATAACCTACCCACCACTAAGCTGTTCTTCTAAAACGCTACGTATTACAGAAGGCAAAGGCATAACACAGATTTCTCAGAAAAAACACTTCATATGCCAGGTCAGTTACGTTGTTTGTGTTTGGCAGTTCTTTGAGGTCAGAACAGCGCGAGAGAGAGTGGCAGCGAGCAAGGATCTAAGGCAGAGACAAAACACTCTCAGTTATTTACTGACTGGGTTCAGCCTCTGATGTCCCCTGACCTTCACATTTCAGTACAGACACCCAAAAAAACCAAAATTCTACTGATGCTACCACCCTGCTCCATACCTCGGTTTATCTGGGAGGACGTGACTATTCCATGACTGTTAATCCTGTTCACAAAAATCACCATGCTAACTCTGTGTGCATTAGAGTTCCTTTATGCTTCCCATAAACCAGTTTGCCGTTTTTCCCCCCAAAAAAAGTGCACTGTCACGTTGCCAAGTTGGTGCACAGAGCACTACTGTCATTTTTACACCCTTTATATATCCCTGTGTGCCCTGAGGAGTTACATCACCCATCTTAAGAAAGCCTTCAACTTCTGAGGAAGCTTTGGATTTACAGTAAAGTTATGATCATGGTTGCTGCAACACACAGTACCTGCCATGGCTTGAAAAGCCTTTACCCCGATACAGATGTGTACAGCTGTACTCTTTCACAGCAAAGGGAAACACACCACGAAAACACTAGACACTGAGAGCATGGCCCAAGGAACAAAATGCAAACAAACCAACCTACCACAACACACACATAACCCACAGTCCACAAACACCACACAGCTGTAGTGGAGCAATGCTCAGTCACACTGAGCAGAGCACATTTTCCACTCTTCTGTAACTCATCGTAGCAGAATCTGAGCATCCTCTTTAAGAACCAGGCTGGGTTGATATTCAGGGTGAACTGAGTAGGGTCACCACTGTCATCTTCAGTCAGTTTGCTTTGTGTTTGCAGGACATTTCATTTGTTCACTGAGCACCATTTGAATGGAGAGATGCTATCATCTTGAACATCTTTCTGTACATCAATTATCGGAAGATTTAATTAATAACACACCCCACTGCCCCCTCCCCCCCCAAAAAAAGGGACACATCACTCTACCGCTACATGAAAGGAGGTTCTAGAAAGGTGGCTGTTGGTCTCTTCGCACAAGTAACAAGCGATGCAACAAGAGAAAATGGCCTCAAGTTGTACCAGGCTAAGTTTTGGTCAGACATTAGAAAACACTTTTATCAGAAGGGTCATCAGGCACTGGAACAGACTGCTCAGGGAGACAGCTCATCTCCATCCCTACACGTGTTTAACAGTCATGTAGATATGGTGCTCAAGGACGTGGTTTAGTGGTGAGCTTGGTATCCTTAGGTTAATGGTTAGACTCTAAGATCTTACATATTTTTTTCAACCTAAACCATTTTATGATGGCCAACTAAGAGGAAGGCCAGAAAAAAAGGCAGAGAGAACACCCAAATTTCTAAGTTATTCTAGTTCTTCTTAAAACATTCTATACCTATGCCCCAAATGAATTTATTTCAAACATTTTCAAATTTAACTGACTCAGATTAAGCAGTGTTTGCTGAAGTATTACGCAGATGCACAAAAATGCCTCTGAAACACTGTACTTGTACCTCAACACAACCTTCAGACTTGCACCTCAGTAAGGTTCTGCAGGACAGAGAAATCAAGACTACAAACTCACATAATGTAAATCCACAGTTTATTCTGTGGCAGTTCACTAATCTATCTTAAGAAGCAACTCATCTAGATAAAAACATGCCTTAAAAGCATAATGTTCATCACCACTGTATCACAAAGAATTTAACATTTTGCAGAAGCAAAATCAAAATTCCTTTTGCATTGCAATATACCATGCTAAAACAATGCATACACCGCAGGGACAGACTGCTGTGAAAAAGACATCAAGTCAAAAATCAATTCTGACAACTCTAACAGAACACACAAAAGTAACATGCTAAGACAGTATTTAGAACCAAATATTTATCTCGTTCTGTTAACTTTTCAAATTTTTGAGGAATACACTGTGAATTTATAGCCTAGAAAAGCAAATGTATGTAAATTATACAAAAAAAAAAAAACTAGGAAAAAAATTAAAATAACAAAATTAACCAGCCACAACAAACCAAAATTTTTTTTAAAAATCACTGTCAAATAACCAGTAGATATTTTTTAAAAGCATAATCAAATCTAGTAACTTCATTAGAAGAACAAAATACCATTTTTCCTGACAATCTGGAGCTTTATCAAAAGACAACAGAAAACGAAACAGATCCCTTAGACTGAAAAAACCCACAGCACGCAAAAGGTTAAAAAAAAATTAAACAGACACATCTCAATATTTAAATTCCACAGTAAATACTTCCAATTTCGTTTACTTAAGTTATAATTAAGGTTCTAGATTTACAGATTTATCTTCTGCTCTAGATCTACCCTGCAGTAGGCTTTTACAAGCTATGAATTTCCCACATTGTCTCAGACTCAAGAGAAATATTTTCAGTACAAATTAATAAAATGAAATAAATCACATGGACAAGCCAATTCAAAGATTTCTACAACTCAGTTTGAATAAAAACTGCCACACTAATCCATCACAATGTCTAATCTTAAAACACCAAAGTGGAAAACAGACTTTTTTTTTTGTTTTTTGCAATCAATGGAGTTACTGGGAGTTTCATAAAGCAACCAACTAGTACATCTCATTTGACACAGCAGTGTCAAAAAGAACACAGGGGAACCAGAAACAAGACTATTTCATCAAACTACATCCTCAAGTGAATAACCCTCCTGTGGAGAATAAAGACCTATCCAAAGCATACTAAAATAACAAAAATTCTTGGTGGCAATACTTCAAGTTACTACCACTAATTGAGTGAGTACTTCCAAATACTACATAAATTTGATATTTCAACTGTTTTAATCTGTCCCTAAAATGTCTGGGTGAACTATATGCAAATAAACACATTTGTTGTATTCTGCATGTCAGAACAAAACCACATACAGTTAGCAGAAGCTTCAGCATCTTTGCTAAAAACACTACATACTGATCGCTAGCGCGATCCCTCACGTGGATGTCAAACATTCCCACCTGAATGGGACAAATGTTTTTAACTGTGCATTCCTCAGTCCTGCCCCCACTCTGTAATGCCATCATTGCTGTCACTTTTTTGGTGGATATAAAAAGTTATTCTTGTAGAGTACAGTGAGAGCTGTAATTATTTAACCTTCTAAAGACCACAGAACCTAATGGAGCAGACTGCTAAAAGGATAACGTGATACTACAAGTGCATGAAGCCTAAGCTCACCGGTTCCATGACAGCTCAGCACATGCAAGTGAATTTCAGAGGAAACACTTTCTAAATTTTGTTAAGCTTAAGTCAGTGAAATAAAACTTACTAGAGCATCAGTGGCACCTGATTGAGGTCATTACATCACTCACTACTCAATTAGAAAATTTTAAGCCATTCTCAGTAAGATAAAGCTCAATATATTTTGGGATTTATGTTGTATGAAAAAATGCTGAGTGTGCCTGAAAATTACAGAATTCATACCATTATAAAGCTCCTGTATATGCAGCAGTATAAATACATCACAACAGATCAGCATAAGTAATTGAAGTAGAAGAGAAGAAAAAAACACGTTGACTTACTTTCTCTGTAGTTACAGTAAGAGATGGAACCAAGGACGGCGATGACTCTGACTGCTTCTTATATTTTTGCTTGTGTTTATCTTTCTCTTTGTATTTCTAAAAGTTACAAGAGAATATAAGCAAATTTCAGTTTACACTGTAACAAAGCCCAAGTACCTCAGTGGAAGCTGTATCAGAAATTTATTTCATGGAAACTAAGGGAATGGGTCATGAAATTGTCTAACAAAGTAGAATCACTTGAATTCTGCACGCAAAGCTGAAAGCAAAACATATTTATCTCTACCTTTATGGACTCCAAATACCACCTGACCTAGAGATCACCTTGTCTCTAACCAGCCCAAAATCCATCTCAGCTGTGTTAAGCTTATAATACAGGTTTATTGAGGAAGTTTTAGAAATAAATGGTGGGTTTGTTTTCTTTGGGGGGTTATTTGTTTGTGTCTTTTTTAGACCTGGGAAACACACATTTGAAAGCCAAAAAACTACTAAGTGGAGGGTTCAAATGCACTGATGTCTTTTAAATAACCACTTAATAATCCCAAGAGTGCTACCCCAACTGCCTGAAAACAGGCAGGGATCAAGACAAAACACAAGCAATCTACACCATGACTGTCATGCTAGCCATCAAATCTGCTGATCCAAGAGGCTTTAGTCAGTGCTAGTGATCCAGCTCACTATTACCACTGGTGTACATGTTCAGATAAACTTGAGTAACAATTTCACTGAACTCTAAACAAGCCTCAAGAAAGAAGTTACGAAGAGGAAATCTAAGCCACTGCCTGCGTTTCTTCAGCTTTCATCATTTCACCGAGCAAATCAACCCTAAAGACATTATTTTGGTAATTTTGGAGGCAAGAGGCAATGACTTTAATATGCTTTAGGATGAAACTTCATCAAGTATCAGTAAACAATAGGAAACATTTAAATTAACAAGTTCTACAATCTCTTCTGCTGAACTTCTGGTGTACTTCTACTTGCAGTGTTAATTTTTTCTGAAAGGCATAGAAACATTGAATTCTGATCAAAGGAATAGTGTGGGAGGACTTCAGATTACATTCTGTTAATGTAGGAAAGTCACTTTGATAGTAGTCTCAACAGAAAAGGATGTGTCAAGAAGACGAATACAAGAACGGGGAAAGGGACTAATGATTAAATGGCTAAAAGCCTGAAAAGTACATGCTCTAAGTGAAGTATCAGCAACCCCATCAAATTCCTCCTCCCAGATCGAAAACACCAACACAAAGTTTGCCATGCCAGCTTACAATGGTTACAGCTTACCACTCAAGGCCACTGGAGGGGTAACCCACCCAAAGCTCTTTTGCATACAAAGACCTCACCCACAGGGGGTCTGCTGTCATTAGGTCTACATTCCCTCCTCCTTTCAGGTTACACCCCCTCTAACAATCTTTCTTTTTTTCTTTTCTTTTTTCCTCCTTAAGGAAGTTCAGAAGTCTGACTTCTCAATGTGAATTGACTCCAGATGCGAATGACAAAGAAGTGGAGAACATTTCACTGCAGGAAAACTTCTGAAAGGAATGCTCTACTTTTACACTGATAGGAATAAAAATTTTAGCAACAGCCTGCTGAGATGAAGAATCTTAGCTACCACTTGTTGCAATTGTACTCTCTTCTCCTCTTAAAGATGCATACAAAACATAGTAATAGTTCTTGGATCCAGAAAATGAGTTAGAGACAGACACGGATTCCCACAATACTTAACAGTCATGACAGCTTTCAATCAAGTCTGTTAGTAAGGACACACAAACTAACCATCCTCTCTACTGCCAGAAAAGGAACTAACACTTGGCCCTTCATGGACAACTCCCTGCATGCTTCACTTTTGTCAGGCCTTGCAGCTCTGATCACTCACATCTCTTAAAACAAATCAAAAAAACCACAACAACTAGCAGCAGCCCACCAGGATAAACATCTGCAAAGCCACACAGAAACATCAGTGATCTAGGGAAAGTGAAGATATTCCACGTCTGACCTTTTACAAGCTTTACTGTAAGAAAAAAAAAAGGAGGGGGCAGAATCTACTCTTAACAAGGACTGAAACCAACTGTTGCTAGTAAGTGAAAGCTAGGGGAACCCCGAGGGCACGCACATCCTATATATCACATTTATACTTTCAGACTTGGCTTTCTTCCCCCCGTAAGATTCACAGGAATGAGTTCAGATGTTCCAAACACCTGCATTTAAAGATAGTGGCAGAGCTGTAAAAACAGGATTTTGCAAAGAGAAACATTCCAAGGACAAATACATTAAAAAAAAACCACTGCAGGGCCAGTTACAAAACTACTGGAAGAAACTTGGTTCACGAATAGGGTAGCTCAACATATCAGATGAATGCAGCTCCTGAAACCTCTCTTACTTTAAGAAAAATAAGGTGCAATTGCCATGCAGGCATGAGGCAAAGCAGCCAGAACATCATTCATTCTAGGACTTGAAGTGCCCTGATTTATGATGTATCTGAACATCAATGCAAAATACCTAGAGTTCATATGTCACAATTAATTAGAAAGCTTTATTTTTCACTAGGGATCTCATTTTTTGTTTTTGTTTCTGTTCTAAAAAATTATTTAATACCTTCTTAATTCCAATAGCTACATGGTGCAAGGTAAGAAAACTAATATGGTGCAAGATTTCTGGAATTCTAGTGCACTGCACACTCACCTCCCGTGGGCAGGGGCGTGTGGGAGGGGGAAAAGTAAGCACGGTTTGATAGCCTCTGTTTCTTCTACGGAGATCCAATCTATCACATTGTTGCATAATATGATTTTACAAATCATATTTTACCCCTTGGTGCCAATTCTGTGGTGTTTCTAGCATATTTACACATTGGATCACTCTAAAGATCAGCACTTGCTCATTTATTTGCTTTAATGTACTTTCAGGGGAAACATCAGGCTACTGGATGAAAATACAATCTCATCAAATAAATGAAGGGAACATGCATAATTTCATCCTAGCTCTGATCTGTTACGAATAGAATAAACCCTATCAAATCTATCTATAGTTTGGAACTCAATCTTTGGGAAGACTGAATAAGGTAAGTGAATGATAATTTTTCCAGTTCAGATGGAATGGATAAGTTCAGCTTTTCTCTAATGGCATTATTAATTCATAACATTTCCACATGGAAGTATCATTTAACTTGTTCAAGCTATTTACACTTATTTGCAATTCATTTTTGTCTCGAACGCACAGCTAACTCCAAAGACGTTTCCACAGCACTTTGTTTCATGAAGTTCAGCTTTAACAGTTCCCTGTTACAAAAGAAAAAAGTCTCCTGACCCCTCTCTCACCTTTCCCACACTGCTTAGCTTGTCAGACCTCCTTGTGTGCCGATTCAAACTGCTAAAACAGCAGCAACAAAAGAGGAAGTGGAGTTTTCAGCTAGGTTAGTTCAGTGAAAGAACATGAGGGACAGACAGTTAACAGGGACACAGATCAGAGGCGAAAGAGCTCACCTGGCCAAAAACCAGGAGACTTAATTTCTGCTTTGGAAGAACTATAACATGCACATTATCAACAAACGCAGAGCTTAGCCCTTCAAAGGGAACTACTTGGGCTGACCTTGAAGTATTTTTATCCCCTTTGCTGTTACAAAAATCACAACCCCCTCATTATCTTTGACTGTCCCATTTTCAAACCTTAACAATTTAAAATCCAATTTTCTTTGTGATTCTTGGAAGCAAGATCATCTGAATGCCCAGACCATCTGAATGCCCAGAGAAGTGGAACACTACTTCCAGCATTATTCAAATGCATATCCATTCTATTAAGCATCAATATTTCACACAATTATTTAAAAGACTCAAAGACCTCACTTCAATACCATTATCAATCGACCGTAATCACTGATATTAACCATCAACGTACTCAAGAATGGATGATAAAAATGCCAAAGCTACTCTCAGGTACAGGACTAACACACAACAGAAAAGGCCATTCTTCTTTTGATGTTTAAGATGAAATACATGTTGTTATTAACACAGTTCAATATTAATAGTGACAGACATAAAATGTTACTTGGGTGTTTAGCAGCGAGTAACTTCAAAAATGGTGCTAGATTAACTCAACCAAGACAGCTACTTTTTGTCCATGCTAATCTTCATTTATTCCTATAAAAACTGCAAGCATTTAAAACTTCAAAATATATAGTTACACACTGTGAAATGCTCCACTGTCTACAAGCTAGCTTAAAGATCTCTATCAAATATACACCAAGAAACAGGCAAACAGAACAGCAAGTAAAAGGAATACATTACATTTTCCTGGCTCAGTCAGGTTAATATTTCAGATCACCTTTAACTGCACACTGACTAGTAGCACTCAAAACATTGCATCTGGTGAACATATACATTCAACTTCTAAAAAAAATAAAAATCAAGATTATCTTGAGAACTGTTACAAAGCCAACATAAAGAACCAATACTTTCATATTACTCAAAGGTCTCAAGAAAAGGGAAGAATGCCCTAAAGCATCTTTTGCTTCTACACTTCTCACACTTGCAGCTACACAACTGAAGTGTAGGAAGATAGAGCTTTTCAGACAGATAGAAAATAGAACACACATGAACACAGAACTTCAGCAGGCAGCAAATCAAAAAAGATGCCAACTTTGATCTTAATCCTGCAGAATTTAAAGATATGTATTACTGCACATACTCAGGCAGAGTAGCTTTCTTACGGAAGTCTGTTTTCTTATGAAATTCTGTTCACATAGTCCCACTCCTGTCTGTTTCCCCCAATAACCAGACTCAACACAATTTGATGGAAAGATATACGTTAAAAATGCAAACAATTACACTCCTACAAAGTCAGTAAAGAAGAGGAGTCCAGAAATAGAAACACTATTCGTCAGCACCGACAATAAAAAGACAACTTCTAACCAGGGAAGCCATACAAAAACTGGGTCCTGGGTAAGAGGGACCAGGTTTTGCAGCTCCTAGATCAGGGGTCCTCAAACCCCGGCCCATGGGCCAGATCCAGCCCCCAAGGGTCCCCAGTGCGGCCCGCTGGGGTGGGGGGGGAAACCTAGCAGCCACAGATGACTTCCCACCAAATAGATGACTTCCTGCCGACTTCGAGGCCGGCCGGGCTGAGGAGGGGGGCGGCAGCATCAGCAAAGGGGGCGGCTCCCCCATCTCTCCTTCCCTCCTTCCAGCTCCCAGGCAGGACAATCCAGGCAGCACAAACCAGCCAGCACCAGTGGGAAGCCTATGCACCATCACGTCAAAAAAAAGAAAAATTGACTCTGAATGCAGGGTATTCCAAGAAAAGTGGACTGCTGATTATTTTTTCACGGAGTACAAAGACCGAGCTGTTTGTCTGATATGCCAGAAATCAGTGTCTGTGTTCAAGGAACACAATTTGCGTCAACACTACGAAACTCAACATAAAGTTAAATATGATTCTTTGGTCGGACAAGGGAGAAAAGGTAAAATATTAAGACTGAAACATGGATTGACAATTCAGCAAAAAACTTCTGTGAAGCAAAAGCAGCTCAAAATATCATCACTTCGAGCGAGCTATCAAGTTGCCAAACTCATAGGGTGCACCAGCAGCGCATTCACAGAGGTAGAACTTGTTAAAGAATGCCTTCTTGCTGTTGCCAAAGAGATGTGTCCAGAGAAGGCGGATTTATTTAGTACAGTGAGTCTTTCAGGACCTACACTTACACGAAGGACTGAAGAAATGGGGAAAAATTTGAATCTGCAGTTGCAAAACTCCTCAAAAAAACTTTGCTATTTCTCATTGGCACTCGACGGAAGCAGTGATGATCGTGATTCTGCACAACTTCTAATTTTCATTTGTGGGGCAAATGATTCTTTGAAGTCACAGAGGAGCTTGCTGCACTGAGAAGCATCAAAGGAACAACTACAGGAGAGGGTATCTGTGAGAAAGTTTGCCAAACTATGAGTGATTTGGAGCTGGACTGCAGTAAACTATTGAGGGTGACAACTGATGGTGCTCCTAGCATGGTGGGGTCCATGAAAGGAGGGGTTGCATGCATTAACAAAGAGATGGACAAACATTCACATCCAATAGCCATACACTGCATCATCCACGAACAAGCACCATGTTGTAAATCACTGAAGCTGGACTCTGTCATGAAAATTGTAGTTTCTTGTGTTAACTTCATTAGAGCTCGTGCACTAAACCACAGACAGTTTCAGGAATTTCTGTCTGAGCTAAATGTTGCCTATGAAGATGTTCTGTACCACACAGAAGTCTGTTGGCTGAGTCGAGGGAGAGTTTTGAAACTATTTTATGACTTACTTTCACAGGTTTATGATTTTACGCTTTCTGAAAACAAAGAAGTACCAGAGCTCAAAAGTGTAGAATGGAAATGGCACCTTGCATTTCTGACAGATGTAACAGAGCTACTGAGCAATTTCAGTGTCCAACTTCAAGGAAAGGGGCAGCTCATCTGTGATAGGTATTCACATGTGAAAGCATTTCAAGTCAAATCAAACCTGCTCATTAACCAAGTGAAGGAGGAAAACATCTGCCACCTCTCCACAACTCAAACCCTGTCTGCAGAAAAACCAGCAGTTCATTCCCAAACAAAACATCTATGGATGTACTAGAGATGTTGCAAAAGGAGTTTCAAATTAGATTTAAAGAGCTTTGTCTCCATGAACAGGACACACAGCTTTTCCGGAACCCATTTTCTGCTGACATTGAAACTGTTGATCCAATTTACCAAATGGAACTGGCCAAACCACAGATTTGCGACTCGCTGAAAGATGCATTCCAATCAAGCAGCCTTACTCATTTCTATGCATCTCTCCCCTCAGAGACCTATCATAATCTCAGGAACCATGCACTCAAAATCGCAACCATCTCTGGCAACACCTATGTCTGTGAGCAGACTTTTTCCCAAATGAAACATCTGAACTCTCCAGTCAGATCCAGACTAACCGATGAACACTTGCATCACTTGCTATGACTAGCAGTGACACATATGGAACCTAACACTGACCATCTCATTAGCCAAAACGAGGCCCATAGTCCACACTGAAATACTACTTGTTTTTGTTGGTTACAATTGTTCATTTTAAAATATTGCATTCTTTTTCCTGTTTTTGTGCACTACCACAAATAAAATATGTGCAGTGTGCATAGGAATTCGTTCATTTTTTTCCAAACTATTGCCTGGCCCCCGACAGTGTCTGAGGGACAGTGAACTGGCCCCCTGTTTAAAAAGTTTGAGGACCCCTGTCCTAGATGGTAAGAACACCTATACTCTGAGATATATACGGTATGGGTTTACTGACCAGTTTTTAGAGATGTTTAAAGGCCTCTCGCTTTTCCTCTGACTGAACAGAATTTGGAAGAAGTCAACAGGGATAAGTATCTCCACTAGCATCCGTACCAGTCAGTTTTCATTTTAATAATATTATCTATCATTCCTTAAATAACGAAAATAATTTCAAAGTCACCGTATGTTGGGGAGTAGAGAACAGACAAGCAGGAAGAAGTCATCAGAAGATCGTCAGCCAAGTCAACAGAAAGATAAGCATCCATTTAACTGTGTCTAAAGTCAGACGTGCCTGAGGGAGCAAAGGCTCTTAGGTAAGAAGCTTGTATTGACACAAAAGGATCGACTGAAGTGTTCTTAATCTCTCTCCCCCGAAGAGTGAGGGACACAATGGCTGAACCCCGATAAGCTAATCAAAGCTAAATCGCCCATCAAGATCTTTGTGCTTACTGCTACCCTCAGAGACTGTCTACAGCCTCCTCACAAGCACAAGTCACATTTCAGTCTTTCGGGAGGCTTAGCAGGAAGGAGGAGTTGAGATGGTGTGAGATGGCGTGAGGAGAGGAGAGGAGATGAATCCTCCCCTTCAGATCCCCAGGACAAGGAACCCTGGTGGTAAGAATTTGCCATGTGCCAGTATCTCTTTCGCATGCTTGTTTGTGTGTTTTAGGTGCACAGACCTTTCTGCAAATTCATGTCTGCTCTAGGTATAGTGCTTTCTGCAGATCTACCCGTGGCGGTATCAAAGAACTTGTATGTAATGCTGCACGTGTGAACGCACGATTCGTCATGCTCCCCACTGCTTCTTACGAGCACCGACCGGACCCATGAAGTAAAGCTGTTTACAAACGTCTCCTAGAAGCAAGACCAGACGAACAGCATGAAGGCTGACTGGTGAATGTCCAGTGTCAGATCTACAGTAAAATGAACGATTGAATGCTGGTTTGCACACCAGCTGCTCAGCCCCCTCTAATAAAGGAAGACCTGGCTAGGAGCAAAGGAAGTCTATTCCACATTCAGTTATCTAATCCCCCCTACTACCACGCAACACTGTAAAGCACTGTTCTTCTAGTTATCTTTAGCATTCTTACAGGTTTGCTTCATATATCGAGAACATCTGAGCAGATTAAACAGTCAAATTATTAAACTGATTAACAAAAAACTTCAAAAATGAATAAAAAGGCAGTATGATACTGCATTACTGTATGAGTCTGGATTTTTTTTTCCCATTTAGAAGTGACACAAAACTTCCAATGTTAAAATAAAGTTAAAAAGGTTTTGAAATGAGGCAATTAACAAGAGGCATGACATCATCAGAACTGTCTTTACAACATTCTGTTTTATATAGTACTCTTCAGGACTACATCAGATTTATTCATTTTTGAAGGAAAAATGCAACCATTGCTTCTGCAGCTGAGTGGTAACTCAAAGTACTTCACTGTATTGCTATTTTTGCCACAGAACGTTATGTGATGCGTGGGAGGTCAATTTTATCTTTTTCACAAGAGTTCTTCAGGTAACAAGGAATACATATTAACATTTGATTTGAATATGTAGGATTTGTTTTGCAAAAGCCTACACAGAGCATTAATACCCATTAACAATCATTAAGCACCTTTCTCCCAAATTAACTTCATAGCCCAGACATATGAATGCAGGCTCCTTCACAATGAATTGGGAAATTCTGGGCAGTTCACAAACCAGCACAAGCCAGCCTATGGGAACTTCCAACAGTTAGAGGTGTGGTTTACATTTTCACTTCCCATGGAGGAAAAATCACAGCTACAGTGAAACACACTGGATGTTACACACTGCCTTAAACTCTTGTTAGATGTTCGAGTTCCTACCCTCAAACTCAGAAAAAGTGTAACATTTCTTTAAGAACAGGAGAAACACCAAGAAGATGCCCACAATGAATTCCCTTTAGCCAGCAGCTCAGTGACACTTGTCCTGGCTTCTAGGTTTTCACCTGACAACTTCCAACTTCTGTACTAGTGCCCCGAGGCTCCTCATCACTATTTTGTTCCTTTTGCCTCTTCAGTCACCCACTTCTTAAACATCTGCAGTTGTGCTTTAAGCCTAGATGGCACCTAAGCACAACACAGCCACTCACTCGCTCCCCACTGGCGGAATGGCAGAGAGAATGAGAAAGGTAAAACTCATGGCACAAGATAGAGAGTTTAAAGGCCAAAGCAAAAGCCACGCACAGAAGCAAAGCAAAACAAGGAATTCAATCACTACTTCCCAGCGGCAGGCAAGCGTTCAGCCATCTGCAGGAAAGCTGCGCTCCACCACACACAACACTGAACATCCGCCCCCTTTCCCTCTCCTTCCTCCAGCTTGGTATGACGAGCATAACGTCATATGGCATGACACAGCCCTTTGGTCAGTTTGGGTCAGCTGTCCTGGCTGTGTCCCCTCCCAGTTCCTGTGCACACCCAGCCTGCTCACTGGTGAGAAGCAGAAAAGGCCTTGACTCAGTCTAAGTAAGCTGTGCTCAGCCATCACAAAAACATCCCTGTGTTATCAACACTGTTTCCAGCACAAAGCCAAAACATGGCCCCATACTACCTTCTGTGAAGAAAACGAACTCTGAGCCAAGACCAGCACAAGTCTTCAGTCACAAGCCCATTTTTGTTTAATTTACATCATAGCAAAGAGTTTTACATTTCCCCTCATCCAAGAGCAAAGCACTTCCACTAGAAAAGGAATTTCAGTAGAATTCCTATATAGTAATTACTTACTATGTAATAAATCCACATTTTTCAGAAGTGCCGAGTACATAAGCCAGTAAGCTGGCCTAATCTTTAAGCAAGTGTCAAGACACCTCTCCTACACAAAGGTCAATTCCAGACTTTAGTTTCTTCTTCAGTCCATTCCGAAGGTAAGGCTGCCAGCTACATCAGCGAAGGAAGGTTCACATCCTCATGACTGCCTAAGCTTTTTCCCAAAAAACATTGAGACAAATATGTGAGCCCAGAAGAAAGGGGTATGACACTGGGATGTCAGGTCACATGCTACCAACACTACTACTGAGGTGCACAGTTTCATCTCTCCTAATTTCTTAATACAATCTCTGCCACAGAAACTAACCATACTGACTGGGGCAGCAGCCGGAATATAACTGAACGATTTATTCTGTAGCCTCAAATTGAATCACACCAAAGGCTAACAGGTTTAATTATTATTTCTTCATGTACTTGGTATCTGTTTTGTAAGCAGTGCCCAGAAGATATGAAGTGCATAATATGAAAGTAACATATTTTCAATTCGGTGTCCCTCTACAAAAATGACAGCTACCCTATCAATAGGATAATATTTTATATGCAAACAAAAAACTTTTGAGGTTTCAGCAATAGAAAGTCTTCAAATCCTTAATTTAAATGGCTTCTGCTTGGCAAACAGGAAAGCTTTAAGACTGCCTGAAGATCAGATTATCCAAATTTCCAACGAACAAAGATAAAATACCAAGTAGCAACTTGAGTGCCCTTACTGGGAGAAGGCAATGGCTAAGATATACGTAATGACCATAACAGGGTAATCTAGATTCCAGATGGATTTTTTTAAAAGTACAAGAAAAGTTACCGTAAAAAATGACCCTACTCCTCCAAGATACAGTGTGTATTTTATATACCTTATCAAATAAGACTTTACACACAGAAGGTAATCAAGAGAATGAGCTTCCATACCACATATGGTTCCCTGAGTGAAGATTAGTATTTTGCAAAGCACAGGTCATTCTTTAATTAAATAACATAGAATCATAGAATCATTAGGGATTGGAAGGGACCTCGAAAGATCATCTAGTCCAATCCCCCTGACACAGCAGGATCACCCAGACCAAGTCACACAGGAACACATCCAGGTGGGTCTTGAACATCTCCAGTGAAGGAGACTCCACAACCACCCTGGGCAGCCTGTTCCAGTGCTCCGTCACCCTCACTGTGAAGAAGTTCCTTCTCAGGCTGATGTGGAACCTCCTATGTTCCAGCTTACA
>VXBP01006866.1:125832-243801 GCA_013400115.1 Rhinopomastus cyanomelas
CCCAGCTCTCCAGGTCATAGGATCATAGGATGTTAGGGGTTGGAAGGGACCCAAGAGATCATCGAGTCCAACCCCCCTGCCGGAGCAGGACAAAACTATCTAACACAGATCACAGAGGAACGCATCCAGGCGGGCCTTGGAAGTCCCCAGAGAGGGAGACTCCACCACCTCCCTGGGGAGTCTGTTCCAGTGCTCCGTGACCCTCACAGTAAAGAAGTTCCCCCTTGTGTTGAGGCGGAACCTCCTCTGCTGCAACTTACACCCATTGCTCCTTGTCCTATCACAGGGAGCAAGTGAAAAGAGCCTGTCCCCTCCCTCCTGGCCAGCCTTCAGGTACTTATAAACATTGATCAAATCTCCCCTAAGTCTTCTCTTCTCCAGACTAAAAAGCCCCAAGTCAGTCAGGAATTCCCTTTAGGAATAAAGCCACTGGACTAAAAATGTATAGCCACAGAGACAAGTGATCAACAGCTTTAGGAAACTGCAACTGTTATCACCACTCTTGCTGTTCTAAACTAGAGTAGCATTTCGTTATTATACGACATATAAAGCAAATTAAATTTGATATGTGACTATGCTATGACATGCCACATGAACCACTGAGTGTAAATAATAGGTTAGAGCATCAAACTCCATCACTTCACTTAGCACTACAAATCATAAGATCGTCCGGTTTACCACGTTTCAGTTCATGAGAGGCAGAAGCTTCATCATCCTATTTCTTCAAGTCTAAAACTAAACAAAGCAAACTGCATGGAAACAGCCTTCTGAATGGGTGTGATTCAGTGCTTATCCCAAACCTTACGATAAACAGGGACAGAAAGGTGCATGTACAAATGCACCTGAAGAGGTTTTCCTCACTGGACCCTAGTACCTCTGCTTTATCACCTGTGCCAATCTATTATCCAGTGCTTTAGGAACAAGACTTCCTTCACACTTTTCAACAAAATAGTTTCAGAAAATGCTAGTGTTAAGCAGATATGCCACATAATTAGTAACGACAAATCCACTTACTTTTTTCTCCTTCTCATGATGTTTATCCTGAGAGTGAGAGGAAGAATCACTTAAACTTTGATCATATGACCTATTAGATCCCCGTTTGCTCTTTTTCTAAAAAGAGAAAATATATTTATGGATAGAGAAAAAGAACCATTTGAATAAATAGAAAGTATAATGCATTTCAACTGATAAGATGCCTTACTGCTTGAAGAAGAAAAATAAAATCACAGCTTCAGTTACAAAAACTGTTAGGTTACTAACACAAAAAAATTAACAAGACTACCCACTGGACAGCAGGAAAAGAATCTCATCTTTACATCAACTTTTAAATCTCCCATGAATTTGGAAGCTATGGTCTCTACAAAGATATGGGATACACCACTTTTAACCTTCAAAAAGATGCTACACATATTTTCAAGTTTCGTAGTGTGAAACAGAAGAGATGCTGCGTGAACAAGTTCCCCGTGCAAGCGCGGTCATGTGCTTGAAATGCATTGTGATGCGGCTAATTAACAGCTTCACAATTGATTATTCACATGACCTATTGGCACTATTTTCCTTGAAATGTTTTTAAAAACAGGATACAGACTGCTATGGTCATGTATGCATTTACAAAAGGCAGATGTAACTGCCTGCATTTCTGTAACGCTCAAAAGCCTAGTCCTGGACTGCAAATACTTGAAGCTAGGCCAGTGTTCCAACTGTTTGTTGCTGCATCATAACTGAAGCTGCATAACGAAGATACTTCAGGTCAGTGCTTTGCCAAGCAAAGCTTCCAGTGCTATAGCAAATATATGCCACCCACTATCTTCAGCTGTAAATACTAAACACGTGCATTACCTGGCACCAACAGTCATAATAGTCCTAAAGAAACACCAAAGCATTTAAACTATACTGTCAGCCTTTACTGTTCTTACCACTACAGTGTCATAACAAGAAGCTAACTAATAAAATGTCAAATACAGTTATGTCTTTATCATTAAACTTGCTTTTTAAATAAATATACATGTTCTCAATCATAGCAGCACGGAAACATTCAAATCAAGTGCATAATAGTGTAAGAGCTTCCATTCATGACTGAAGTTCTGGACCATCTTGTGCTTTTTGTATACTTAATGATAGTATACTTAATAATAGAATACTTAATAATAGAATAAAAATAATAGAATAAAATAGAATAATAGAATAAAAATCTTGGCTTAGTAAGAAGCTAGAAAGCCCTGACTTATCTTCACTATGAAGCAAATTCATCAAAATTCACAAGAGCACAGAGCTAACCTCACCAAACTTATCTTTTAGAAAGCTAAAGTGATTTAGTTGCACTGTGTTTTTACCTCACTTCAACCTATTCAAAAGTAACCAAAAAACCATGCCTTTTTTAGGAGTAAACTCAAGTAATTTGTGAATTATAACTACCCTCACAGCAGTATCTGAACTTGTCTATGTATTTCAGTGTTAATAATTTAATATTCATAAATAATGTTTTTTTAAACCTGAGTAAGTCCTTCAACTCTGCACACACACAGAGAAAACAGAAACAGGTATCTGGAACTGTCAAACCAATAGGAAGTGGAAAGAAAGACTTCAGATGTCTGATCCAAAACCTACTGAAATACCTGAAAAATTTCAAAGTGTTTTGTTTGATTGTCTGTTTTTTTAAACAGAACCCTCCAATCAATTCTGTTTCAGAAAACTTAAGAGGCAGAGCATATCTACTGGCTACACAGTTACAGATAAAACAAAAGGAAAACCATTTTATAAGGGTAACAGAAGCAGAAAGAAGGAAGTCTTCTTTATTCCCTTATACACAGGATAACAAGTAATACTTTCTAGATTATTAAAAAATGGACTACGTTCCTAGAAGCCAACTAATCAAATAGCAAAAGAAAACATTACAGGAACTTACTGGATGAAGAAAAACCCAAAATACTAAATGTGCATGTTATTTCTGGCAGAGGGAAAAAACCCACACACTTAGAAAATAACCACTTACAAAAACATTTTCAACTAGTACTTCTGTAACTGTGATTAAAACATTGTTGAATGAAATACAATATACTTTCTGAACGACATGAAAACATTCTTTTTAGTGCTAATAGCAATTCTGAGTGGACAAAACAAGCCAGTGACATGTACAGAATGTAGCCAATACGTACCAGTTTACTGAAGTGGTATTTACAGTAGCCACAGTATTGGACGTTATCTGCACCATTTCCTTCTTCTTCACAAAGAAGTCCTGCAAACTGTGCACTAAAATAAACCAAACAACATTCAAAGAACACAATTTTACATGAGTCTGCACCATAATATTACTGCTAATCACGTACAGATACTTCTATCTGCATTTAATAGCAGGTATTTTCACACCAATTACTTTTAATGGCACGTATTTGAAGGGCTACAAACCAATGTTTGCAGCTCTGAGCAAAGCACGTATGTTTTGTACTTGGACCTGATGCTTCTTTCATAGTCTTTAATCAACTTGCACAAGCTTATAGCTTGAAAATACAAATTTATTATGCAGCTATTCCCACAAATAAATAAGCCTTTACAATGACTCTTAGCTCACACTCAAGCCAAAAAGTATCTGTGGAAATAACAGCTTTGAACAAAACCACACTGTATATCCAAAGACTACATTTTTCTGAAGTTGCATACATCCTTCTCTGTTTTGCCAGGGAAACTGTTTTTTTTTTAACAGAACTTCAATGACATAATAAATCAAAGTATATTTATTTATTGCTTTAAAAGACTGGTATGTTACTTCCTTTGAAAGGAACAAGACTTGCAAGATTCCTTGCCCACGCTAATTATTACCTTATTGTAATACATTTTTTTAAATCAAATTTGTAATTGTGATCTATTTTCTTAATCAAAATTAACTTAGACAAAGAAAAGCCAAATATTTGTTTTCACTTGGCAATCATTTTCATCAGCACAGTAATGTAATGTTACAGTCAAAATTATGCAAAGGAGTATTTCAATGACACAGCAATCGATAATACAACTTACTTTCACTGCTCTTTAAAATTACTTTCTCCTCATTTATACACTATGTTCTCAGGTAATCCAGCAATACTGCTTCTTAAACACACGTACATCTACAGAAGATGCCAACTGCAGAAGCGAAGACTTATCATTCTAAGCTTGTCACACCAAAAAGAGACAGAATCAAGGTCACTCCTCCTGGTACTCCTTGCACTGGGTCTCCATCTTCTGCAGTTCTCTTACATTTTTTTAATTACAGAAGCCTCTCAATATCCTCGGTTACAGTACTCTGGCTAGATTCCTGGCGTTGTATGATACTTATCTGCGGGTTTTTGAAGCAATTATAAAATATTTATTTAAATTAATTCTATTTATTTAAATGAATTCTATTTATTTTTTTAAATCTACAATATTTATTTAAAATATTAATAAATAACTGCCGAATGTTTTAAATATTGACCCTAATTTTCATGTTCTCTACGGTATTCACTGAACACATTGTTTTGGAAGAAAAGAAAATATTTAAAATATTCTTGTGATTGAGAGAAAATAGACCTGAACATAAGTACACAAATTTTTGTACATCTGTAAGTAACCTCTTTAAGCAAGCACACTGTGAGGAACGTGAACTTTTTTCACCGTGGAAAGAAACCTGATATTGATCACATCCAAGGAAAAATTAGGTGCTTATGAAAGAGTGAAGCGTGACAGGCAGTCAAAGAAGAAAAAGAAGAGTTATCAAGCAACCAGGGCCCAAACTACAGAAGGTCTGCAAAAGACATTCAAAGCATCACTTGATGACACTAAAGATAATGCACTATTTACATAGATGTGCAAATACCATTTCCCTGAGTGATCCAGCCATGAAGGCGAGGCGCATACCTGGGCACTCAAAACAGACAGGTAAATCTGTAGATTAGATAGCCAGACAAGCTGCAAATCTGCTGTCTGTTGCAAAAGAGCTTCAGCTGAATTAGATCAAAATAATGCTGCCTGTTAATTCTGGAGCAGGACTCCTTTTACCTGTGGAGATGGTTTTTTCATCTAATTAGTCAGCCTCTTTACAAGTCTATAAAGCGAGACAAGCATCTCCTGAATGCACGGCACCTTACCTATCTTGAAGCAGACCCAATCAGATTGTGGATACGGCTCTTTTTCTCCAGTAGCTACACAACAGACCTAAACTAATAGTTCACGACATACGTGCACCATTTAGACAAAACCAGTGAGGTGAATTACCCCTGAACATTTGGAAATCTGTACCAGCAGAGGTGAGTGTACTGCACCTTCATGTATAGCTCAATAGTTTTTCAGTACTGATTTATCAAAAGTAGCCATCAAATCAGTTAGCAGGCAAATGAACAATGATTTCACATTCTATATCTTCTAAAATATCAACTACAAAAAATAACACAAGACAAAAAGAAAACACTCAACCTTATTCACAGGAGCACAGAGCATTTCACACAACTCAAGGGAGTATTTTTTACATCTTTTGCTCCTCCTGGTAACTTCTATACTGCCACTGCCACAGTGCTAGTAAACTAATACAACAGAAGTAGGTATTTCTACACAAACCACTCTACTATACTTCTTTACTCAGAAAGACACTAACTAGACTATTCATTACATTGCATGCATTGATTCGTTCTGGAACATCACAAATGTTAAACAATAAACCACAAATAAACTATACTCACCATGTTACATGAAAAGCTTGTCGACATCCGTGTTTATTACATGTCATACAAGCACCAGTGGCTGCTTTACTTTCTCTGCCTTGTTCATCACAAATATAGCACGTCTATCAAAGAGAAAACACTTAACATGATAAGAAGCATGCAAATAAATTCTGTTATTTACATGAGATTCTTGGGTGAGAACTCCTGCATTTTTCAGCTAGACTTGTAAAACAACTTCTTTACAGAAGTGTAATTTTGTTCATTTGCAGAAAGATATCACTCAGACGACTGTGATCTGTGTAACCAACTCTACAGTAGGACAAACACACATTTACCTGAATTCTACACTATTATCCAGCCAGTCAACTGGTTAAACTAAGGTTAATAACATTGGCCTTCAAGACTTGGCTTCCTTTCAAGTTTGTGTTTAGGTACTGGTACATGGTGATCACTTTCACATTCAACGAGCGTTACCTGCCAGCATTCAGGAACATCAGACTTGTACATAAAGGTACAAGGTAACTTATCTTACACATGCAAACTTAATGCTTCATTCGTACATTTGGAGTAAAGAATTTTCAGGACTCTCATAGCATTCTTAAATATTCATATGATGCTCAGTTACGTTTAATTAAGTATGGTGGTTTACAAAACTCTGCTTTAATGTCAGCATGACTTGAAACTAATAAAGAATGAACCTTTTCAAAACAAAGTTTAAGTTAGTCTTATCAAACACAAGTGAACATCAAAAAAAATGAAAAAAAATTAAAACAACCTGTCTAGTACCTGAAAATCTTTTCACAGATTTTCTGTCGATTTTTTTTTAACTGGAATACTGTGGCAATTAGGAATATTTTCAAAAATACTATCAATAAAATAAAAAAAAAAAAATCAAAAAATCTTTCATTATTCAATATTTTTAAAAAATAATTCCTGACAATAAACACAGTTATATGCTGCACTGAAGTTCACTGTTACAATGGACATCACTGCAATCACTCACCAGCATTACAGGAAGAACTTTTAGGCAAAACTAAATTTCTACTTGTTTCCTGTCCCAAGTGCTGAAATGCCATTTAGTCTATCCTAGCACATTTAGTTAATAATTTAAGGGCGGAATCTTAACTAAAGTATTCTCCAGCTCAGAGATAATCAAGCGTCTGTTTTCAAATGAGAGACTATCTTACTGATGTAAAAAAAACCCAACAGAAATTGCAGAATTTCTGCAGAAATTCCAACACAAAATCTCAGATGAGAAAATCCAATCTTTAAAAAAAAAAAACAAAAACCCACATTTGAACTGTAACTGACTTATTACAATTGAACCATTAGCTCCCTGTAGTGAGACAGAGAATTAGCAGAATGATAAATCAAAAGTACATCAACTACGGACAACAGAAAATACACTGTAGGAAAAATGGACCAAGATACCACTGAGATAAAAAGTAAAAATGATAGAATTCAAAACCAGTCTTACTTAGAATGACATACAAACGAGTGACATTCTGAGATCAGAACATACTTCTACAGAGGTACTTAGAACAACATTTAAAACACAATGTCAGCTAACTAAAGCATTTTTGTTAACATGTGAGACTCTAAGGTAAATGAGTTCTTTCCACAAGACTTTTAAAAAACATTCAACTCAATAGCCAATATATCCTAAAACAATACCCTATATCCTAACAATTGAAGGATCAGAAAAGGAAAATCCTACTTAATTCTCTCCCTTGTTCCCTTTGTACATCGAGGTAGTGCATACAGATAATTCAACTGTTTGATGGGGCCTGAGACTGGCTGCTTTTTAGCCTTCCGTGCCATGACCTGACATGTTTAGGTTTTAGGAACAGATTAGGTCATGATCTATCAACCTCATCAGAGTAGCTACAGTAATTTTAAAAGTAAGGCACCTCTACAGAGCTCAAAAGACCCCATAAAACTCCAGCTTCAGTTACTGTTCTGTTTTTTCAGTTTTACCTTAAGGGCTGTAATTTTTTCCTCACTGAAGCTCAGAAACAAAAGCCATACAAACATTCCTATTAGTAAGGATATGTGTCCTATTTTTTCAATGCTACATTCAGGGTCTGTCATTCAGAACCCTTTAAATTTATTTATAATAAAATTACTGAAAAATTCTAACCACCTACATTACACACAAACAGGATTAAACACAACATAGTGGACTCCTACTCATTTTAACAGGCTCAATTAACTTCTCTTTGCTACAACAGCCAGGAGAAATATAAAATTGTTTCCTCATCTTCCACAGACAGCCAAAGATGGTTCATCTTTCTTTTACAACATGGTCAGTAAGATCTTGGTAAAGCTGAGCTTCTCATACTGCTACCTTTTCTTAAACACACAATTACAGAAGCCTGAGAACCTTTACACTTCTTTTGCAAAGAAGGAAAAAACCAAAACCCTTGCTCTCATGCATTTGGAGATCTATGTAATTCCTAGTCCTCCTGTAAAACCTCTGGAATGTAGAAGCCTAAAACTGTGTCCCACCATCAACAGCAGTGCTGCTCTTCAGAGCTCTCAAAAGGAAGAGAGTACTTAGAATTCTCCCAAATTCATTGGAAAATAACCAAAACATTACACAGTTTTTCACTCAAAAGTAAATTTTACTCTAAAAATGCAGGAAATAACAGCAGTCCCTGCCTACAGAATGAAACCTACAGGTTGGACAGGACCTTATTACTGTTGCAGAAGGTACTGAAACAAAAGTCAACAGCCTTTACTATTAGGCAGATTAAGAAATCATCTTTTAATCAGTTCTTAAGAGAGTTTCCCAAAAGCAGTAATTAAATTTGGTTACCATATAGTTCCAAATGAACTTGAAAGGCAAATAAAGCTCTCATAAAATAAATAGATAACATGCAGACATAACTGTCCAAGGAGTAACAAACATCAAGTACACATGATATCAACTAGTAGCCCATGTCTTTTTGGAAACAACTGTGTTAAAACAGCTTTCCTGTTAGTTAACCCACTAATCAAGTCTTTCAGTGAATTTGTTTTGTAACGTGATGGCTTTTATCCCAAAAGCAGAGATATCCAAAAAGCTGTTTCAAGGAAGCAGCAGCCTAGTATCTTTGCTCTGACAAGCCTCAGGCTTTGCAGTCTGCTATGTTTCTCCTCACATTTAAGATTACTGTCTGTTTCTTTATTAAGTGCAGTGAAATACATGCATAGAAAAAGACTGTGTAAATTAAGTATCATGTCCTGGCAAAACATCAATAATGTTTGTCTTTATTTTAATGACTAAAATATAAATTCCAGTTCTGGTGAATTTTATTGGCCTGTATTTTCAGCCAACTCCACAAGCTAGTATTCCATATATATCCAGCCATACACACAGAATTATTTAGGACTTCAGAGTAAATCAAGAATTTCTTAAAATCATCCTGTTCAAAGCTGAGCTCACAGACAGAATGAAATTAGCACTAATCTCTTCTAAAAAGAGCTTATGCTTCTCAAAAAACAGCTTTTCTTTCCCATTGCCTCATAAACTGATATAGTAAAAGTCAAATGATTTACAAAGTTGTTGATCTAAGAATGTGCATCATTTAAATAATTTATATTGAATAGGAAGAGGGGTGGGGTGCAGTTATTACAGGCTACCTCAAAAGGTCATTGGCCTTTGTACTGTTGGGGGTATTGCTCAAAACCAGTTTGCCCAGACTAGTGGCAGTTTAGCCACAGCAGTACCGAACTCCGCACCAGCTGCAGAACAGTCTCCTGTCAGTGACTCCCTCTTCAATTCTGTGTGGTTACAACCAGACTGCTGCTGGCAAAAAGGTTAGATTGTTTTCAGGAATCTTCCTGCAGCAACTGTACTAGAGGCGTTTATGTGATTCCCTCAACACCTGTAGCCACTATCTCCCTCAACCAAACTGACCAAATAAAGGCAGCTGAAGGAGTATTATGTAAAAAGTACATTCTGTAGGCCAGGGGCATGACCCCAAACCTTGCCATTTCTGATACAGATGACATACATTTTACTGTATAATGTAATACATCTGTGTGGGCTGTTTTTAGGCTGTTAAACTAGAAAATAGGCCCAAAACAGAACCCCCACCAAAAGCACAGAAAACTAATTGGTAGACGAAAGCAGGAACTGTTTACATCATCTGTAAGGCACGAGCAACTATCTAGCAAGCAAAAAAAAAAATCATGGTAACCACAGACAAAACACAAACTAAACTTTGAGCCATAAAAAGAACAATACATCATATATTTGGGGAAAAAAAGCGGTTCAAGAAAGAAGCAACTGTGGTTGTAATGGAAGTGAATTAATGACTAAAGACAAAGACCAAAAATGAACGCTGTGAATGAGCAGAATTAAGACATGCAGGGTGAATTTTTTGAAGTTAGAAGGATTTACCATCCAGTATCAATTACTGTCAACAGAAATGGTACAAATAAAAGAAAACTTAGTCCTCCCAAAGTTTCTGAAACACATTAGGGAAGAGCCACTACTGATAAAAAAACCATTATGACTAGTACTCGAGTGAAAATGAGAAAACAGATGTGCTGTTGGGCCAGTGTTGAAGAGAAAAAATAAACTCATCTACTGCAGTAAATCTGTACTGCTTTGTGTCCAAGCATTAAAATGTTATTTGTTCTGCACTCAAATCTCATTGTTGGATGTTCTTGCCAATCCAGAACAAAGCTGACAGCGAGCCAATACAGATGCTCAGGTAGTATGTAATGAGGAAGCATGAAAAGAACATAAAGTTTGATTCCTGGCTTTCCAGATCTTCAGATCTGCTGGTAAATGAGAAGGGGGGTGAGGGGTCATAAATCAGAGGTATAAACTGGGAAGCAGGGGAGAAAGATAGGTCACAGAGACAATGTGACAAGGACTGGTGGTATCCCTGTAGGAAGAACACAAGAGGTGATGTTTGCTTTTATTTAATTTCTTTCAGCCTATTTCTCTCTCACCCCAACGTCCACATATTACCAAAAATTTTTTTAAAAAAAAAGAACAAGAGATAAAAAAACCAAGAAAAATGCATCGTAAAACTGAACAGAATATCAGATAGTTTGCTACCTACAGAAGGGAAAACACAACAGGTCAGAGAGTTAAATCTAGTGAGGAAGAGGCAGCACAAGTGAAACAAGTAGAAAAAGCTATCAATATAGAACATTAAGAAGTTACTATTACAACTTTTCTCTTTTTTTAAAAAATAAAGTCTCACCATACTTTATAAAACATTCTGTCTCACAGACGCATCCTTACAGATCATCCTTCTATAAGCAAATAATCACACTAAAGTGAATACTGTTTACAAAGTAAACAAGCAAGATTTGCTCTAACGTATCAGCGTAGCTTTTCTTCCTAAAAGTAGTTTATGAACATCTTTATGTTTGTATCAATACTTAAAACAGTAGGACTCGGTGGTAATTAATAATAACATTTCAAATAAGCTATAATAATATTTTAATCTATGGGAAACAGTTCACATTCCTTTCAAAATAAGCTGTTACTTAAAGGTCACAATATTTTAAATTAAGAAAACAGTCTCTACTCTGTAGAAGAATAATGACATGTGGCAGATAAACCTAACATTTAATTTAATAATATAATTTTCTTAATTGTTGAATTTATCATAAAGTCATAGCAGAAAGCACACAGCATCACTATATACATTTAAGAATCTTCTGTAAAGTGCATTCTAAGAACTATAGTTTTAGATTATTAAAGCCTTCATTTTAAAATAAATACATCAGATACAGAAAAAAAGACATATAATTATACCTTATTATAACGATCATGAGGAACAGACTGCAACACGATAGGCTCCATTGTAGCAACATTTGCAAACTGCACCTCGGGAATGTACAGAGCACAAACCACATGAGCCCAACCTACAAAAAGTTATAATTGTATTTAATTGTAACATTTTCTAGAAGCTCAAAGGACATTTCAATTATAGCACAAAGAATTTTTAACAACATTCTTTCCACAGACTATTTCAACTGCTTAGAATATTAAACGTGTAATTTACTTGAGTTATATTTAATTTTATATGTTCCAAAGTTCAGATAAGCCGTAATACATCTTATGTTTATGCAGTGGAGAATTTATACAAATAATACTCCATGAAATTCTAATACTAATGAATTATAGAAACAGTAACACACAAACAGAAAAACACTTCTTTAAATTCCTTGGATTAATATAACCATCAAGTAAAAGGTATGCAAATTCCTGCAAGAGGGAAATACCATCTGAGCACTAGTAGTGACGACAAGAACTGCCATCACAGAAGACTTCAGCATGTACTTTCCATTTCAACAAAGCCATTCTAATTTGACTAGACTCCTGCTTTCCTTCTACAGAAAGAAATCCCAGTGCACAGAGTCCCACATGCTCTCCATCAAATCTCTTTCTTCTTCCAAAGTGCTAACTTCAGGCCTTCTATCAATACTAAGATCCTAAGATTTGTCAGTTTGTTTCAGTGAAGGACAGTTTGCTGTGACAGCCAGCGTGGCACAAACTGCCCTACAGCTAACCCAACAACCCAACATACTAATACATTGACACTCATAATAAGATTACAAGGAGTAACATCACCTAGTTCAGGGGTACTTTATTTCGAAGTGAACTTGGTTTGGCTAATCACTTAGCATGTATTCTGTTCTTCCCCAAGATGAAAACTGAAGTATTCTGTCATAAGACCTGTTGTTTTCTTAGCCAAGCTTACCGGTATGCAAATTTTAAGGACATAAAATACCATATTTATACAATTAGATAGTCTAGCAGACTACATTTACATTGTGCAAACGCATCCTAGAAGAGGTGAGACTCTGGAATAGTATTTAGCCTTTCCAACCAACCGACATCTCCTCTTCCCGTTTACTAAATCAACAGTAATTCGTATGGAAAAGTAAAAGTTCATACTCAACAGTTCTAGTCAACAATTACAGTCACAATTACATGTGTTACCCTAGTACTTAATCTGCAACTAAATACACATCTGTATGTATTTAATTAATGAAGCTGATGCTTCATTTTATTTGCAAGTTTGTAGAATTATTCCACACCAAAAATGCTTGAGATGCTTGAGACTAATGGAAGAATACAGAAGAGCAAGCACAAATGCCAAACTAAGCAGCTTTTAAGAACAGTTCCAACAGACAATTTTAGAATTGTCACTAACAAATGGACTAAAAAAAACCCCAAAACTATAAGATATAAGAAACTATAAGCATTTTATTCTCTCCTCTACTTGAATTATCTTCAGGGAGTAAGTGTTTATAAGGACTGTCCTAAAGACTTGCAAACTGCCTTAGGCTAGAGACATCTTATTGAAGACAGATAAATAAATATAATGCGGGTGTTACTGGTAAATACTTAACTTGAAGTCTCCTCTCAAAAAATTACTTCAAACAGAAATACCATTCATCTATTAAAGTCATTAAACCAGTAGAAAAGTTACATTGAAACTTTTGCTTAAACAACAAAAGCTTTTCAGGTGTCATCAAGCCTATACTCCAGTTACATTGAAATATAATGAAAATTCATTAGGTAAATACACAAAATATACCAGAGATTTGTTGGGGTTTTTTTAAATCATTTACCAGGCCAAGTGAAATTCAGATAAATAAAGAATTTTCACTACAGTACAAGAGTGTCAGAACTAACTTTCACTGAACACTACTCCATCACTACAGAAAAAAAAAATTAAACAATATAGCTGGAAGCCTACAAGCTTAACATATTTGGATTACTAAAATACAGAGCGCACATCCAGAACAGCCACGGGCAATAACACACTTTCATCTTTCACGAAGACAAAACTAGTGTCTACAGTGAACCAAAAGGAGTCTAAAAGCACTAACACTCTTCTTGAACAAGGGGTCAGTAGCCATCCAGGTAACTGAGGACAAGGAACCTTTCCCATTGGTTTCTAGCCCATATTTTCAGATTGCAGATGACTGGGCCTTGCTAGAAATAAAAACGATAGGGGAGTTTACAGCAACCTGATGTTACTGGCCTCAAACACCTACATCATAGGCCTACCTCCAGCACCAGTTCCCACTAGGACTCAGCAAGCCCATACACAACTGCTTAAATGTTCTTATGTTCAAAGTTTCACCTGTGAAGACACAAAAAGGTCAGAGAGCCACACCTAGCTCACCTGGCACAGCTGAAAGCAGAGGTTCAGCAGCCCTCCCTGAAGTACAAATAAGGAAGACATTTTTCTGTAACAAATGTGGTTAAGGACTAGTTGCCTAAAAGTGCTAGGGAATTTCCATCTTTGCAGAGCTCAAGGACTGTAGACTCCTGTTATAAAACTTTTCAACTCAGAGATGGTCAAGAAGGCTCAGTTTTGTCATACAAGATGATCACGATTAAGGAAAAAAGTAGAAATAATCACCATCTTTTCCTAAGCATTAAAGACTAGTCACTGTTGATACAAAAACATATGGAAATAAAGATACCTATGGCCAAAGAAAGTGTGAGGGTTCTCTGCCTCCTAGCATAAAAGTAGACTTCACTTTTCACGCTACTGAGTGGGCTCTTGACTACCTGAGAGAAAATGCCTCCTCCATCCTACATTGCCATTTCCTTCTCCTTTAAATTACTTCTCTCAGGCAGCGCACAGAAATCACAATCCAAACAGAATCAAGAACCTACCACCATGTTTATGGTGGAGTGCTTCTGTATAGAATCAGAGAATGGCTTAAGTTAGAAAGGACCTCAGAGACCATCAGGTGCCAACTCACCCTTGTCATAGGCAGGGATACCTCTCACTAGACCAGGCTGCCCAGGGCTCCATCCATCCTAGTCTGGAAGACTTCCAGTAAGGGGACATCCACAGCCTCCCTGGGCAACTTGTTCCAGTGCCTCTCCAACCTCAAAGTAAGCAATGTCTTCACAGAATCACAGAACATTAGGGATTGGAAGTGACCTCAAAAGATCATCTAGTCAAATCCTCCTGCCAGAGCAGGATCACCTAGATCAGTCTTCCTAAGATCTAATCTAAACCTACCCTGAAACTATTCCCTCTTGTTCTACCACTGGAGTCTCTCATAAAAAGTTCTTCTCCAACTTTCCTGTAGGCCCCCTAAAGGTACCTTATGGGCTGTTAAGGTCCCCCCAACAGTCTTCCTTTCTCGAGGCCGAAAAGCCCCAAATTCCTCAGCCTGTGCTCATAGCAGAGGTGCTCCGGCCCTCTGATTATCCCTGTGACCCTCCTCTGGACTTGCTCCAGCAGCTCCATGTCCTTCATGTATTGAGGACTCCACAACTGGATGAAGTACTCCAGGCAAGGTCTCACAAGAGCAGAGGGGGAGAATCAACTCCCTTGATCTGCTGGTGACACTGTTGATCCAGCCAGGATACAGGTAGCTTTTTGGGCTGTGCTCACACACTGCTGGCTAGCATTGAGCCAGCAATCAACACTCCCAAGATTACTGTTAGTTCCTGGATGACAATTGCCTACTTTCACTGCAAGGATAATGAAACAGCCTAAAGAGACACTCAATCAAACTGTACATACAGCAAACAACAGAAGCAAACATTTTTAAGGATTTAGGATATTTAAGACTGCATAAAAATCACAAAATGCGTATGTTAATAATTCCACCTTTGTCATAAAGGTCACACTGCAAACTTCCTACTCAAATCACTTGCTACATAACTCTTGGGCAACTACTAACTTCATCAGCAATTATACATTTGCTTTTTCTTTTCTCCAAAAAAACCCCACATCTTTAAATCTAATTCTAATTAGATTTGAGCTTTCCAAGTGTTTAAGTGGGAAAAATATTGTAGTAAAACTCCAGAGCACTGCTCTATACATTCAACATTTGCAATAGTCTCACTAGTTCCTGTTGGAACTGAAATTATTTTATCATCATATTCCTCAGTTCAGGAGGGATGTGGAGCTGCTGGAGGGAGTCCAGCATAGGGCTACGAGGATGATGAAGGAAGTGGATCACCTCCCTGTTGAGGAGAGGCTGAGGGAGCTGGGTCTCTTTAGCTTGGAGAAGAAGAGACTGATGGGTGACCTCATTAATGTCTGTAAATATTTGAAGGGTGGGTGTCAGGAGGATGGAGCCAGGCTCTCATCTAGTGATAGGACAAGGGGCAATGGTTGTCAGCTAGAACACAGGAGGTTCCACATAAATGTAAGAAGGAACATCTTCACAGTGAGGGTGATGGAGCACTGGAACAGGCTGCCCAGGGGAGTTGTGGAGTCTCCTTCACTGGAGAAGTTTAAGACCTGCTTGGATGTGTTCCTGTGTGACTTGGTCTAGGTGATCCTGCTGTGCCAGAAGGATTGGACTGAATGATTTTCCAAGCTCCAATCCCTAATGATTCTATGATTCTTGACCCAAAACATCACGCAGAAATAACAAGAGGATACTCTGACTTTTCTTAATTCTTCTCCAAGCGCAGCCAGAAACTCACACCATTTTTCAGATTCTTTTGTCCTAAGTGAATTTATTAAAAACATTGTGTAGAACATATCCTTTATTATGTAGATTGATACATTTCCATGCACTTTGATTGTGCATGTTTCACATCCAAACAACTGGCCATAGATTTGTTACTCACCACTTTTAATTTTAGTTACAAAATTTATAGTAATTGCTAACAAACTCTCACTATTCCCACTGACTTAATTACATTCAAATTACTTTAGCTTTCAACTGCCTTTCAAGACAACTTTAATGGAGGGTGAGGATGGGACACAAGTTTTTGCACTGGCATCCTTCAAAATGTTCTTAAAATTTTCAGTATCCTTACAATTTTCTTTTTCCTTTCATTTTCTTATTTGACTTTTCGTTTTTAGGTATTTTAGGTGGTGGCCATTTGACAAATGTGCTTTCTCAAAATGATGTGTTTACTAGATAATGCCTGGCTTGCTTACTTTAACATAAGTTTAAATTTTATCCAGAAACGAAGAAATTAAGAAATGTGTTGTAAGTAATCAAGCCACCCGTTGAGTTTGCTTGGTTTTGTGCATTCTTATGAGAGCTACTTTCTCTGAAATGTCTGAAATAAAAAATACACCAGACTACCAGGGGCTGGCAAATTCACTGCCTCTTTTGATTTAAATAACCCAATATTCTGCAGCAACTAATTCCTCCATCCAGAAACTGTAGAATTTGGTTATTTCTACAAGCAACTTACTGGCAAGAGCCAAATTAAAATGAAAAATATTTACTTCAACTGTGCTGTCAAGTCAAACAACTTTGAGAAATTATGCTTATCATTAAAAAAAAAATCCAACAAATAAATAAAGAAAGAAAGAAAATCAACTGTGCTTTCCAAATATCATCACACCATAGCCGAGACATTCCTTGGAAGAGACCAAAAGACCTTCAACAACAACGTCAATCAACACTGAAACACCATCAAAACTACAAATAAAGGAACATTAAAATCTACTTTGAGACCAACAATAACGAAAACTGAAAATTTATGCTTAAAAACCTTGGAAGTTGAAATATGTCTTACACAACTTCCAGTTTTTCTCTTCAGTCCTCTTTCACATGGATTTATCCCTCAGGGAGACACTACTGAGTTTCAACGACTTTTACATTTTGTTCTGGCATGCAAAATGTTTAATTACCAGCACAGAATCTATCCAAATTCTACCAATTTTTAGCTGAGACTTTTATTTCAGATACCTAACTAACTTTGAACTCTATGAAAACCTAGCAATATATACTTAGCAGGTGCAATTTGAGTCTGTATTATTTATTCACAGTAACAAATCTCAGCATCCTGAACCACAGCTGAACATAAACACTTGATCTGTTACACCAATGACTGAGAACAGTTGAAACAAAACGAAAGACTTGCCAAAGAACTCTAACTAGAAGCAAACTCTACCAAAGTAATTTAAAATTAACAAGCAAACCCCAGGAAGGTAAGTGGATTACTTCACTAAATTTTTCCCTTTACTGTTACTGTTTCAGTTTTCAAAACTTCATTCACAAGAACTTTTACTGTAAATAAATTCACGATACTTTTAAATCATCTTCCTGCGCAAATTCTGAAGACTTACTTTTATAATCTTCTACTACATAATAAAATGAAAGCAACACACTTAACCCCCCTACCATCCAAATCAACAGAAGCCCATCTATACCCTGTAAACTAACAGACGGAGTAGACACTACAGTAGGGCTATATCCCACAATGAATGTTGAGGCTGTGCTGTGAGGCAGTAAGAGACTGTAGAAGGCAGCATCACAAGGTCACAGCAGGACACATCATTCTGGTCCCACAAGAGATCTCTAGAATGTAATCACTATTTTCTAGAGGTGCACCAGTTTCAAAGTAAAATTTGTGCACATGTTCTGGGTATTTCTGAAGAGCCCATTACTTTATTTTTAACTCCTAACCAGCTCACTCCTAAACTAAGTTAATGTGTTATTGTAGCATGGAAAAACCTTTCTTTATAGAAGCAGTTTCTTAGGGCTGGTCCAGGTTGGAATTTGAAGACGCACCTCAATCCATTTAAGCTGTGGGCTGCCACTCAAACATCAGGTTCCATCTTACTCTTCAATTTCAACTGTACATACTTGCACTCTTCCTGTAGTAGGAGCTTGCTACTTAACAGGGCAAATAAAATTTTAGTCACCTGATTACTAAACCTACAGGAAAACTAAAGTTTTACCTTGCTATACAGTCAGTAAATAAGTTGGTAACAATCCACATTAAGATGCGTGATTACCATACACAAAATCACGAGTGCAGAAACACCCAATCATGGGGAAAAAACCCACATAGCCCACTCCTTTCAGTAGAGGTCAATAGCTATCCTACATTACATGAAATTGCCCACCCAGTTTCCACAACTATCAGATCTGCTGACCAGCCACAAGACTCTGCTCTATCCTGCTCTGAAAGGCAAATCCAGCAAATACATGCTTAAGGACATTACTCTTACTATTTACCAGGGGTAAAATCAAATGCCATTTTAAGTTTACTGAAGTGTCTCTTCAATAACTCATTATTCCACACACTTTTCACCCTTATCTTCCTTTTCTGTAATGATAAAAAAAAAAAAAAAATCACAGAAAATGTATCTGTCAGACCAAGTTACTGTCTTTTCCTTTATCCCAGAAAACACAGGGTTTGTGTCTGCTATAGTTAGTATAGTATTGCTCACTGTATTTTTTGATCCACTCTTTTCAAAAGGTGGTTAAAAAGGTGTTCACACTAACCAACCTCTAGAGCTTTCACCACTATGGCTGGTAGTCAATCTTATCATCTGTAAGTAAAATGAAAGGACAGTTTCTGTTTTTTTAAAAAAAAGAGCCAATGAAATAAAGTCTTCACCCTACAGAGTCCTACTACAGAATTTCAAATTCCTCGTTTATTCAGATTTGCTCCTCAACTAAGGAATTGATATGTACAAAAAATTCACTTTGGATAATCATTCAGCAGGACTAATAGTCTGTTCTGGAAACAGCTACAGATTATATTCCAGTGGTGCACAAAGTAAGCTGATACCTCTAACAATTTTATCTGACATGCTATTAATTAGACCCTTCCCTTTTCCTCAATAAATCCTTTTATACAACAAAGATCATATTTACCTATGACTACTAGCAATATCAATAATGAATCATAGAATCATTACGGATCGGAAGGGACCCCGAAAGATCATCTAGTCCAATCCCCCCACAACAGCAGGATCACCTAAACCAAGTCACACAGGAACCCGTCCAGTCGGGTCTTGAATATCTCCAGTGAGGGAGACTCCACAACCCCCCTGGGAATATACACTGTAGGTTATTTGGTAACATGTATATTGATATTTGTAAAATATTTTAAACTCTTAATCAAATTTGCTGACTTTCACAGAAAAAAAGGAAAAAACTCCACAAGAAAAGAACAAGCAACACACCACACATACATATAAAAACTACTGTATATCTGCACAAAAGAACCAGAAAGTTTGTAGATAAGCACTTTGTGCAGAATACATACACCTAGATGGCTAGACATGACACTACACAACTGCATTCTTAGAAATCAGTACCAAGAAAATTCATCCAAACAGGAAAGCTGACTGTGAGAGGGGCTGAGTCTAACACAGCAGCAACAGCAGAACTTGGGAGATCCTAATAGTGATTCTGTGACACTAACCCTGGGGAAGAAGGTCTGGACCATGACATAAAACCACTGCATTGTTAGCTGGCCTTTTCCCAAGCAGCTGCATGAAAGAAGTCTTGGTGAAAAGTCATCAGAAGAATGCTGTTATACAGCATTCCTGAATATTATCCAGTGGAATCAGATTTCAAAGTACCAACCTACACAGCAAAATCAAGCCCTTTAGGCTTCAGAAAATTGTGGGCAAAGATTACGGTAAAAACAAAAACTAAATGGCCAACACATAACACTAGGCACAATGGAAGAATCTGCTTAAAAATTGGCTACATACTCAGTATTATGAGACTAAACAGAAAAAACCCCCACAATTCAAAAAGATGACAGTCAGTTGAAATAGTCATTATTTCATTTCCTCCTCACCCAGTGTCAAAATCCTTTCTTTAACTAAACGAGTTAACAAAACATTACAGAATTGAAAACACCCAGAACAGTCAACAGTTCTCAAGTATCTTTAAACAAATGCTCACTTGTTGCTTTTCTGTATTTCAAAGTGTTTATATTTTGTGGAACTACTAATCCACAAGCAGCACACAAAACTAAAGAAAGGTTAACCTTTCTTTCAACAGCATTCTTATAAATAAACCAGAAATCAATAAGCAACTCAAATACATGCAAGTTTTAATTACATTTTAAAAGGCTATATTCAGCCATGTGTGTGCCCCTAAGTACCGATACCAAATTTAGCAAGGAATTCTGTCAGTGAATACATTGAAAGAGACGAGTTCCTTTTCAATACAATTTTACTTTTCTGCTTTTTGTACCAATAAAATGTAAATTTGTAAAACAAAAACCAATAAACAAACTAACAGAAGATCTAGAATTGTAGTCTGTGAACACTGAAAAAGTCCTAAATTTTAGGTAAAAACAAATTCCACAAAGTCCACTTAGAGAAAATTTCTTTTCATAAAACTTAAACACTGCACAAGACAGTCACAGGTGTTTAGCTTACGTATCAAAAGGCATTCAAAGCTGATTCCTAAAATCTCCATCACTCTAATAATAACTATGCTTTGTCCCACTACTCTTAACAAATGAATTCCATCAAATGTGCAGCTAGATACAGTAATGTTTCAATAATCCTTTAGCACAGAAGACACACTGACAGATAAGCCACACCATGAACACTAGTCCAGGCTACACTCTGCTAAATCCAACTGCATTGTTTCCAAGATCTGTGCAAGTGCAGGAGTAGAATGACCATTTTCACACAATGTGAAGAGGCTGAATAAACATGTGCAACAGGACCTCAGCTGCTTTTGTTCAGGGTCAGTTCAGGTCTTCAACAATGGAAAGCACAGGAGGGACGCTGACTAGAATGTATTCCACTCAAACCCAGTCAGAATTCTCTCTTTGGGCTCACACAGGTTCTAACTACAGTGGCAGCAACCACCATCATTAAATCAAAAACAGGCAGGTATCTGTACCAAAATCAGTTATGGACAACAAAAAAACGCCATTTTGCACAACCACGCATTAGAAACCTGATGCAGAAAAAAACCTGCACGAGCTTCCAACACTAAGCAAGTGTTTATGCAACGCTGCCTTATAAAACATTTGGCCAATATAGTCATTATTATCTAGAATAACTGAACTATCTCTATCCCACTCCACTTTCAATAACCCAAATTGTCAGGAGATAACTATTTTTACAGCCATAGTTACCTTTTCAATGCTGCAAATTACCTATGTCTTCTGTTTTCAGAGCAAATGCAGAAAACTGCACTCAATTTTTAAAACATTCTTCAGGGAAAGATCTTGCTAAAATAATACTTCTCTTACAGTTTCAGGATCTGGCCTACTTTTGAGGTAGTATGAATGTTTAGGCTAATGAAAATACGCTTTAAGTAATGAGAAGAATTTGTACCAAAGCATGGTGACCCCTAATTCCATTAGTACCCTGTGTTAGGGAACACCAAACCACACTGTAATCGTTGTGCAGTCTTAGAGATTCCATGGCACCACACATACTAGATTTGCTTCTCTAAAAGTTCTCATTCAGATCTGGTAAGGACTATGTATAATTTAGAAGCCATACAGAGAAGGAGAAAGACAACAGCCAATTTCCTGTAGAAGAATTGCCCAATCAGTCTGGGCTTCTTCATCCTGAAAAGTAGACCAACGAATATAACAGAGTTCTGTAAATCCAGAATATCTATTGAAAAGATTAACATCAAACAACTGCTCTTTGTCACTTCCTATCACTTAGCATGTGCCAAGCAGCATCGAATGAAGCCATGAGGTAACAGGTTCAAAATAAAAACAGCATAATCTTGACACACTGAAAATACCAACTACAGAATGTCTTGCCACCCAACATTACAGACACTAAATTGTTATACAGAAGTGGATACAATAACAGTGTGACAGGCTCTACTTCCATTAAACACACAAAACTTCTGTGGTTCAAGAAGTCCCAAGGGGTAAATACTTGTGGGCTGGGAAAGTATTCTGAGAAAGCATACAAGAAACTTCCCAAGAGTCTAGTTCATCCTGATAAAGACACTAGGCCAAACATTGCTTCGCCTCCATTATATGCTCCTCTCCTCTTACTGTTACAGGCTGGCATGTTCAGTTTCAGTACATGACCTGTGACAGTACTGCTCCAAGAATGCTGTATTTAAGGAATCACTGAAAACAATAATTCTGTATTTGCCCTAGATGGTACTGGAAAACCCAATATTAACCCTCAGCAACTGCACTGGCAAGCATGACTAAGATACAGTAGATGTCTTCAATCAGATAGATAAAACTTTAAAATAAATTAAAAGAAGACAAGCAGTAACAGGCCAGTAAAAGGAGAAGGAAGAACACACACCACGGAACAATACAGCCACTTCATACTTCACAATTTTTTCTGTACACTTTAAGAGGTTTGAGGCTTTCTTCTTACTTATTTCTTACTAAGTGTGAGAAAGACATTTTTAGGGCTAGATTTCTGGGCTGGCACTTAAGAGAGTAGTTTCACTGTCACAGAGAAAACACAGACTCAAAATTACCTCTCAACACTCCCAAAATGCAGTAAGTTTACTAAGCTGTTTAAGATAAGCAGGCACTAGAATGGTCAACACTTGACCTTATACTGTATGTTCAAGTGAAAGAACAGACAAAGGGCTGATCAGCCCTAACACAAGTAGGCTGTGTTCCTGCAATAAAACTGCAGCAGAAACAGCAAAGTTGCATCAACACTAAATATATAACTTATAGTACAGGTAACTTATAGATGCAGCAGCAGAAACAGCAAAGTTGCATCAACACTAAATATATAACTTATAGTACAGGTAACTTATAGATGCAGCAGCAGAAACAGCAAAGTTGCATCAACACTAAATATATAACTTATAGTACAGGTAACTTATAGATGCAGCAGCAGAAACAGCAAAGTTGCATCAACACTAAATACATAACTTATAGTACAGGTAACTTATAGATGCAGCATAACATCGCAGAATACAATTTACATAGACTCCCCAAAAGACAGCCAAAATCCTGACCATACTGAGCCCTTTCTCTTATGAGAGAAAAGAAGTATCAAAACAACCAGAGTATTTAAAAACAGACAATGGACAAGAATTTAGAAGTATCTAGTAAAGGGAAAAGAAGTTCCAAAAGTGATCGAGAAGTTAATTGAAACCCTTCATTCATATCCCCCAGCTATCAGCATAAAATTAATGAAGAAAGGATCACAGAATATTAGGTACTGGAAAGGACCTCAAAAGATTATCTAGTCCAATCCTCCTGCCACAGCAGGATCATCTAGACCAATGTCTCCAGAAAAGGAGACTCCACAATCTCCCTGGGCAGCCTATTCCGGTGCTTTGTGACCCTCACTGTGAAGAGGCTTCTTTTCTTATTTATGTGGAACCTCCTATGTTCCAGCTTACACTTGTTGCTCCTCGTCCTCCTGACACCTGCCCTTTCCATAGTTATAATCATTAATAAGGTCGCCACTCAGTCTCCTTTTTCCAAGCTAAACAGACCAGGCTCCCACAGTCTTTCCCCATAAGGGAGATAGTTCGCTCCCTTTATTATGTTTGTGGCTCTGCACTGGACTCTCTCAGGTAGTTCTGTGCCCTACTTGAACTGAGGGGCTCAGAACTGGTCACAATATTCCAGATGTGGTAGGATACTCAGTAGAGGCTTTTGCTTGTGGTTCTACTCAGTGGGAGCAGAACTGATGATAAAACTGAATGATGAAATTAGAAAGATATGAGTAACAGGTAATCACTACTGCAACTTTTCAGCTATGAAAGAACTATTAGGAAACCAAACATGAAAGAGCTATGCTCTGAAAACACATTCAGTCTGGGCTACAGACAGAGAAATTCTGCTTTCCTCCATGAATGGTGAATGTCACCAGCTTTCTACAAGCATTTAAACTCAAACTAAATGCACATAAAATATATCCAAAATTTTACAATAAAATGTGGTTTCTCATTCATGGCAACTTTTTTCTATCTAGAAGGAAAACAATGAACATTTTATGTTCTCAACCTAAATTCCACCTAAACTGGACATATTAAAATTACTATAAAGTACTTTTCTCTGTCCAAACCAGCTAGTGTTTTCATTTATGTTTAGGATCTCTATAGTAATTTTTTTTCACAGACTTACATCCCTAATACAAAATAAGAGAGTTCACAAAAAAATAAGAGTAAAACTTACCCCCATTATCTGTTCTCTTTAAAGCACCATCCTTATGAGGGCACAATTCACATCTCTAGGAAAAAAAGCAAAAATAAAATAAAAAAATGGAATGATCACAGGAACACTGAAAAAGAAACCACATATATCAAAACTGTTAGCTAATATTAAAGAAGCAACCATTCTTAAAAAATGAGTGAGGGCACTTTCTTGTAACCTTTTCTTAAATATTACTGTTAGTTTGTCACAAATAAAGCCTTCTCCTCCAGATCTTGAAACTATACACACACACACATATATATAAAGCTACCCAAAGTTTATATTCCTGGATTCCACACACTAGAATTCTAGAGGTAAACTTTCAAAAACCATAGCATGAGGCTGACTCGGATGACGAGAAAATTGGGCACCGACTTCTAGTATTTCTTTTGCCTAGGATCTCTGTATTCACCAAGGTAGTCAATCACAAGGCTGTGCTAGGGATATAATCTGCATAAGTGCTTATACTACAGCTGATTTCACCGTCTCTGCTGACTCACTTACCCCAAGACTCTAAAAACAATCTTGCTTTCTGTCTCACAAAAAGTAGGTCAGAAGTTGACTCATCCTTGAAATTCTCCCAAGACTGCATGTCAGGAAACATGCAGTCTGACATCATATTGTTCTGACATACACCAGGATCACAACCGTTTACTCATTCTGCTAGAACATTATAAATAGAAGTAGTTGAAAATTTCTGTAAACTCCCTGAAGACTGCCTGAATCTTTTTTTTTAAGCTAAGTTTAGAAGAACTTCCTTGCCACTGAAATGAACTGATCAGCTCATTTTGAACAAAGTCCTACATCTATGTGAGCTGTATCCTAACACTGCAGCTCTCCAAACTTTTAACGCTGAGCGCAGAGGCACCAATGGAAGTAGGTTCATTTCAGTAAACTCCCCATACGCTGAAACAGATTCTCAAGGTGAAAAGTCTGGCATGAATTGATGGTGACAGTGCAATAAAGTTTGTTCCCACCCCAAAGCTGAAAACTGGCAGCTTAGGGACAGTGAGCAGAGATGACTTATCTACCACTGAGACAAGGGAAGCTATTAACATAGTCTGCCTTGCCCTACTCGTGCAAGCCTGTGGAAGCTGGACACACACTTTCAAGTAGTGGCAAAACCAGTTACAGAAGTTCATCCCTTCACCTCTCCTTTTTTTAATCACCCTCCACCACTCCCTCAGCTACTGACCCAACTATATGTAGGGCTATCACTAGAACCAAATCAGTGAAATGCAATGAAACTACTTTTTTTTATTTTTAACCATTCAGGTCATATTACTTGATACAATTTAATCATAATCCCACTGTCAGGTGCATCAGCAAAACTGAAAACAGAGAGCCACAGCACTGTAGCATTAGTAATTCAAGAACTGGCAAACTTCGCCACAAAAAAGAAAAATTAAAATTATCACAGGACCTTAAGCAGTGGTTACTGGACCAGTCGTTTATGCAGAAGATTTAAGCATGCTCCATTCAGTCTCATCAGAGCTCGGTTTCAACTAATTTCTTTTTGTCTCATATCTCTAATAGGAATTGAATCCACTAGATCTTCCCTTATTACCCCTCTACATCCCTGACTACAACCAGTCAGAGAAAATACAAGACAGAAAACTGACAAGCAGAGTGTTTTGCCAGTGGAAGACAATGAGTGCAGTATGTTCTGCAGAGTATTCACTCATTGGCAAGGAGTGTGCTTGCTCTTTGGGAGCTGGACAGCTGTGCAGAGAAACTTGCACTCTCACGACACACAGCACTTCTGCTACCCTGCTACTGTTTCACCTGCAGTGAAGTAGCACCATAGAAAGCTAATACCCTACACAGTTGACTTTTCCCACTTCCCACCCCCCCGAGGTTACCAGCCTCCACATTCTCAGAGTATGTCACTCATTTGTGTTCTCCCAAGTTTCAATATGGACCACATCATAACACCAGTAGTTTTGCCAGTTGGGAACAGTGTGCCCTTCTTATTATTTCTTTTAACTAGTTGTAAAATCTTACAGCAAGATAGCCTTTCAAAAAATAGTTAATAGTTTCACTTTTTTAGTTAGTTGAGAATTTGCAAAGTGACAGAAAAAGTATCTTAGGTACTCTGGCCAAGTACTTCTGACACAAAGTTGTTGTCCAAGCATTCAAAAAAATACTGTGGATAACTACTAAAGAATCTAGGGAGGCAGGAAAGGGGTAGATAGTGAAGGCTGACACAACACCCACAAGACACTACAGCATAAATAAGACAAGCTACCATGACTGATCAACAATCATCAGTTTAGACAGTACAAATGTGTAACCTGAAGAGGTTAACTGTGACCCAAGAGAACAACCATATTCTCTAGTGCACTGAAGGGCACTGGCCCTACAGCACAAAAAGGCATCAGTACAGCCAGTTGAACTAAATTTGAAGGAGACACAAAAACTGGCCAACACAAGACTTGATTTATAGCACATGACCTTGTCCCTTCCCTTCCTGTCCTTACAGAGTGTAACATGGACATGCTATTTCTGAACTCCTTGGTGGAACAGGCTAAACTCATGGATCTACCTCCTGTCCGAGCAGAATTCAGGTGAACTCTCAGCAGGAATTGCTTTGAACTATGAAGTCTCCCGTAGAGGGCCAAAGTGAAACCAATCTCAAAGTTGTGCAGCTGGAACACTCTGACAACGTGGCTGCCACAACTCACTTTTGAGGTAAATAAACAGCAAGTTAATGAAGTGAAAGAAGATTGATCCTGTAACCATAGCGTCCAGGCAAACTGAAACTACCTGGGTTTGATGAAAAACACACTGCTTCCTGAAGGAAGCCTTTAAGAAGACACTCGGTAGAGACCTAAGGCAGTCAAAAGCATGGGATGCCCTTGCAGAAGTGGAAAGATCTACTTTTATCTTCCTGACATTATTTAAAAAGTAGAAATAACCATGAAGAAAAATAACATTCAAATTTTTAAAAATTAAAAAGCATAGAGATGTCCACTAAAGATACCTAACAGAAAAAAGTTCCAAAGCCAGATGATCAAAATAAGAGAAGTTTAACAAGTAGCTAAATAAATCCGTCTTTCTACACTGAATTAGTTACAGTCCAGTTTGGCTTCACTGCATTCGTTTTCTGCCTCTATTTTAGATTAATATATACCTTTCCTTTTTAACCAGGAATAAGAACTACCTTAACCAGCAGCAGGTAACATTAATTATTCAAGTCTTTTTGATTAACTTAACAATACCAGTTTTTCAACTAGAAATGGAAGAAAGGCACAGAGAAAAGATTTTAATCCAACAGACTACCTTAATCATGAAGTGAAGAAAAAGGCCAAAGCACATAGCAGATAAAGAAGACAGAGAGAGGAGCAAGACTATGCAAGTAGGAAAGTTAAAAAAAAATAGCAGGAATATAGCATTATTCTTCCCTCAGGGTTCTGTAAAATCAGAGCAAGTTTCATAAAGCATCATCTGCAGGCATCCATTATACACTGTCTCTTGTTAGAAGAAAACAAAGGTCAAAGAATTCTTGTGCAAGTGATTTAAGTGATTTATCGAATTTTGGTCTGAGCTAGGCCAATGAAATCATTCACATGAATAATGACTGTCAACCCAGTAAAGTCCTGCAGGACTGAATTCCCAGCATTGCAATAATGCCATAAACTCTTGTGTCTCTGACCTGGTAACCTAAATAACACAAGATCTACAGCAGATTATCTAGACCACAATTCCTAAAAGTTAGCTGAGAAATCTGCCTGCAGTTGTCTTTACTTCAGGCTCACTTCAAGCTGATATAATTGTACACTGCTCTTTAAAGTTCACTGGCCACCCCCTGCTGTGTCCTTTCAGCTGCCTCTTGCACTGAGGAAAGAATTCGTCTGACCATATGCAAATCCAAATCAGCAAGCTGAAACTAACACTTTTTTTTTCAGCCAGATTACTTCTTTGAGCCACCTTTCCAAAAGGCCACATGAACAACAATGCCAGCTAAAAAAGAAAATAACAGGAACAGAGACAGGGAATGGAGCAAGGATGCAATCACTCTGTTCAGATGGTGGCATCATGCATGCTGGCTCTGAGTGTGGAATTCTGACCATGGGCCTTAAAAGCCACAACCGCACATCCAAAATGTCACTATTCACCCCCAACCCCCAAAAAATCCTGCAAAAAACAGAAAAAAAAATAATCACAAAACAAAAAGAAAACAACCAACCACATGGAAAACCAACATATTCTGGGGGACAGTTTTGTTCTGGTATTTCCCTCACATTCATATATTCCATGATTTTTAACAGACATCAGCTACGTACACAAAGTGTTTAGTTGACAGGCTTATTTTCCCTCCCAAGCTTTCCTATATCCAGCCTGATACCTATGTTTCCAGAACAGGGTTGGGGATTTTTTATCCTATTTTGCTCACAAAATTACTGTTTCATATTGCTTGACAACAGGAAAAAAAAACCCAACACCAAGAAAAACAACCAGTATCTAGCTGAAAGGAACAACTTCAAGATACTGCAATACAAGAGCCTTAAAGACACAAACAACAAAGTAACAAGTTACATAAAATCAACTGTTACAATTTTTGAAACTGTTTCTCTTTCAATACTTTCACCAATACAAGTTTAAACTTGACATTTTATTCTGCTGCTCTTGTTAATCATTAAACAAACAGTACACTATCTAAATCCACGTGCTTTTCTGTGAGTTCCAGTTCACATTTTAATGAAGACAAACCTTTTGCACACTCCATCAATTTCTTAAGACTTTTTAAAAATTATCCTAGGAGAGCCAGTTGCCAAGCTGAAGTCATTTTAATGCCTTACTTCTGACTTTGCTTCCAAACACGTCTATTTTACAGCATGTGATGCTACTGCCTACTTCTGTAGATATCAAATACATTAACTCCGACTTCCACAAGGCATGTGGACAGATTTATAAAGGTAAGCAACACAGTTGATCAGAAGGTCAGTTTCTCACGAACAGCTTTCCAGCTAACAGACTCTGATGCTGTTGGTAACTCTGTCTCCCATTCATCCACAGCTGCAGAAGCCTGTGGCACAGTTGACTGCCCCCACGTATTAATCTCCGTACCTTCAGCTACCTGCACCAATATTCCACACCATTCTGTCTCACGCTCAGGTGTTTCCAGAAGGAAACACACAGAAGTCACCTCTAATACCCGATTATATCTAAGATGAACTTTCCCAATCCTACAGCCTTTAAACATGCTAGGCAGTCTTATATGCTGTCACTGCAGAGTTAAAGAACTGGTTTAGAAGGGTAAGGACTTCATACAGGTTGTTACGCTAGTTAATGTAAAACAATTTAATGCTGTCAGGTTGCAGCATTACACACCCATTGCTGTCAAAGATGTAAAAAATTAAGGGGAAATAAGAAAGGCCATCTAGGATACAGTTCTGGATACAAATCCAGTCTAGATTTTCACAGAATCATAGAATCATTTAGGTTGGAAAAGACCATTAAGATTATCAAGTCCAACCACTAACCTAACTGTACCAAGCCCTCCGCTATACCATGCCCCAAAGTTCCATACCCAAAAAACTTTTAAGCACATCCAGGAACAGTGATTCAACCTCTTCCCTGGACAGCCTGTTCCAATGCCTGATGACCTTTTCAATAAAGAAGTTTTTGCTAACCTAAACTTTGCCTGGTACAACTTGGGGTCGTTTCTTCTTGTCCTGTCAGTTGTTACTTGTGAGAAAACACCCATCTCCACCTCTCTAAAGCCACCTTTCAGTAGTTGTAGAGAACAATAAGGTCTCCTCTCAGCCTCCTTGAGACTAAATAACCCCAGCTCCCTCAGTCACTCTTCATAAGGCTTGTTCTACAGACCTGCCCTTCTTTGGACCCACTCCAGCACCTCAATAGCCTTCTTGTACCGAGGTGCCCAAAACTGAACACTGCTCAAGGTGTGGCCTCACCAGTGTCAAGTACTGGGGGATGATTCAGTTGTGCTGATGCTGCGTTAATGCTGCACATAATTCTTTCTACCCATACACAACTAGATTAGAGATCTTTATTCACTCTTCTGATTAAAAATTATCTATTAAGCTTGAAACATTTTTTACACTTATTTCTCTTCTCCCTCAAAGGGTGTGAAGCTAGTACTCCACCTTCCCCAGAGGAAAAGAGTCTTACATTTTTTTAATCTTCCTTCTATACTTTCCTTTGTACATCCCTCTTCCTCATGTTTTGGCACAGTTCTTTGAGCAGGGTAAGGGAGAGTGTAACCATACATACACAGACAAAAAGAAAAATTCTTGTGTTCTCCCACTAAACTTGGGAAAATTCAGGATCATTTTAGTGATTAGATTTGTGTTCAATTCAGGCAAATACAACAATGAACAACCAAGGTAGACACAGTTATCTCTATAAAGAGGCACCACATTCTAAAGATACATACTTAAATGTACTAATTACACCACAGACAGCTAAATCATACTTAATCTAACTCAAATTCAGCTAATCAGAGTGGATCTGTCAAAGAACAAAAGGCCTCAGGGCAGTACAAAACAGTATACTGTAAATGTAGGATTTGGGCATAAATCCTCTGCCTAGATGAGAATTCAGATGCAGTTAGTTCAAACACAGATCCAGAAACAGGATGTGTACCAGACTGACCATGTCTGCATCTGCTGGCAATAACTTACCACAGCCTTCGGAACCCAGTGATAGCTCATCTTTCCATTCACCCCTTCAAGCTACCTTCCAGTAGCAAAGCCAATACTGCCACATATGAAGACTAAACAGAGATGATCACCCTCTTATGCTCTTGAAACCTCCATATCGTCCAGTAAAACACACATGCACTCACAAATACTGCTGAAATCAATGAATCTCTCTACTCACATCAAACTTAGGCTAGTCAAATCAAACCCTTTTACTCAGATGTTTTGATGTTGTTTGGTGTTTTTCACTTAGATACTTTGAAAATTACCATTAAAGTTTACTTCTGATTTTCTGCACTCATGATTTGTAATACTTGCCAGAGTCAAAACTACATTTTTTACTTGTCCAGTATAGCAAAACGGATGGACTGCATAACTACTTCTCAAAAAAGCTACTACAGAACATAAGGTGCTGCAAATGAACAGACTGATCTCTACAAAATCAAATCCACATTTTCTTATCAGTGTCTGCAGTGCAGCTGGATAGCAACACACCTATCAACCTGCAGCACTTTAACACCTTACTTACAAACCCACAAAATACCCACCTCCAACATTTTGATGTAAATGGCTCTATAAACTTGTAACTAAGGTATCTGAAGAGAAGTGTTTCCAACCTATGATTCACATCAGACTACAGTATAAGCAACAATAAAGAACCAACTGAAATCAAAAGATCTTCTAGCACATTCAAGAATCCCCAATTGGCCGGCACCACTAACAGAGCAAACAAACACACCCTGTCAGTACTTCTCTTCAACACTGCTATGTTCTGCAACCTGACAACTTGAGAAATTAAGTCATCTCCATCTTCAAATAATCATTTCTTGGTGCTGACAAATTTGCCAAATCTCTGCCCCATCTCTATTCCTCTGTCAGCTGTCCCAGAACAACTTTTTTTTAAAGAGGAAATTTGACAGGTAGAAGAAAAGCAGACTGACTACCTGGAACATTATTGGTTTTATACCTGGATAAATTAAAGAGACTGCATCTAGTTCTCTTTATCAAGGCATCAGATAAACATATATGTAGATTCAGTCAGTTCTGTCAAAAACATCTACTACAGGTAATAAATTTACAGGCTATGACAGGAAGATTAGCGGCACTCAACACCCTAATCAGTATTCTTCCAAGATCATCTAGTCAGTATGTACTACAGGTGACATTTACTCCTACTCTCACCCAATACCAAGTAAGGCAACCATAAAAGAGATAACAGAGTACAATGTAACATCATGATGACACACAGCACCAACGAAGACAGGAAAGCCGAGGCCTCCTTGGAATTAAACCTTGCAAGAGAGGTCCAGGGAAACAGAAAGGGCTTCTTCAAATACATTACAGGTAAAACTAAACCTAGAGGAAATGTAGGCCCCTGCTGAATGAGGTGGGTGCCCTGAAAACAGAGGATACAGAGAAAGCAGAGATACTGAACACCTTCTTTGTCTCTGTTTATACTTCTGGGAACTGTCTGGATATCAAGCCCCAGACCACTGAGGTCCCAGAGGAAGCTGGGATAAAAGAGGAGTTTGCCCTGGTTGATAAGGACTGGGTTAGGGATAAGCTGAGCAAACAGGATGGACACAAATGCATGGGCCCTGAAGGGATGCACCTGCAAGTGCTAAGTGAGACAGCAGAAGTCATTGATAAGCCTCTCTTCATCATGTTTGCTAAGTCATGGGGATGAGGAGAGGTGCCTGGGGACTGGAGGACAGCAAATGTCACTCCAATCTTCAGAAAGAGTAAGAAGTAGGACCCAGGTAACTATAGATAGATCAGCCTCACCTCCATCCCAGGAAAGGTGATGGAAAACTTATCCTAGATGCTGTCTTTATGCACAGCAAGGACAAGAGGGTTATTAGGGACAGTATGGCTTCACCAAAGGAAAGTCATGGTTGACCAGCCTTTGATGAGGGCATAACCAGGTGGAAAGATGATGGTAGAGCGGTGGATGTGGTCTATCGACTTCAGTAAAGAATTTGACACAGTCTCTCCCACAGCATCCTCATAGCCAAAATGAGGCAGTGTGGTCTCGACAGTCAGGAAGTGAGGTGGACTGTGAATTCGCTGCAGGATAGAAGCCAGAAAGCAGTGGTCAAAAGGACAGTCTAGTTGGTGGCCTGTATCTAGTGGAGTGCTCAAGGGTTGGTACTGGGACCAGTACTATTCAATAAATTCACTAATGATTTGGATGAGGGATTAGAGTGCACTAACAGCAAGTTTGCTGATGACACAAAGCTGGGAGGAACAGCCAACACCCCAGCAGACTGTGCTGCCATTCAGTGAGACCTAGACAGGCTGGAGAGCTGGGCAGGAAGAAATTTCATGAACTATAACAAGGACAAGTGCAGAGTCTTGCATGTGGGCAAGAACAACCCAGGTACCAGTTGTTCCAGTTTTGTGATCTGGTTACTCCAGCTTCAGAAGTCCAAAGCCATAAATCTCCTGCTGCATATTTAAGCATAGTAAGACCTGCTAGATGTTGCAGAAATCCAAACTATAAACACACAAAGTTTAAGATTCACACACTGACTACAGAATCATGGAATCACAAAACGTTAGGGACTGGAGGGGACCTCAAAAGATCATCTACTCCAATCCCCCTGCCACAGCAGGATCACCTAGACCAAGTTGCCTGGATATGTTCCAGTTCCAATTTAAACACCTCCAGAGCAGGTGACTCCACAACATCCCTGGGCAGCCTGTTTCAGTGGTCTGTCACCATTACCATGAAGAAGTTCCTTTTCAAGTTTATGTGGAACCTCCTCTGTTCCAGCTCACAGCCGTTGCCCCTTGTCCTATCATTGGATGCCACTGAAAAGAGCCTGGCTCCATCTTCCTGACACTCACTCTGATCTTTAATGCAAAGTATCTGGAGGAAATGAGAAATACCTGTTATATTTGACTAAATTTCCAATTAAACACCCAAACGTTTGCTATCAGCCTGGAAGTACGCTTGTGAGCCAATTCACGAGACCCAATTCAATCTAGCTGAAAAAACACAATATACAATGGTTCACTCTGGTGTTCTCATGCAACATACCACAGTTATACCCAAAACATCCCAGGTAAAATGCATGCTAGCATTTTATAAGGATGGGTTATTGCAGTTAAGGAGCTCTTTGCTTAGAGACCTGAAGTCTCTAAAGCAGAAGTCCTCAAACGTTTTAAACAGGGGGCCGGTTCCCTGTTTCGGACAGTGTCAGGGGCCGGAGCCGCCCACCGCGCAGTCGGCAGGAAGCAGCCAACTGCGGCTGCTTGCCAGGGTGGGGGGGTGGTAAATACTGGCGGGCCAGATTTGACGCCCTGGGGGGCCATACCTGGCCCGCAGGCCAGGGTTTGAGGACCCCTGCTCTACAGTGATTCAATACTTCAGCAATGAAACGTACAGTCACAAAACAATTCTGCATAAAAATTAACTGATTTCTTTAAGAGAAAACATTTTGCTCTGGTCCCACTGTGGTCAGTAATTTTGCCACAGAATCTTCATTTACTTAAGTTGTATTGCTACGTATGTTAAAAAATGTTCATCAGGTAAGTAGTACTGAACTGATGGAACAGTGCATTTAAAGGCCTGAATACTGTATGTATCTACATGTAGAATAAAGTAATCATAAATTACCGTACAAGTAAGGTGGACTTTTAGGTAAACTGCAGCTAATCCAAACTGAAAAAAAATAAAGCAGATGTTTCCTGCAATAATGAAGTACTTCAAGAAGGTTTATGAACTATGTATTTAGAAACCAAGTAGCAAGTATGCATACAAGCATGGGAAAATGCTGCACTGAAAAAAGTAAGCAGCAGCACAATCAGGAATAGCATTACTACTCACACTTCAATATGCACAGCACACAATACAGTGCACAAGGTTCAGTTCACCAGCTGCAGTGGAAGATGCACAGAAACTATACTGCACTTCTGAAGCACCTTCTGTCAGTTTTACTCTTAACCTTGACAACCAGACACTCTGCAATTCTTAGCAATTCTGTCATCTCTTGAGTGCAATAATTCCCTACATATACACAAAAACCTCTGAACAAGTATTTTCCCCTACTCATGAAGTGCAAAGCACACAACACTCACACATCTATATAATGGAGAAGAAACACACATCACTCAACAGCATTTCAGAGTATAAGTTTCACTTTTTATCACAATGAGAACAGAAATTCCCCACAATCATTCAGGTCTTTTCTCTAGCTGTGTTCAGTCCATGCTTTGCCCACTACCTCTCCCAACTGCGAACCTTACCCAGAATTTCTTGTACCACATGCTGGGTCATTTAGAAGAACTGGTCTATCACTCTCCTCCTCAGCTGGACAAGGGAGAAAGAAAATACAACTAAAGGCTAATGGGTTGAGATAGAGATGGGGAGATCACTCAGCAATTACCATCACAGGAAAATAGATGCAACCTGGGGAAAATTAATTAAATTTATTACCTACCAATCAAATCAGAGTAGGATAATGAGAAATAAACTCAAACTTTAAAACCACCTTTGCCTCATCACTCCCTTCTTCCCACTCTAAACTTCTCTGCCTTCTCTCTGCCAGTGGCATGAGGGGCAGGGAATGAAGGTTGAAGTCAGGTTGCCTGCTGTTCCTTCATTCTCAGGGAGACAGCTACTCATACTCTTCCCCAGCTCTAGAATTGGTGTACTTCCCACAGGAGACAGTTGTCCACAAGTCTCTCCAACACTAGTCTTTCTCACAGGCTGCAGTTTCTTCATAAACTGCTCCAGTGTGGGTTCTGCACAGCATCACAAGTGCTGTAAGCAAACCTGCTCCAGCAAGGGCTTCCCAGTAGGTCACAGCCTCTTTTGGGCATCAAACTGCTCTAGCACAGGGTCCTCCATGGGCTACACATACCTTCTCCACCACTAACCTCCATGAGCTTCACGGGCACAGTCTACCCCACCATGGTCTTCAACAGATTGCCAGGGAAAACTACTCTGGGACCTGAAGCACCTCCTCCCACTCCTTCACTGACTTCAATATCTGCAAAGTTGTTTCTCTCATATGTTCACACACCCCTGTGCAGTTGCACAGCAATTTTTTCCCTTTCTTAAACATTATCATGGAGGCACTACTGCCATCTCAGATGGGCTCAGACTTGGCCTGCTGGCATTGGCTCTATCAGACAAAGGGGAAGGCAGGAAGGTTCTAGCAACCACTCTTGTAGTTCCCCCTCTCCAACTACCAAAACCTTGCTACACAAACCAAATACAACAAGCTGTGCTGAAGAATCTTTAGGCAAACTTTTAACTCCAATTACCCAGCTACAAATAAACATTCACTACTACCTTCCAGACTGTAGAGCTGTTCATAAACGATGAGACTGTATTGTCAGCATTTGTTGTTAGGGTTTTGGGGGGGGGTGGTTTGGGGAGCTGGATGAGGGCAAAACAGAAATGCCAAGTGGGAAAAAAAGCACTTTTAAGACCTTAAGAATAATTTGTAACAAGTCCAAACTGATTATTCCTGACACAACAACAGATGTATAATATTGCAGTAACACAGAACAACAGATAAATAGCCTATTAATTCACTTCAATGCTGCAAGCAACCTGACTTCACATGTCCAAGCTGAGCTGTCTGAGGTAGTAAAACTTCCTGGAGTTCATAATACTGAAGTTCAGTGCAAATATCTCCTGGTCCCTCTGAATAGAGTTGGATTCACAACGACCAGCACCTACATGTATCTTATAAACCTGAAGAAACTATTAGTGCAAAGGTTGCGTGCCACTGTGCTATCTGGTATCTCTATCACATGGATTATTCCAGCTCTTTCATAATAAGCAGAAAGACTGTTAGCTTGTAGAAAACCATAAATACATTATTTGTATACTGCTGGAGCACGTCTCCTATGAGGCCAGACTGAAAGAATTGGGGCTGTTCAGTCTGGAGAAGAGGAGGCTCCCAGGTGACCTTATTGTGGCCTTTCAGTATCTGAGAGGGGCCTACAAAAAGGCTGGGGAGGGACTATTTAGGATGTCAGGTAGCGACAGGACTAGGGGCAATGGAGCAAAGCTGGAGATGGGTAGATTTAGAGTGGATGTGAGGAGGAAGTTCTTCAACGTGAGAGTGGTGAAGGCCTGGAATGAGTTGCCCAGGAAGGTGGTTGGGGCCCCGTCCCTGGAGGTGTTTAAGGCTGGGCTGGATGGGGCTCTGGCCAGCCTGGTCTAGGGTGAGGTGTCCCTGCCTGGGCTGGGGGCTTAGAACTGGGTGATGGTTCCTTCCAACCCTGAGCGACTCTGATTCCATGGCTTCTCCAGTCAGGTGATCCTGCTCTGGCAGGGGGATTGGACTAGATGATCTTTCGAGGTCCCTTCCAATCCCTTATGATTCTGTGATTCTATGCTATATACTGCTATATACTTCAATTAAATCCTTCTTAAAATAAGATCATCAAGAGAGTAATTTAGTACATAAAGGAGGAAAAAAGTCTTTTTTAACAACAGTTGTGCTAAAACTCCTGAAGTCAGCTTCTCTTTGGATACCAGTACTATTGGTCTCTGGACAAAATCACAGAATGTTACAGGTTGGAAGGGACCTCAAAAGATTATCTAAGTCTAAACCCCGCTGCTGGAGCAGGGTACGCCTACAGTACTGTCTCAAGAGATGCTGTCCTACATGGGGCTCAAACCCATGACCCCAGGAATTCAGAGTCCCATGCTCTACCAACTGAGCCAGCCAGGTGCCCTACAATATATGCACCACCCAATTTCCCAAGTCAGGACTGAACCCCTTTGCACACTACCACATATGCATACGTCCTCACATGGACCCAAATACTGCATTTTGCTACATCTGCATGCTTGTTGATTCAGAAGTTCATAGCTGGTGCTGACACAGGCAGAGCTAAGACCAGCTGCAAACCATCCTGAAGAGATTCACTTTCCAAACTCACCACTGATCAGCTAATATGAGTTAGCTGATTTAGGGGAAAACTACAACTTTTCAAGTGACAGTTAAAATCTTACACAATGACTGTAAGAAGTACACACTAGGATTGCAACCTGCTATTTATTATGCACTATACACGATTATAAACAAGTCAAATAAATACCAGATACCCTAATGGAGTATATGTCCATTACCCAAGCAGTTCACATTTACAAAAATCGCAGCTTCTCTCACACACATACAAACAGTTGACCCTGTTGGAGCCAAGACTCAGTATAACTTGTTAGGCATCAAACAGTGCTTTCTAAAAAAAGCTGGCCATTCAAAGCCCAGGACATTGGCTACCACCTCACTATCAAAAACACATAAGTCAGCCAGCCAGAAGGCTTGCGTAGCTGAAATAATCAGCCACTGCTTTCACTGATAAGCAAGCAGTATGTACCAGCTTAGCAACAGCACACTAATTAAAAGGCACACAAACAGCATACATCAGTGACTAACAGCTGAAAGTATATGCGTAGTTCAACAGCAGTTTAAAGCAGTTGGCTAAGTTCTCTGGTGACCACTTACTTGAGTTACATGTTCATGAATTAGTCTGTTTCCTGCAGCTGTTAAAGCAAAACTAGCTTTAGTGCAAGCAGTTAACCCTCATCTCTTACCAGAATGCTTGCTCAGTAACATGACACACCCAAAAAACACACAACACAAGCAGCAGAGAAAGATATGCACAGAGCCCAAGACTTAGGTACTTTTAAAGATTAAAAATACATTGTAAAGAAGCATGTTCAATGTAATATGGCTAATTTAATTCTGGTTTTGTTTCTAGACAGAAAGATCAACAGAAAAGCTAAGCTGGAGTCTCCTGCAATGACGATGTTTGCTTTTGCAAACACATGCATTACAATTTTTGTGTCTAATAAGCTGGTTACAACAAAGTTCCAGTTTTCATACCCATGTCAGAGCTTAAGTTTAATTTCTGGATGCTAAGGGCTTCTCTAAGACACCTCAGAGACAGCCACCATAAAACTTTAATTGTTACCAATATGTTCTTGTGTGCTTGAGAACTGTTCAAACATGCACTACAATTTTTTTTTAAAACAAAATAATTAGTCAACTTGTTGAATTGCACCATAAACAGAACCCATGAGTTGGAAACAAGAACAGAACTCAGTTCTCTGTCCAGTGTATTAAGTTTACCTTTATTCCTTCTTAACTTCCAATGTGAAAAAAATCAGTATGATGCCTATCATAGCTATTCTCTTAGGTAAATCCAGGAAGAAAGCAGAACACAGTGAGACACTGTTTATTTTAGAACTGAGTACAGTTCTCCTTCATTCCTTAAGTCAGGAGAAGCTGGGAGTAACTATATCCCAAATCATAATGTCAATTCCCTATTATGCACCAGAAAAATGTTCCTTCTAGCCACCACCTTTCTTCCCCACCTCTGCTCCATACATATTTTTAACTCTGCTGTTAGCCTGTAGACATCAAACTCAACAACTTCTAAAAATGTTGCTATTCAAACTTTACGTTTCTGATGGTCTTCTCAGGAAAGGTAAAAAACAGCCTTTCTTTAAAAAGGATGTCAGTTTGGGGTTTCTGTCAATAAATATCTGGAGAGCACACAGAAGTCAAAAATTCACACATTACATCATCCTACCACTTCTACACTATTTTGTGTTAGGAAAGGAAACAGGTATAGCAAAAAAATTGTGTAAGCACTGACACTAACTGAAAGTTTGGTCTCAGGCTTTTCATTTTTCTTTGTATACGCAAGTTAGAAATAGTTTAATCATTGTCCTAAGAAGCTGCAACACTTTCTCTTCCCGTGTTGAAAAATGTTTTCAAAGGCAAAGGAACAGTTCAGTCTTTCTAAATACTGTCACTTCATCTTTTGCTGGAAGACAAACTAAAATCTGTCAAGTGGTGAGAAACACGATTCTGTTTTTCTAAAAATGCCTGGATATCATGCATCTTGACCTAACAACATAAAAGTCTGACTAAAAAACACGTAATGTTAACCAAGAGGGGAAAAAAAAGGGACTTGGGTTTCTGGTTGATCAGAAGGATTACCAGAATCCCAAATACGTCTAATTATACATTACAAATACAGACAAAGAAAATACTATTTGAGTTTGAAGAATCACATTCCAACTAAGCATTAGATTCTGAAATGAAGAACACTACTTATTGGTTAAGTGTTCCTAGGCTGAAGCTTTCAACTGGCAATCTAAAGTTGCTGTAAAAGAAAACTGGGTATAGATTTTGCTTCCATACCTAAATCTTTAAGTGTTAAACTGGCAAAATTACACAAAACCCGCAGCATAGGTAAGAATAAAATAATCTTTGAAACTGTTGGAAAGAAAATCAAATTATACACACACCACAGAAATTCAGAAATTTTCAGAATACTTACACAGTTACATATTCCCACTTAAGGGAAAAAAAAGGTCCTTCTGAAGAGCATTTAAATGGAATTATGACAGAAAACTAAACTATTTTCTGCCCTTACTGGGATACCTGAGTAAATATTCTTCCACACAAGTATTATAACTAGCATTACTTAATAAACAAAGCACATACCACTCTGGCTGCTCTTTCCTGAGATTCACACTTCCTGCAAAACCAAGGTCCAGTGGGTACTTGAACAATTCCATAGCAAGCTGTTTTGAACAAGACAAAATATTTCAGCAAACATAAGCAGCACTGCAGTACTACTAATATGAATGTTATGAAAAAATCTTATTAAAATTGTGAGAGATGAACTAAGTCAAACTGACATCTATATATTGCACATGAAATCCTATCAGAGTGGCACTAGCAGTTAAGTAAAAGCTTCTACTTAAAAAGTAAGCAAAATTTCTTTAATATGTTGGAAAAAAATACAACAATCACTTGAAAAGTAATCTAACCATTCTAAAGCAGCAATGCTTCATACATCATGTTTTTTACCAGCAAAGCAGGTAAACACTTCACAGTAACATCCATCATTTATATAGTACAGTCTTCAAGGGGACACTAAAAGCAACTATCTAATCTGACCTTGCCAGAAGACACTCATACACTTAGTAACAATCAAATTCTCTTAGTTTTTTAAGTGAAGTTACTGGTTTTAAATAGGAAATCCACAATAAATTGAACAAAGATATAGAGTGTGTTGGTTTTCCTCTGAAAAAATTAATATGGAGCTGTAAATACAAACTAAACTGAGCATCAGGGCAAGGATTTGTTTTAACTATAGTCGGGCTATAACATAAATCCTACAACATAAATCCTTAGGAAATAGATTTTGAGATATGCAGATTTCCCTGCAAGACAGTCATCTTTCTTTTTATAGAGTACATATAAATATGAGAAAAAATTTACAAGAAATTCCATAGAAAAAGAGTTCAGCAATTCAACTATACTGGTCTTTTTTGAAATGCACAGATCAGTCCACAAGTTCTGTGTGTATTTTCTAGTACCCATTTTGGTTTAACAACTTACAACAAACAACCAAAAAGTCAAACATTTTCCTCAAAAAGCAGTATGTCAATTCCCAAGCATCATAAATAATACAATCTTGTTTAAACAACTTAAGCGGGTAACCATAGAAAATAAAAACCAAAATGTTAAGAGGAAAGATGAGATTAAATTAGTATATTCTAACACATATATACAAAGATATCACTGAGTTTGTGCTAGCCTGAAGAAAAAAACAAAACACATAGAGCAACGCAACAAATACAAATAAAAAACATTTGGCAAACACATCTTTCCTTCTACGAAGGAAAGTCATGGTAATAATTTCCTGCTACATAAATACATGTAGTCAATATTAAAATCAGTTGTTACACATTTTTAGATTTTTTTAAACATTATCCAAGTACCTACAGACCTAAATATCTGAACAAACCCTTTCCACTACACAATAAAGTTCTTTAATCTGGAAAAAATAATCTTGTTTTCATTGTACCTATACTAATGACAGAAGGGGACATTTAATTAATCTTTAGAAATAAGCAGGAGATGTTAAATGTGCAATTACATGTTTAGATTAGCAAGACAGTGCAGAGTAAGAAAAGAATTTACAGAATGCAATTTAGTGACACAGTTGGCAAGTAGATCCAAGCACAATGCAAACTGGGCAAAGATGAAAGTCGACAGGAAGTACGTAACAAAGTATCCCTAGAGTCCCACACAGGTTTGTGCTCTGACACACTGACACTGCTTACTGAGCTCCAGGACTTTCTTTGCTTTATAGTTACACTACTGTGCAAAGGTTCTTTAAACATATTAACGTATTTTGTCCTCCACAACTTGATAATGACTTAACACTTGAAGGTTCCTCTGAATTAAAACAAAAAAACGCAGTTTAATAAAGTCTCACAGGTCTGAACTCTTCAAATAAGGACTACCAGCTTCAGCCCCAAGAAAGACTACTTTTACAGCAGCAAGAGTACCAAAAGAGTGCACACGCTTCCTCTACCACCTTAATTCACATGAAACATCAAATTCATAACATAAAATGTCAATGGTACAGTAAATCAAAACATACAGTTCTTCTCTTCTTAAGACTCCTACAAACCAGCATCTGGATATAGAAGCAGCAGTACTTTGCTCTTCCTGACCGATTCAAAAATCACATTTGGACTTAATTATAAAAGTTTAATATTCTTGTACCACATTTACTGAAGCATGTCTCTACACTAGGAAAAAAACGGACTAAAATGGACCTTTGTTGTTCCCAGTATTTCACATCCAACTGCTGCCATCATTAAATTCTTACACTGAAAATATCAGCAAGGCTCTAGATGCAAAGGAAGATACCTAAGATAATACAAAATAATAACAGAGGATTCAGTATGACTTCTAAAAGCATTATTGTTTTAGTGGTATTTTTATGATCTAAGGTTGCACAACAGCAGAGTTAACTTACTGATTAACATTACTCAGATGTTATGGTAACAGAAAACTGATTCAAAGTCAGACTAATTTCACAGATCCTGTCAGCTCCCCACTGCATTCAATGCAGCATTAACAAGAATAAGATCTGCAAAACAACTGAGTTACTACTATGTCTCATTATTTGTCAGTTTACAAAGAAACACAGACATGACACAGTGACTGCATCATCGTTCACACAGTTTAAGATCAAGTTTGAGACACACAGCAGTATTTTCACACACACTAGGCGTTCAGACTAATGAACTGAATTTAGAATCTTCCTTCTCCAATTTGCTCACCATCTAGAAGGAGTCAAATGGGCAACCACGGAGTTCCCACGCTTGGGAACGGACACGGAGAAACTGCCATCTTATTGCTTATTTCTGCTACCGTAACACAAAAGTCATCCTAACTTTCTTTCTTACAATGTAAGCGGCACAATCCAGCCTCTTCCTCTGACAAAGGTCAACTCATTGAGAACATGCCAGCTCCTGAGCTGAGCTGGAAACCAACCAACCATCCTCCACTAATCCAAACAAATCCAGCTTCATCCATTCTGACTAGAACCCTCCCCCTGCAGAACCACAACAGGAAGTCTCTTCACCTACCAGGAAATATCAGCTAAATGACATTCAAGGCAAAGAGGAGGAAGTAATCACATGACAGCTAAGTCTTTCCTACACACAGCTCTCTTCCAACGCTCAACTCTCGTTGCCTACTCAAATAATACTTTATAACTTCGGAAAGTCAAAGACAACAAGAATTGATTAAAAGAAGAAAGAACTACAGTAACAACTACCAGAGCCGAGATCAGTAACAAGTTTCACAAAGAGGGAAAGGAGTTTAGATAGTCTTTGAACTGCCGCACCAAGGTGGCTAGCAGGGTATAAAGGCAGACTTGCAAAGCACCGAGATAGAAAAGACCCAAGGCAAAGAGGAAGAGAAAAAAAAAGCTGGAAAAGGGGTTTTTCCTTTCTCATAGCTATAACATAGGAAGTCATACAGGATGTCTGACATCACATAAAAGTCAGGCCAAAGGATGACAGAACAGGTCAGACCAGAAAGCATGTGGCCCCAGAAACAGGGAAATAGACTTGATGGGTGACAAGGAGCTGCACGGAGAAAAGGGAGAGAAGCGGCGAAAAACGGCCAAGGGGGGCGAGGGTGGTGGAAAAGTAGGCCCAAGGGAGGAGGAGGAAGACAGGGATCATGCTGAAAGAAGTAGCGACGCTTGAGGCGGGCGCGGGTGCGCTGGCACTCAGCTGCCTACTCACCTTGATGCACTGCGACATTGCAGCCGTGCCCGTCGCAGTATACGAGCGGATTCTCGGCCCAGCCCCTCTCGTCGGAGCACACGCAGCAGCCGCCGATCATCTCCTTCATGCTACTAGAGAACTCGCCCTCCAGTGACACAGGCAGCAGCAGCGGCTCGCTAGAAACCATCTAAGGGTTAAGAAGAACCGTCGTCAACGCCACAGGCGCGCACACGCGCTTCACCCCCTGCCTGCCCCCGCCCCCGGCGGTGTCTCCCCTCAGTCACTCTGCCGCCGCCGCCGCCACCGCCGCCACGGCACAGCCCGCGGGCCCATGGCCACCGTCTCAGAGCCTCTTCTCCTCCCTGACCGACCGACCGACCAGCCGAGCGTCGGCAGCGCGGCAGAGGCGGCCCGGCGGCAGCGGCTCGCTGGGGACGGCACCGCACGGCGGGCTCAGGGAGGGAGCGGGACCGCGCGCAGGCGCAGTGCGCGCCCCCGCGGCGTAGGGCCGAGGCCGAGGCCTCCTCGCGATGGTTCACGAGCCGCCCAGCGAACGTGCGCCCGCGGCTGAGAGCGCGCGCACCCGCCGCCACCCCACTCGCCTCTCTCCTCCCCTCCCGCCGCGCGCCTCCAACGGCTCCAACCGCCGCGCCGAGAGAGCGTGCGCGAGCGCGCGGCGTCCAGCCAGCGCCGCCCCACCCCCCCTTCGCGCGGCCGGAAGAGCTGCTTGCGGGGCACCTGGGGGTCCGGCCCGGCCCCCGCTCGGGCACCCACCTCGGCTCGCGACCGCGCTTCTTCCCCCGGCCGAGACATCGCACCCCTCCGCCCCCACCCCGGCCGGCCCTGCGCGCTGCGGAACGCAACTTCCCGCCGGGGCCGCGGGACAGCCCGTGCGAAACCGCCTCCTCCGCGGCCCGGGCGAGCGTTGCCAGTCGGACTGCTCCCCCACCCCCGCCGCTTCCCGCGGTGACAGACATGCGCCCCGCTCCCACCCGCGCTGTCACGCCGCCTGTGCCCCCTTCAGGAAGGCTGCAGGACTCGCCCCGCGGGAACCGTCTTCACTGTTGATTTCTCCGCGGTGTGGCTGCAGCACTAACGCGTTCCCGCGCCCAACTTTTATTGTCCTGTGCGTGCCCCCTGCGTGTGCGGGCAGCACGAACGCGTTCTCGCCATCGCCCCGCCGCCCTACGCTCACCGCAACTCCTTCTATGCTGCTCGTCTTCCCTTCGATGGGGCTGCAAAATCCCAACGTTATTAGCAATCCCACTGTTCCTTCCCCCCACAAAACGCATCGTGTAGCTGCAACGCTGCAGGGATGCCGCCGCCACAGCAGTGGAAGTGATGCCAGGGAGGAGATAGGACCAACAGAGAAATCAGGGAGGCCACAGCCACGCTAAAACAAACACGTTCTTCAGCGCTGCTGCTCCTACGGAGAGGTGGATGTGCCTTCCCACAAGTTGGGGGAGGGGGGGCAGTAAAACCCTTCGGCTGTCTCTTTTAATTAAGGGTGGGTAGAAGTAAACCTGAGGGGGGAGAGAGCTGAGGTGGTCAGCGCAGAGGAGAATCTCGGCCTGTTCAGTTCGCCATTGTGAGCAGGTATGCCTGTAGCAGAAGGAACTAATTGTGGTGATTGTTAGAAGCACAGAGAGATTAAATGCAGCCTTGCAAAATTCTGCCCACTCGCTTGCCCCAGGGCCCCCATGTATTTATTTATTTATTTATTCATTCATTTCTTTATTTAGCGTTGGGCAAGGAAGATACAATTGATTTATCTTTGCTATCACGCTAAAAGGTGGAGAGGCAGACTTTGCACGTGAACTGTGTTTTCCATTATGATTTTGCAAGGCCAGCTGAGTTGATAAGTTATCTGTACAAATCACTCCTAAATTATGTACGTTCCTGATCGCTGCTACCTAGACCTATGTACGTGCAGGTTATATTGTAGGCATTCATTGTTGGCTAATAAAACATCTGCACTTGTGTATGGGAGTATGACTAACTGCCACATGGAAGGCAAAAATGGGATGTGCACAACTCTCTAACCCCCAGAGACACTAAGCCTGCAGTTTGTATGCACGATACCAAGCTCTTTTCCCTCCTTTAAAGTTTTAAGTGAAATTATTTAGGTAGAGGAAGCACAGAAGGCAGGCAGAAAGGAATGATGAAGGTGGCTTCTTGGACTAAGCGCCCAGACAAACCTGCTACTAATGTAGCCATTTGAGACACATTCTAAACACTTCTCTCTAAATGTATGTTCCAATATCACTGAGAGCCTAGAAATGTTTAAAAACATGTAAAAAATGGAGGCAGGGAGGCCTGTACTGTATTACGTTTCAGTTTGCATAAAATCATTGAGAAATTGCTCTCAAAAACACCCACCCCACAGCTAAATGTCCTATCTCAACACTGAAGATACAAATTTGAACATAAAGCTATTTGCATTATAAAACATATTTACAACACTATTTTTATTACTTTTAAAGCTTGTAAAAATGCCCTGAAAATTGCCGGTGCAAGCAATTACTTTGTAAGGAAAATAAAACAATCAATATATCCTGGTGTTTAAAAACAAACAACCAAAAAACCCCGCAAATTATTTGAAGCAAATAAATACAGTGTCCCAGCCCTTCTTCATTCTTGTCAAGAAAATGACATCTAATTTAAAAGCATTGTCACTGATTCTGCTAACTCTGGCCAAAAAAAACCATGAAAAATTTAAATCAGAGTACTGAGGCAAATCTGTCCTTTATTTCACTGACAGAAAAATTAAAATAAATATCATTTTTAATGAAAATATATTTTAACGCATAGGAAGAGTTTAAGCATTTAGTAAAACTTTAAAGAACTATTGCAAATTTTTCTCACAGCTTTTTTTTTTTTATTAATTCATTGAGGTCTTCTTGCATTTATTTCTTTGAAAAGCAACTAGTACAATTCCCACGTTTTCTGGCTGGATTTTTTTTTTTAACGTTATACATTTTAAGGCTCAATTTTTAGTTTTACAAAGAAGCACAACCAAAGGAAAAAAAATTCTCACTTTGCACCAACCTGATTAAAGCTGCACCACGACAACAATAGTGTATTTGTGAAAAACCTACTGTATACTTTTCAAAGAAAAATATTTTAATCTTACATGTTGTAGCACACCAGCTCAGAGTTGAGCAGCCTGAAATTCTGCTTTGGTCAAAATCCAGTCAAGCCTAATACATCCAATTATTTAACAAAACATTTGTTGTCTTTTTATGCATTTCTGCTGAATTCTTCCTATAGAAAGGATGCACATGGACTGAAAGAAACTCCATGACTACCACCTTATGGTATTGTCTAATATTTGATGGAAAAATTTAGATAACCTCTTGATAGTTCTGTAAAACAATCATTTAGAGAAGACCTTTGAAATGCAAAACAGGAAAAGAAATGCATTACTGCTAAATAAATACTGCAAATATTAAGCCTAGGGAATCAGAACATAAAATCTTGTAGCATATATGTTCTTATGATTGTAGTATTTAATAAGCACTGACATGAAACAGAAGGCCAATTTTCTTTTCTTTAAAAAAAGAAGCCTGTCCTTCTTATAGTGATATATAAGTGATTAAAATAATTAGAGAGGAATATAATTCAGTGAGTAAGAATGAATAATTTCATTGTTAATCTAAAGAAAATCCAAATCTTTTGAAAGGAACCTACAAAACCTAGAAACGAAACATCTTAGATTATAACAAACATACAAGCAAATTATATGGGGGGTTTTTTAGATTGTAGATACTTTTTCAAATGGAATTCATAGGTAAGTGAAAGAAAACTATAGCCTCCAAATGCTTAAGTTCAATAAACTCCTCAAAAAAATGTTAACTTACATCAGTGCACAGCACCTTAGCTTCATTGACCAAAAAATAAAAAGACATTGACCTTACATTTTTACAACATATCAATTCCAACAATAATTGTAGGACTTTGGAATGCTTGTTTTAGAATTCACTTTTACTGTTTTCCCCCTAAGATGTGCAAATCACTTTGTACATTTAGTGAATAAAACAAAGCACTGAACAAGAAGTCTTGCAGTTACAAAACTATGCTACCAGTTGGATAAAATAATCAGAAGAGTCTTTGAGAAATAACAGAAAAATAATACTCTTTATATGAAATGCGTATACTTATTTTAGACAACCTGAATTTATATTGGACCTTTGAGCTGTAAAGTGGGGAAACTCACTTCCTGGAAGCAAATGTCTCATGTCAATTTTTACTCCTTTTCCCATTAGGTTTTTGTGGATAAAGCTTTGCTATTTGCATATGTGCCAAAAAATACCTGCTGCAGCTAAACAGATGCAACTGAAAACAGGAAAATCGCAATAACTTAGTGATACCCAATAGGCAGAATAATGCATCTCCCAATTATCCATTAAAAATCCATTGACGCTTGTCTGCCTTTTGTTTGTGAGAGTTTAAACAATTAACAGTATTCACTGAATTACATTCTAATCGTAGGTATTTGCTTCATTTCTGGGAAGGCAGCAGCAAAATGGTTCACTTTACACAAAATAAAATTCCTCTTGCAAGTTGCTGTTTGCATGCACCATGTTTTAAGTGGCAGCTCACCTCAGATCCAACAATCTTCTTCTACCAATGTTAATTTCAGAAGGATACAGCACGTCTGCAGAACCCATATGAAAAAATGTGGATGTAGCTTTACATGCGCACTCTAAAATGATACTGAGAAAGAGCAAAGTTTCCTTCTTCCTCCTGTTATTTAATACACACTTGAATCTGTATTTAACACCTATCCAAATGCCACGTCCTGGACAAATAAAAAGCTTAAACGTTTAATGTACAGTCACTTCTTCACTGGGAGTTTATGTGCTGTATATATATTTACGCATTCTGCAGGTACAGGTAGCCGCACCAAGGGTCTCCTCAGTGCATCTCCCAGACACTATGCAGTTTCAGATGTTGTGCTATTTTCTTTTGTGCAAGCATAATTATAAATTGGGTAGTTCTTTAGACTGTAAAGAAAGGGGGAAGTAATTCCAACTATTGTATTCATTTTCTTGCTTTTAACTGTATTATCACCTTTGGAGACTTAGGTAAATTCCACTTAACTAGCAAGGATGGTTAAAATTGGTGGTTTTCAAGTACTGCTTCTGCTCTTAATGTTGGCATTTAAATGTTAATTTTAGAGTGAGGTTTACAGTAAACATGAAACAAGGGATCTTCTGTGAATGAATAATCTCAAAGCAAAATTCTAAATACGTGCATCCTAGCACAGGATGTTTTTAGGCACAGTGAAAGACTTCCTTGTGAAAGATTTAAAATTCCACATGTGATAGAAGTTCAAGCCTTAAATGTGACAGTTAAAGTTACAATTTTCTGCAGTATACTGCAGAAGTACTGAAATGTTATCCATAAAAATGTTAAGCATAGTTTTCTATGAGTCAAATAAAAGTAATCATCATTACAGCATGATACAAAAGAACCTGAAATAAACTTCTAGCAAACCTTATTGAATATTAATGCTGTATTAAGCCCTGAAATGCTGTGTTAGTAAACTCTGGAATTTAGATTATATGCAACTGAAACGTAACTCAGGGCTTTTCTTCAAAGAAAAGTACTTCATTTAAAGTTTGGTTTTTTATGAGATCTGAACTAATTGGAATTTTATTAATTTACGCAGCATCATTCCAAAACCAAGCCTCGGATCACATTTCTTCTATAGGCAAATCTCTATGTAGGATTTGCCAAATTAACATTCCATATAAATTAATGGCCTTTTTTTCCACATTTGTGGTGTTACGATCAGCACTATGATACTGTGTTCTGTCACAAGTCACGTTTATTTGATTTCGATTTAGGAATGGTAGCTGTACTCCATACTAATAATGAAAAAAGGCATGCTGAATTCTCCATCAAATATCTGAAATGCAGAGCTATTTTAGATGGATTTGTATAAACAAAACACATATATCTAATATAGGCGTGGGAAAGGAAAAGCTGGTTTGTTATATGCTAAAGCAAATTGGAGTAAATCAACCGCATCCATGGGCTGCATAAGCAATACTACTCTGCTTTTCCCAGTACCATTTGGACAAAACAATGTTACTTTTTTATTCAAAGTGTTTTCTTCTCAACAAGGGGCCACCACTTCCCAATCTCAAAAACACGCCCCAGAATATGTTAATTAATTGTATTGTGTCTCAGAAAGAAAGAGGTTGCCAAATGCAATAAAAAAAAAAGTCTTTCGATCAGTAAGCTCCGTTCCCACTGCTAGTTAACATCTAATTTCAATTCCACATACACAGACATATATACATTTCCTCCAGGTACGACTTTGACCATTAAAAACTGTCTAAGAGCAAAAGTGTGGCCTGACCACATAGGGTGTATCTGGGAAGCTTAACATTCCTGAGGCACGCAAGCCTCAGATCACTTTTTGTCAATCTTACTATGGTCCTTCAGAGTCGGGAATGTGGGTAATTTTTATATAGTGGTCCTTCCCAATTAAAAGTAACAACAATGCTCCTTTGTGAAAAACAAAAAACAAAACCACAATCCAAAACAACTTAATATATGAAATATGTCAACACATTCCACACCAAAACAAAATAAATAGCAATGAAAGATCGCAACAAGCACTCTGTCCCTGACTATTTTTTAATCTTCCCTTTCCACAAACCAGTTTTCAAATAGCAATATACTGTTTTAGTAAATACAAGAGCATTAAATGTCCTTTCAAATGATGCCTTCTAAATTTGTGGTTACCTTTCAAAAATCGCCAAGCAGCAATCAGAAGTAAATGCATCTCCAGAGTACTCAATGAGAAGTAAAACAAAACCAAAAAAATCTGTCTTTCCTCGATCTTAAAGTTAGTGCTTTCAGATATCACCAGGGTGGCGTTTCCTTATTAAATGCTACTTGCATCTACAGCTTTCGAATAACATGGATGCTTTTTACTGTCTAAAGTGAACTGAGCTTTTATTTGGAGGAGTCCCACAAAAGCCTACAAGTTTTCAAAGAGTGAAAGAGAAGTCCCAAACTGTATTATCTGAAACAATGACTGCAAGCATGCAACTTCCCAAGTGTGTTGGGGGAGGAAAGTCGCTGCAGAATTATTTTCAGATAGGTGATACCCACGAACATCATTCTTTGCTGCTCATAAGCTATGCAAAACATTCATTTCTCACCAATATATTTCATTTAAACACAAAAATCTAATAATCACTTCCAATCTTTTAAAATAAATTCTCATGCACTCGGAATAACTTTCTAAAAATAATCACAGCTCTCCTGAAAGGATTTTCTTAAAATAACTAGTTCTCTATAAATTCTTTCCTCAGCACAAATATGAGCCCCTACCCGTTTTAATTCAGTTTCCCAGAAACAACACACAAAGAAAATATTTCCTCCCCCCCAGAAGATCAAGGGCACTTGTTGGAAATTTTCTTGAACATAAAGTTAGTCAATTCTTCCTCTACATAAATACAAGAGAAAGTTCACCTCTGAAAATGGCATATCAAAACAATTTAACTTCTAATTATTTTCAAGGTAGAAAAGACAATATTTTTCCCATAAACCAAATTATTTTAAACCAACATATAACAATCAGGAGGGAAAAAGAAATCCAGACATCGTGGTGCTTATACGACAAACAGTGTGAGATTAATCTTGATTTTCACAAACAGAATATCAAGGCGAGTTCCTTCCAAAATTCTCTTTGGCTACATTTATTATTCCAAATCCAGTAGTTCGGAGCAGTTTATCCCGATTTCTTTAAGAAGCCCTGGTCTAAAATCCACCCCCAAACCGATGTTACTTTATGTACAAATCCACTGCGGCAGTGGGTTGGTCGGTTGGGTTTTTTTACCTTTCAAGTAACACGTGAGCTACAGCCTCACAGGAGTTCCCTCAGTGGATGCCACTTCTAAAGGCTCCTCTCTACTTTATTTACCCGGGTTCTCGACAGACCACCCCCCAACCCCGAGCCGCTGCCTTCGAGCGCACCGACATGCGGGGTGCCCGGCTCTCCTTCCCGGGCGCCGGCCAGCAGAAAGCGGCGCGAAAAGCTGCGGCCGGGGAACAATGGGGAGCGCCTGGCGGAGCGAGCGGGAGCCCCGGCTGCGCCTCCTGCAGCCCCTCGCCCGGCCCCTCGCCCGCCGCACCGTGTGACCTTCGCGGGCCTGCCCGGGGCCCGGCCTGCCCGAAGCCCGCCCAGCTCACCCTTGGTGAGCCTCAGCTCAGCGCCGTGCTGCCAGGGCACCCGTGGGTTTGCTCCCTCAGCCGCTCGCCCCCGAACTCCCCCGCCCCGGCGCGGAGCGTGCCGCAGGGCGAGTGGCCCGCTCGGCTGGCTCGACGCCAGCTCCGCGCCCGAGCCTATCCCCGGGTCGGCGGTACTGCCCGCCCGGCCTATGGCAGCCCCCACCCCTGCGCCGCTGCCCCGGCCCCCGCCGGCGGCCCCGCGCGGGCCGTGAGCACTACCCGCAGGAGAGCGGGCGGCACTACAGGGCGCTGCAGCACCCGGCCCCCTCGTTCCCTTCAGGGGACGACGCCGCGTACAGGAGCCGCCCCAGCTTTGTTCGCCCTGACCCCCAGATCCCGTATGGGGACGGTAAGGACCGGGAAGGAGGACGAGAATGGGACCGGCGGTTTCGCAGGGCCTCTGGCTATCACTGCTTCCCCCTTCCCTGGCCCCAGCTGCCTCTGCTCTTGCGTCCCACGATTGCGATTAGAGGGTCTTTCACGTGTTACTTCGCGTAAAATTCCCACTGAGGCTGCAGAGCACTTCCCTGCCTCCTCGAGTTCCACACAGGATCACACACCCACAGTGGGAACAGTCGCTACTGAGGCAGCGTGTTTGCGCAGCTTTCATCGCCAGATTCACCCCAAACACACGGCTTTTCCGTCGCGGCGGGGTCGGCTTGGGGACGGAGCGCTGCTCAAGCTACACCACTGCCCACCTGGCTGCCTGCGACTCACAGCTGGGCAGAGCGTTCTGTTGCTGTTCCCCAAACGGTGGAAAAACTCGATGCATGCAGGGAGAGGGGAAACTGCAACATGGCATCGAGGAAAAACCCACGGCTTAATTTAAATAATTGCATAATATCAGGATTTAACTTATAAATGTTTACATTTGTGTGATTTGATTAATGTCACTTTTGATTTCCTTAAAGCCACTGACAAGGTACTTTAAAACACGAGATTAACGTCTACCAGGAGCATGCAACAGGCAAATCCTATTCCTGGCGCCCTGTGCTTCCTGCCCCCCCCCCCAAACTAGAGCAGGTAGGGCGGAGGTCGAGCCCACAGCAGCCCCCAGAAACACATGACGAGGCGGGGGGCGCCTTCCCGCTTCCTCCATTCCCGGTGACGGGACTCCCTACGGGTACACACAGCCCCCACGCCATCCCGCCCAGGGCCCAACGCACCCCGCGGCCCGTTCAAACGCGACCAGGCCCGCTTGAGCCTCAACCCACGCCCCAACCGGCTGTTTACCGCCGCTGCCACGGGGACACCCCGACTCCCGCCCCCCGCCCCGGCTGGCCCTAGGCGCTCCCGCCGGGCGGGAAGATGGGGGCTGGGGTGCGGCGGGAAGCCCAAGCACGGCACCACAGCGGCCGGCGCGGGGAATTGTGGGCGGGAAAGTGTTCGGGCGGCGGCAAAGGAAGCGGCGGACAGGGAGGGTGAAAGGTCAGCGGCCAGGAGTCCCCGCGCTAATGGCGGGGCCGGTGCAGACGTACGGCCTAACGCGGCCTGGCCCGGCCCTACTGCAAATGGAGCGTGTGTGTGGGTGTGGGTGTGCGTGCGCGCGCGCCCGCTCGTGCGGGAGGCAGGACGGGACGAGGCCCGGACCTGCCGCCCTTTGTAACGGTTCAGCCGGCGCTGCTTGGTGTTTGTGTGCACAACCCCCCGCCCCACCTCCCGCTCTTTGCTCTTAGATGCAATTTACTTGATTTGCAAATAATTGCCTTTCTTTTTTTTTGCCTTACATCTTTCCCTCCCCAATCTGCGCTTTCTCTCCCGTCATCTCCGCGGTTACGGGGAGATCGGTCCTGCCCGGCAGCGAGGGTCGCCGTGCCCGGCCCGGTTCGGCCGAAACCCGGTTGGGGGACGGCGGCAGTTCCTGGAACGGCCCCGCTTCCGCTGCCAGCGGCGGCGGCTGGGGCTCGCCGGCGCGGGCACCTCCGGTGAGTTCAGAGGCACAAAATCAGCAACTTGTGCCCGCATTGGGCACCGTTGAGTGGGAGATTGTTTAAACCTTTCTGCAACTTTGTCACTCTGTCCCCGGCCCCCCGCACAGCCTCCGAAGAGAAAGTTTAAGCGAATCTCCCCGCCAGCCGCAGCGACGAGACCCAGGCGGAGGAGGAGAATGTGGAATGTTCGCGGGGAGAAGTGGTTCCCTTTGTTCGTTCATTGTTTCTACCCGAACTGGCGGATCCGAGGACAAACACTTACCTTCTCGCCTTTCTGCTCCAAAACACACGCGTTCCCATGAGCTTCAAAATGCACCAGCCACCTTGGAAGTGACTACAAATATCGGGAGAGTTTGTATTCCATTCTTTTTCGCTCTATGCTCTTTTTGGCGTAAGATTAAGTTGCCGAGCACGTTGTTGCAAGCTGTAGCCCCCCCCCCCCCCCTTAGTGAATGGTCACGTTTAGGACCCTCCGAGTCCATCCTAATTCTGCCAGTAGAATTGAGGGTGTTGGAGGCCTAAACTTTCAAAACGAATAGGGCCTGCGCCTATCTAGCAGACCTGAAAATGCACTTGGTTCCTCACTCACTTCCACAAAATGGATATAAACGTTGCTTCTCAGACAACTCAATTAAATATACATTTTAAATTTTTGAATTCAGAGAAGCTGCTCCTTCAGCTGAGATAAGCTAAAAAACAAACTGGCATGAAGAAATCAACCTCCATGTATTCCACAGCGGGAATCCTTTCTATGTGTAGTTTAAAACAATTAAGAACATCACATAGAAATATTAAGCCTGAAGTTTGAAGGGAAACAGCATCCGAGAGGAATGTGTGCTACCCAGGGTGGAGTGGAGAATCATAGCTTTGCAAAGAGTCCTTTTCTCACCAAAATTAACTGCTTTTCATTCCCCCACTCTCTCCCCCCATGCAACTGAGGCAGGGGACAGGAACCTGTTTTCTGCTTTCTTTGTAGTCCACTCAGTGTTTCACACCCAACCACACAGGCAATTCCGCCCCCCCCTTCCCCAAACCTTGCTTTAATCTGATTATGATGAGATTTGCTGATACAATGAATATTTGAAATGATCCTTGTGTCTTAGTGAGTGAGAAGCGTTTGCAGGCTCCTGTTTCCAAGGCTCCCTGCCGCAGAGGAAAGAGGACCCGTGGGGAGACCCCGGGGCCCAGGCTAGGGAGGCCCAGCCCCCTTCTCCAGCGCCCAAGGGCGCCGGATTCATTCAACCCAAGTCTCCCAGCCAGTGCTTGGGGCAGGATGCTAAAGTGCGGTTCCCCCCCTCCCTACCCCGCTACATCATCACGCCTTTGCCAATTGACAAATAAACAAATGGAGAAAAGCAGAAAGAGAAGAAGATGCAGGCGACCCAAGTAATTGTGGGACCCGGAGTGTGTATTGTGTCACCCCCACCCCTCCTCCACCCCCTCCCCCTGATGTGGCCTTAATAATAAACTGGAAGGCCGATTTATTTCATAGGGCCATATCACAACCAACAAGGTAAATAGGGAGTTGTGAGGGGGGACAGAGGGAGGGGAGGAAGCGGGGGGTGGAGGCTTTACTTTGATAGCATTTAATTGGAATTGAAACATTCTGGGCTGTAAACATTCTTTATTTATTCAGCACACATAAGCGGGCATTGTTTTATCGCCATCATAATTGTGGTGTCCTTTAAACTGACTGATAGCAAAGGAGATAAGGGAATGCGCCTGTAGCACCAGATCAAATCACTGGCTCTCCCCTTTCCCGGGGTCACCAGGATCCACATGGTCCTTGGAGATGAGGAGCACCGGAAGATTGTGGTGTGGCCTGGCCATCCCTTACGTCATGAAAGTGATTTGTACCACATTGCTAATTTGGTGCAATTCATAACCTACTGATCTACATTGGCAGCTGCTTTTCAGTTTGCAAAGTATGATTTTAACATGTAGAAATTAAGATCGTAGAAATGAAAAGCAATCACCTATGTGCAGGAGAGACTCTTATTTCCCAGTGTCTGCTGCTTTACCTTTGTCTAATTAAAAATGCAAACTTTTAGGATCCTTTCAGAACAAAGCCTTGCCAAATCCCCTTTACGTCCAAGGATTTGCAAATTTATAAAGGCTGCATTGAATTCAGCATGGGTCAAGGGGCAAAAAAAGGGTAGAAGGTCACTGCATTTTGATTATGGGTCAGTAAACAACATGGCATGTACTATGTGTCCAGAAACTCCTGCAAAAAAGTATTTTAAAACTACCAGGAGTAGCAAATTTAAGAAATAGCCTTAGACTGCGGTGATTATAAATTACACAAAATTGCACAGAGAAAAAAACCCCACAACTTACAAAGCACTTAGCAGAACTCTGAACTCTGCACTGCTGCTTTGCTTACCAAAAAGAAAAAGAAAGCAAGCAAAGAAAGAAACCTAACCAAAACATGAAACTCCTGTGCATGAGAGCACTAGCCACATCATGATTTTTTTCTTCCAGACTGATGGTTGACATTTCTTTGTCCTACACATTTGGGAGATATAGCTCCAGATTTGTTGTTTTACTGGAATTTACGGCAAATTTTAGGTACTACGGTCACATTTGTCTGACTTTAAAATAATAGAAGGATCCTATTATACTGTTCTTTGACCCTATTATATTTACATTGCTGGACTCTTTGTGATAGCCTCTAGCTGCTTTCTGTCTGTGTCCTCCTCAAGCAAAATACACCCAGCAATATCTAGAAGCAGCATATAGGGTTAGAAAAGACATTTTCATTTGAAATATATTTTTCTTCGCAGCATCATAAAAGCAAAATGTTTAATTGACACACCCAAATACGTAGTCCAGCACCTAATAAATAATGATAAGTAACAACAATAACAACACTCTAATCATGTGGCAATCCTAGTGCGAAAATGCACGTGACCTTTTAGGTTTTCCCGAAGATTTTCAGAAGAACCCTCCCCATTAGTACAACCACTGGTGGACATCACCATTACATTTCCCAATGAAACATTTTAAAGACTGTAAATGGTGTGTGCATTACTTCATTGCAGAAGGAAGAGGTCAGGCTGAATTGCACTAGTATTTAAACACAATCATGCTATGAAAATAAATCAAAACATCACGTAAAAGGACTATTTTAAATGTTACACACATTTTCTTTCTGGAGTGATGTGGCTAAACGCTTTCCTGTGAGCACACATATTTTAACACAAGTTTACAAAAATGAAAGTATATAATGTCCAATAAATGGGAATAGGTCTACAGCATTATGAATAATATTTTACTGTTTCTTTTCTAATGAAGTTTGTCCTTCGGTCAGACAGCTTCAAGACTGAAATACAACTGACTATAGAGTGTAGATTGCAGATTGCACGCTACTCAACGTGAAAAGGAGCACATTTGATTGATAGTCCCTGTGTGTGTGTGTGTGTGTGCCTATACGTACAACACTCAGTAGTTGTATGTGTATGTATTTGGAAAAACTGGGGCTCTCTGAGCATCCTTATCTTAAGAAATGTGAGACAACAATCCATCCCTTTAATCATGTTCATCTTTGATCATTGGTGAGGGTGACACAGACCTCAAAATTAACAAAGAAACTCCCTTGCTTTTGAGAGAGAGCTACATATACATCTGAGTTGGCATGCACACGCACGATGGACAAATGGACATGCAGGCACACACCCTGCTTCATAGTAAGTAAATTTTTGCATAACTTTTTCACCTAATTGATACCAGAAACCTTTAATTTTTCATTTTATTCTTTGGTCCAGCTTTTACATGAACAATCTAAGCCATAAATGTGGGTGGCTATTGATCACAACCCCTGTGTGCGTGCAAATCTATTTTCAAGTGCCCTGACTTCAATGTGCATGTGCAAGAGGCCTCCACTGGCTCTGTGTCAGGGTCTCTCCCCAGCCTGTCTGAAGACGACCCCGGATACACAACGTGCGCTGATGGCCAAGGGAGAGCACACACACACAGACATACACACACACACATACACGCACACAAAACAAACGTTGAGGAAGTAGAGAAATAGACGTCTCGGTGTGAGATGTGGAGAAAAGATGTGCAAGTGAAGGCGTGTGTGAGTATGCAGTAGGGAGGTGTAGGCTGGACGACTGACATTTCCCCGGACTTGTGGTGCGTTCTCCCTGCCGACATTTGCCTTTGCCTCAACCCCGGCGCTCATGGCCGCACCTTCAGAGACGTCGGGGGCTGCTGAAGAGCCGTCACTAGTTCTAAACGTTCGCTACCGTCGGAATTAAACCCACAAAAATAACGCATTTTACAACTAATTTCCTAAGCCCAGTGCTAGGCTGTCACGGGCAGGATGTGAGTGCGGGTGCCCGTGACTCCCGGTGTGCAGAGCACGCGTGGGGCTGCACGGGAATCCCACCCAGTGGAACTAACTGGCAAATAAAGAGCTTTTGAGTCCACTGGGGGTTTTGGTAGCGTCTTCTGAGCAGCTTTCTCGGAGTTTACTGCTCCTTTGCTGTTGACTCCATAGCCTTAACCTTAAAGCAGGGGGAGGAGAGCTGTTGGGGAGGGGGTGGGGGTGTTGGCAGCATATAAGTACATCAGGAGGAATTTTTAAACGACCTTATTGTCTCTAGCTCTAGAAAGACCACGATGATTTCTTTTTAGCGCCAGTAGCTGTTTTCTCTCGAAACTTTGATTTCAGCCTCAGCATCTACCAGGGTACTGGCTCTCAGGCGAGCGGGGAAGAGAAAGGCAGAGCTGGGGGATGATGCAGAGACGAGGGAAGGCGAACTCCGCGGCTGGTCTTAGCTGAGCTGAGGCATTCATTGTTCATTGCTGCCTCTCGGTTACGTTTTAAAGGCTGAAATATCACGGGATCCACTCAATGATCCTTTTCTAATTCGAGAGACAAAATGTAATTTGCTGTAGCTTTGCTTCCTCGGATGGGAATCCTATCCCTGGGTTTCAGAGGGAAGAGCTGGGCAGTGCGGCTCGCGCACACATGGATTAAGTTGAACAGCGGCGATTACATCTGCGCTGAGAGCAACAGTAGTCCAGGGCTGACTTTTCAAATCTCAGCCCTCTGAGTTAGAGGCTCCCTTGAATAGACTTCCTCCATTCCCGGATGCACTTCTCCAAATTCCCACTTCTCTCTAGAATTCCTGCGAAACTGGGGGCTCGCCTGCATTTCGCCTTGGTCTGCAAAGCTGCGTTTTTACAGAGTGATTATGCGCTTTCTTTTAGCTCTACCTGACCGAGTAACACGAACTCCACGCACCATATTGCCAACAACGCCAAGTGGATATTGACGTTTGGGATTAAAGATTTTTTTTTCCTTTTTTTTTTTCCTTTTTCCACCTTCCTTCTTTTTTTTTTCTTTCTTTCTCATGTTTCCTCCCCAAGTCCCAGCAATATGAGCTGTCTCATTAACCTGGCGGATCTGTCTAATTCTGGATGTGCAGCGCTACACAGGATTGCTCGGGTTTGGATTAAGCGGAACACTGGATGCACGGCAGAGATTGGTGATTTTTTTTTCTGTTGCACAGCGCCTTAACGTGCAACCCGCAAGCAGCATCACTTTAACGTGACAAGGGAGAGGGCATGAAGCTATCGCAACATTTGCAAAATCCTCCTTCCTGACACTCGAATAATTTAACGTTCCTTGAGAAGAGGTTAAACCTTCGCGCTGCTTTCTTCACATCGATTTTAAGGGGCTGCTATAAATGGAACATCAAAAAGCTGCGGCGGGGCTACTCCGAGAGGAATATGCGAACTGCGAGCCAGAAGCATCGTAGCCCGTTGCAAACCCGAACATTGTGTGTGCCAGCACTTTTTGTTGTTGTTATTACGTAAAAGGCTCTTGGAAGCACCTTGGATATTTTACATTCTCCTTTCTCTGCTGGAAGCAATCAGCACGCAGGAATCCTGACGTGGACTCGAGACTATAGAACATTCCAGCCCGTGATCCAGCACGGTTAATCGTGAAAAGTGTATACATTTCTGGCTTATCTATGCTTTGTTATGGGTCTGACGTGAGCCCGTGCTCTCCTCCCCCCTCCCGCAACCTTGCAGGCAGAATTTCAGCTAAAAGTGTTACAGTATCACGGTGCGGGAAGCCGTGATATTCAGGCAGCAAAATAACCTTAGTTCCCGGCTGTATAAAGCTAATTAAGCAGAAGAGGAAAATCAAGAGAAACTCGAAAATGTAAGTATTCCCTCTGGTTAACAACCGATCCTTTAACTTTGGAGCCTCAGGAAGGGAAATACCAGGCTGCTCTGCACGTTTTCTCTAAGCTTCATTTTCCACACAATGCAGAATAAAATGCTAGTTTAAGGCGGCCACGTTACCGGAGGATTTTCCACCGCTACGATCAGACTTAACGTCCTTTAAATTCATGGCATGCACAAAAGAGCAACGTTTGTCCAAAACAGGCTGAAAATATACAAAACTATGGGGGGGGGAAGCCTACAAATCCGTCCTCGGAAACTAGCGATGAGGAAGTCTACAAGGTCTGAGTGTGTTTGAGCTTGGATTGTTTAATAGAAAGATTTATATACTAAGTGTATTATTTACTTTGGGAGGGGAGGTGGCAGTATAAGGGTATGCTAATTAGTGGGAGATTTTTGGGGGGAAGGGGTGGAATATCAATTTTTATTGCATCACCTGTCAGGAGTGTCCAATCAGCGTTGGCTTTAGGGGAATTAATTGATGAAGGTGTCTCCGGACGAGCTCACTTCACTCTGTCATTTTATTTGTAGCTAAAGCAGCGGCGGGAATAGCAGCTGCATTTCTTTTCTCTTCCTCCCTTCACATTCCATTATCATAGTTTCCAATGGAAAAGCAAGGAATGAAAGGGAACAGGTACTGATCTTCAGCAGCAACTTAGAGAGACACTTTGGCAAACCTTATTTTTAAGATTATATATTGATTATAGCCTCACGGGGTTTTTTTTGTTTTTATTTTTTTTAAATTTTTGTCTAAAGTTTGGCACTTCATTCATCAGGAATAACAGCCTTTGTTATATTTTATTAGCAGGATGCCTTGAGACAAATACAGCATCTGGCTGAGGATTGTGTGTGTGTGGCTTTTTTTTTTTTTCTTTTTTTTTTCCATATCTCTCTCTCCCCCTCTGCAAATGCTGGGAATAATTTAATTCACGAAATGGGAGACCTGAAGTCGGGTTTTGAAGAGGTGGATGGCGTGAGGCTCGGCTACCTCATCATTAAAGGAAAGCAAATGTTTGCACTCTCCCAGGTTTTTACAGACCTGCTCAAAAACATCCCGCGAACTACCGTGCACAAGCGAATGGATCATTTAAAAGTAAAAAAACATCACTGCGACCTGGAGGAGTTGAGAAAACTCAAAGCCATCAACTCCATTGCCTTCCACGCCGCCAAATGCACCCTGATCTCCAGAGAGGACGTGGAAGCCCTTTACACATCCTGCAAAACCGAGAGGGTCCTTAGGACGAAACGGAGAAAAATAAGCCGGGGGCTGTCAGCAACCGACCTCCGCTCGGACTTCGTCCCTGCCGACCCCTTCTGTGGCTTCTGGAAGGAGAAGAAACTTTGGCTGGGTTTGAATGACTCCCCCCGGCCGCTGCTGCCCGTCCGGAGGAAAGCCTGGCGCTCAGGGGACGCGGCCTTGCTACCGGCCTCGCATCTACCTCACATTTTTAGTAAATACACTGGCCACAGCTACACAGAAACCGCCCGGGCGCCTCGCAACCCCCCCGTAAACTATGAAACCGCGGTGGGCGGCTGCGCGACCCTCCNGGAGGAGGAGGACGAGGAGGAGGAGGACGACGACGACGAGGGCAGCGGCATCTCGGACTCCAGCGAGGGCAGCTCGGAGGAGGAGGAGGAGGAGGAGGAGGAAGAGGAGGAGGAAGAGGAGGAGGAGGAGGACAGCACCTCGGACTCCGACTCCAGCTCAGTCTCCAGCCAGGTCTCGGTGCAGAGCATTCGCTTCAGGCGCACCAGCTTCTGCAGCCCTCCCGGCGTGGTCCACGCCAACTTCTTGTACCATCTGGCGGCCGCCGCCGCCCCCCGGCCCCCGGCCCCGGCCCTGACGGATCCCGGCGGGCTGCCCGCCCTCCGCGGCGCTCCCGGAGGGGTCAAACCGGAGCTGCCGGAGGAGTGGGGCCGCCCCGGCTGGGCTCCTGGCGCCCCGGAGCTGCGCTGCACCGGCGGCCTGGGGAGCTGCTTCGCGGAGATAAGGGACGATAGGCTATCCGAGATCACATTCCCACATTCTGAATTTTCAAATAATGCCAAGAGTAGTGACCTAACAATTAACTGTGTGGCAAAGGGGGCCTCTTCACCTAGCCCAAAGACAAACAATGCATTTCCACAACAAAGAGTACTCAGAGAGGCAAGGAAATGCCTTCAAGCAACTGCTACACACCGTGCAGATAACAATACAATAGCTTCTAGGTTCTTAAATAATGATTCTTCATCAGCGGCAGAAAATTCAGAGAAAGATTCCAAAATCCCTCATTGTATTGAATTTGCCACGGATTTGCCCTCTTTACAAACTGATCCTGAGGAGGATGCTGCTTCTCCAGGGGCAGCAGCAGCAGCTGAGCTCCAGTGCACTGATACAGGCAATAAGGCATTGCCACTCCTGCACAGCATAAAAATCAAAATAGAGGACAGCAGTGCAAACGACGAGTATGAGCCTGACCTTAAAACAACACATAAGCTAAAGTGTGAGTGCAATGATACTAAGGATGAGTTTTACGGTGTGACTGAGAGTAATAACCAAGACGCTTTATTAACAGCCAAGGAAGACTCTGCATGCACTGAGAAAGAAACCACTTCCTTAAACCCGCTGACTCAGAGTCAGGTTCTCTCATGCACTTTAGGTACTCCAAAACCTGAGGATGGGGAGTATAAATTTGGAGCAAGGGTGAGAAAAAATTACAGAACACTGGTTTTGGGAAAGCGACCTGTACTGCAGACTCCTCCAGTCAAACCAAATTTGAAATCAGCTCGAAGCCCACGTCCTACAGGTAAAACCGAGACACATGAAGGAACACTGGATGATTTTACAGTTAACAATAGACGCAAAAGGGTAGCCAGCAATGTAGCATCAGCAGTGAAAAGGCCATTTAATTTCATGGCAAATTTTCCCTGTCCACCATCACTAATTATTGGCAATGATGGGGATTTGTTGCCAGCTTACTCCTTAAACACCACTAAGGATTCCCAACCACCTCACAAGGCCCATCCTGTATGGAAATGGCAGCTGGGCGGTTCTGCAATACCTCTTCCACCTAGCCACAAATTCAGGAAATTTAATTAATAAAATAGTTTGGAAAATATTTTCTTGAACCACCTTTAACTTTCTTACGTTTTTTTAAACTCTGCAGGATGGTTTGTACGAGCCCATTAATGCTTTACACACTTTTGGAATCCTGTTTTATCACATTGTGAAGACAGAAACCGGATTACTATTTTCTTTGCCATTACAACTGTGGGATTTTTGGTTTGTTTTGGTTTTTAAATTTTTTTTTTGGTTCTATTGCATTTGGGTTTTTATTTGTTACATTCCACAGAGCACTTCAGGCTAAAGACTCAAATTAAACTCAGTTATTATGGCAGAGCTGGAACACTTTACTGTTTAAATGCTAATAATGCACCAGTACCTCAATTCAACTGCTGCAAATAAATGTCAAAAGGTTGAATAATAAATATTAGAATGAGCCATTAAATTTATGCACTAGATTTCGAAAATGGAAGTCTAACTGTTAATTCAGTTAAAGTTTGTTAAGTTACATGGTTGCACAGTAAGGGTTCACTATAATTCAATGTGGCAGCAGCCTGCTTTTCGGGAGCTTTGTTTTTGGGTGCAGGGGTCTCTTTTTTTCTGAAGAGTAGTTGCACTTCCTCCTTTTGCTCTGATTTGGAAAGGCTGGGTCTGGCCGCGACCCCAGCGCTGGGAAAAGCTGCCTCATCTGAAACCAGTAAATAAATGTGGAATTCTATTTTTGGTAAAAGGGTGTCTTTTTACTTGTACAGCCACTCTTTGCAAGTGGGAAGCTTTTTTTTTGTTTCACCCAGAGGTCTTAAATAAGGTTACTATTACCCACTAATGTCATTCTTAAGTTGTGGTCTGAACATGCCCCTTACAAACTTGCAAAGCAACTAAAATATTTGCCCGGCTAGCAGCACAATTTATGGTCCAGCCCCTCACGCTGGCTGGAGGAAATAGCAAAGCAGTAAATACAACACAGAAAGTGAAACGAGAGGCCGTATGTGGGAAGAACACATGGAATGAGAAGACCATGTTCCTCATAGCTTTTTGGCACCCAAACTCAGGCGTTTCAACCACGTTTCCCTTCCTGGTTGTATCCTCATCTCTTGAAATTTATTGTCGTGGATTGTTGTTTTTGTTTTTGGTTGGGGTTTTTTGTTGCCATGTCATCCTCTCTATGTAGCAGAAACATTTCTACTGCACGTGACAATCATAGGCAATTATCTATATTTGCACTTAATATCGAAATAGTCGATCTAGACTTCTAGTGTCTAGCCCTCGGTAAGACATGCTGGTATAATATATTGTGATGATGGAAGCAGTAAATCAAAATTATGGAAATTTGCACTGTTGAAAAGCATGCTTTAGCTTTATTTTCAATTTAAAACACTATTTTCTAAAAAAAAGAAAGAAAATCTCGATTCCATACACTTTGAGTTATTGCAGAGTTATCCGTGGTTTCCTCTCTGTTTGTAAATTCACTGTTTTTATTTGGAGGAAATACGCTTCAAGAGGTTAACTGTTTCCCTCCCACCCCTTCTCAAGCCCTTAAAAAGAAAGGGAAGGGGGGGGGGGGGGGAGGGGGGGGAGGGGGAGGGGGAGGNAGAGAGAGAGAGAGAGAGAAAGAAAGGCTGGGGGCCGAGGTGGAGGCAGAGCTGAGAAGGTCTCTCTTGTGGGGGGAGGACGGGTACATCAACTCTGAAAACAGCCAGAAAAGTTTGCAGCTTGAGAAAGGCAGTTATAATTGAGTTGCTGAATCAGCAGAGTTTAGGATGAATAATTGCTGGTTTCTTTCTTTGGATTAGCATTTTATTTATACTAGATCATTCCCAAATTAAATTTTAAGGATTCCACTCATCGATCAATCCCAGGAGAATAATTTATCGTAAATCAAAAAAAAAAAGAAGGCAAGGGAAAAAAAAAAGAAGGGGAAAACAAAGCAACAACGTAATGTTTACTGTGTGACTCAAAGTCAACATTTCTGCTGGCAGTCCGCTGCCTGGGATTCCAGTTTTTTAATTTCTGCCTTTTGTGATGCACTCCTCCCATCCCTCCTGTCTCTAAATATTCCAATCAGTCACTAACTGATTTCAGCTCGTTACTAGAGCCACATTGTAGATTTCATCTCATTGTAAAAGGCCTGAGCCTAAGAATACCTGCAGCCAAATATATTTAGAAAGAGTAAACATTCGCTTCTCAGTGGTTTTACCCTCTTCCCCCCTCCCCCTCAGGCACACGCACACACATCACTTTAAACTGCCAGTTGCAAAAGGTGCATGGTACTTAACTGCTCTGCTGAAATTACGGTGATCATGAAAAATCTGCTTGCTGAAGTTGTTCTGAGATGAATGTTTACATCCATGTGTTTAGAGCTGTGCAGAACGCAGCCTTACTTCCAGAGATCTTGTAAATATGAACAGAAAGTAGTGCTCAGGAAAGGACCCCCACCCCGTGTCTGCTGGACAAAAGTCTTCCCTTGACCAAAAAACAAAACAAAACAAAAACAAAAGACAAAAAAAAACCAGAAGAAAACCAAATCAAAAAACCTACAAAAGGTGCAATATGAAAACTCGAAACCTACAAATTTCTCCTTGTCAATTAAACAACGTATCACTTTCAAAGTAACTTTGTTTCCTGACCCTGTTTACTTTCAATTAGAGATAATACTGATTTGGCCAGGAATTGTAAATTACAGAGGTGCCTTTTCAGGTTTCTAAATAATCCTGGGGGAGTGCGGGGGAGGGAGGAGGGAGAGGAATAAGCATAAATTTATACCAAATAGGCTCTGCAGAGTTGAGGATGTGAAATATGGCACCCAGCCCTGTCAGTGGCCTGGAGCTCCAGGCTCAGGAGTGGGGCGGGGGATGACCTGGGCCCAGTACCCACTGGGCATCACGGGCAGGACCATCCCTGCTGTGTGGGACACATCAAAAACCAAGACGTTAAACAGCCAACTCATTCTCACACGTGTACACCTCACTTCAGTGCAAGCCACTAACAAGGACATTTGGAGTTTTACGACTGTTGAAGAAATTAGCGAGGTACAATAACTCAATGGAAAAAAAATAAGGGGAAGAGAAGAAAAAAGGTCTTCTTCCGAATTCTGGCAGTCTGGTAACTGTTTCTGATGGCATTGTAAGTACTATTGTGAGCAGAGTCTATGATAATTTCAGCCTTAATAATATAAAGTCATACCATTGAGTTATGTAAAAATAACCCATTTCTCCCCATAAAGGTAAGTTCTAAAAATGAAGCAAAACCAGGTTTTTTTAAGGGAGCCGGGTTACCTTTTTGTTGCAATGTTTACACGAGATAAAATGTCTTAGCAATGAATCACTACCATTTCCCAATTCCTGATGCACACAAAAATCAGCAGAATTTTCTAGAGGAAAAAGCAATTGAGGGAAGCACGTGTACTTTATGGACTATACTCCATGGGTATTGGCCACAAGCAGAGTCCACCAGTCGTTTTTTTGAGAAGATTTCTGCTGCCGGATGGAAGACAAAAGAAAGTTTTGGACTACTTTTAATTCTCCAGAGAATTCAAAAGGGAACCACGTGTAAAGCCTTCAGCAACGAGGTATATTGCCTTAAAAGATGTAACTTGCCGTTTACAACAATTTACTTCACTAAGTGATTGTTCTGTAACCTACTCTTACTTGACTACAGTGGGATAATCTCTTTACTGGTCGTTTATTTAAAATGCCACTACTAGCAATAATGCAAAATAGTGGTAGCTGTTCTATGAAGTTTAATGTTCAATCAATCCACTTGGTGATTTGTTTCTCATGGTTTCTGAACCTTTTTCCTCTAACAAATTTAGTTGCCAATAAATTAAAGTTTCTGAAGAAAATGAGAGTGATGCTATCATGTTTGTGTTTGTCACTGTTCACACGTGTGAGTGGTTGAGACAGAGGGGGTAAAAAATGCATTTTCGACACACGGCAGTAATCTGCAGGAAAATATTCTACATATGCAGTATGTTAGCGAACATAAAACGCGGATAACGCTGTTAATTGTGGTTTTTATGGTGAAGAGGATTGCTGGAAAAAACATGTAATAGCACATCCTAAGATCTATTCGGTCAGCTTCTAAGTACAAATGGAAGGCGAGTGCCTCAAAATGGAAAGGCCTGGCTAGCAAAGTACGGAGGGAAGCATCGGAAACTACCTTGCTAAACTCACGCTTGCCGACGTTGCACGTTTCCCCGGTATTTGGCTCTGGAAACGTGCTTAATGAAAGTGGACTATGACAGCCTCTATGTAAAGGGCCGGGGATGGCTGGCGAGCATTGCGGCCTGTCCGAAATCCATCGCGGCAGGGCCGTTGACCGGCTGCAGGCCTTCGCCGCTGCATTTTTGCACTGCGCTGATATAATGATCCGCCGTGCCCCCGGCCCCTCTCGCTCCCCCTCTCCCTTTCAGGCCACTGCGGCCTCACAAGCCCCCGCGTTAAAAGGCCCGAGATGTTTTGCATGAGGCGCTCACAATAGGGGCCGGGGGAACTGACAGTTTCTAAAACAAGGCGCCCTGTCCTTCCCAGATGCCGGGGACCCAAATCCCGCACCATCCCTCGTTTGCTCCTCGCCGCTGGTGGCTTTACCCTTAGCATTGCAAATACACGGCAACAGCTGTGTTTGTAAACAGCGGGGAGGACGGCGGAAGCCCCGCTGCCGGCCCCGCTCCTCGCAACGCATTGCCTCAGCAGCCACCGCCGAGGGAAACAAAAAAGGGGGGAAAAATGGAGGAGAAGGAGATTTAAAAAAAGAAGGGAGAGGGGCCGGGAGAGGCTCTTCTCGGCATGCCCTGCGCGGTGGGCCGGGGGCACAGCGCGCCTCGGGCCGCCATCTTGCCCGGCGCCGCACGGCCTCCTCTTGGCACCCCAGCCCGGCTCTCCCGTTCCCGAAGCGTCTCCCCGCGGCCGGCTGGGCGCGGCGCGGCAGCCAACGGGGCTCCCCTAGGGCGACCGCGCTTCAAAACGGCCCCTCGGCGGGACCTCGCCTCCCACCCTGCTCTGTTCTCCGACTCCTGCACTGGGGAGTCTATTTTTCCCGTCCCCGCGGCCTCCCGCCCTACCCGCTGCGGGACTGAGGGGCCGCGGCCGGGAAGAGCCACGGGGGGAGGCCTGCGGTGATTCCGCGAGGCAGCTACCGGGCGAGGGGCCAGCGCGGGCCGCGGCAGGGAGGCNGGAATCGATGGCGAGCGGGGTCAGCGCTGAAAGTGCAACAGGGCTATTTGCTCTTGTGTCTAAAATGCAGTCGGGGCTGTAAAGCGTGTGAAATTACGCACTGGTCTCTTAAAGAGTGGCTAATTTATAGTAAATAGCGCGGGCTTTGTAAATGGCTTTATTATGTTGTTTCTTGTTAATTGTTGAGAAAATCCCCATTGTTGAGTGTGAATGGCTTTATGGGCTAACCCGGTCTTCGGTGCAATCCAGGGGCAGTAAATGGCCGCTATCCTAATGTGGCCCGTAGTGAGGGGCCGGCACCAGCCGCGGTGACCTTCGGGCGGCGGTGCCGGGAGCGTGGAGGGGCCGAGCTGGGCCCTGTTGGGCCTGGGTGTGCGGTGCAAGGCTAGGCCGTGCGGAGGCCGCGCTAAAATGGACGACCCAGAGGCAGCCCCTGCGCCGGGCGCGGCTGCAGCTGGAAAGCGCCGGAACCCCGGCCACGAACCGACCTGCGCCTCCCCGGGCCCGGCCACACGGGAAGGCGCAGATCGGGGTCTCTCTCCCGGCGCAGGGTCGGGACGCCGGTCCCGCCGTGGCTGTGCACACGTGCTGGGGCCACTCCCGCCTTTGTTAGCGGCCGCGCAGCTTCGCAACGCCCCGGCCGGCCCGGGGAGCCCCTGTCCCGCTGAGGAGCTCGTCTGCCCGGTGAGGGGGTTGTGGTGCCCAGGCAGCGCCGCGTTCCAATGCGCCTCTCGGTCTCCTTGGCCGCAATCACCATTAAACAAATAAACAAGTAGGCAGCACCTCCAGCCCCTGTTCTGGGGTGGGGGGGAGCCGCGGTGTAATTCCCCAAACCTCACATGGCAGTCCCATGGGAGGTGCTGGCCGCGACTCCCGGCGGGTTGGGGCACCGGACCCCCCTCGCCGCTGGGACATCAGCGCCGTTTCGGCGAAACGCCCCCCGCGCGCACGTGCCCGCGTATGACAACACAGGAACCGCGATGAAATGTAAATTCCACCCCAGAAACTTATATCGGGCTGTTCTCTGCCCTGAAATCTCTTCCCCTCTGATTTCGCTGTTAGGAGAAATCCCTCTGGGTTTAAAGCACTTGTTTCGCGGATTTCTGCACATCCCACATCTGTCGGTTTCCTCTCCGCGGCTCGACCCTGCAGTAGGTGGAGGGACCGAACCGCGGAGGGGCTGCCGCAGCCCCAGCTCTGCCCCTCGGAGCGCGGCGATTTTCCAAACTGCTTTTCAGTATCGGGATTGAATTGCAAACGTGTCAGATGCGCGGCTCCCTCTTCCCCGGGACTCGCGCTCGCAGTGCTTTTTCAGGCTGATTACTGGTGTCGAAGCAGCTAGATAGGGCTGTGCACTCCATTTCCCTCAAAACAGGATGTTTCCATCAACCTGCATTTGGTTTTCCCCAAAGAGCAGCGGCGAGTTTAGCTGGGAAACACGTCCTGGCTAAGCCCTCTCCTTCAGCTGCTACTCGGGTCACTTCACATCTTTGTATTGTATTTCATCCTGTCATTCTCCTTTCTCTACCTTCCCGGGCAAAAATAAATAAACTAACAAACAAACAGAGCCCTGGAAAAAGCCATCGCTGATGGCGAAGCCTGGGGTTACCACAGAAGCAGCGCCCGGTCCCAGCCAGGCTCGACTCGACACGAGGAAAACCCTCCCTGGCCTGTTTTTGCTCGCTGTTGCTCCCGGAGCAGCTTCCGACTGAGCAGCGCGTTTGCTGGGACCTCCAGAGCCTTTGTGCGTTTGCGGAGATGCGCGTTAAAGGGGCTGAGAGTGTTAAAACTGCCACATAACCTGTGCGAACATATGTTTTATATTTACCCGCGATGCTTTTGTATTCCCGGGTTCAGGGGTGAGCTGCCTGAGACAAGAGCAAACTCAGTAATATTATCTAGTTAAACTGCATTAAAAAAAACCCCCACCAAAACACAAGAAAAGAAAAAGTGGGACGTGTTGCTGGGTTTGGGAAATGATTTCTGGTTTTGAGGATGTGACAGTGTGTGTGAGGGTGAATAGCGATAACGTGCTGTTCTGTGTACCAGTTTCCAGATGTATCTGAAAATGCTGTGTCTGCTGTGGATGTGTGAAGCAGCATGTTATAAGCAAGAAGAAGGATTTTGGGGTTGTTTCCCACTATGACATGATTGTCTTCGTCAAAATCTAGCTAAATTCGCTGGAGGGAAAAAGATGTACTTGCTAAATGATGTAGGACAGGAAAAAACGAGAATGGTCTTTAATATGCACTATAAAATAATGTTGCATCTACTCAGCTGTGAGCTCGCAGTCTCTTAATGTTTTAGGAGAAGCTTATAAATGGTTGGTTACCTGGGGCTTACACATTTTGCTAGTAAAATCTCATTAATTCAGTTATGATTTCTGTATCCTTCTCCCATAAAGGGGCCTGTTAAATGTATTTAATTCTCCACAAGCCCTGCCATTCATCAAGTCCCTGAACATTTGTATTGCCCTATCTAACTGTGTAGAGGCCGATAAATAGAAAGGCTCTCCAGATAATCACTGATATCTCTCGTCCTCCACGCAGAGTACTTGGTGGTGTTTGTTCCGTCCAGGAAAAAATGAGCTTCTTAAGGAGCCTTGAAAGAGGGTGAACTTAAAAAAAACCCAAACCCCCCACAGTTGAAAAGTTGAGAATTCTTATATGTGTTTGCACTGCTCATGGGCCGACAAGAAGCATCCCCAGCAGCAATTCCTCATCAGCGGAATTAAAAGAGGCTCCTGCCTTTCCTGAGGCCTTTCTCCCTTCCTCCCTCCCCTCTCTCTCTGTAAACACCAGGGCACAGATGCAGGAGGGTTCCCGTGAAAACCTCTGGCCGGAGCCTGGCTCCTCCACCGGCATCTGCCGTGCTGCTATAGCCGAGTTTCCTTCTGTTTTCCTCGAGACAGTTGACATCGGATTTAGGGAAAAGCTCCACAGGGCAACTGAGAGTTCAGCGGCTCCCAACCCCAACGCCGGCACAAACTGCAAGATGACTTTGCAGCGGCTTTGAGCGAACTGCTCTGGCTTCAAGAAACCTGCAAAGCCAAAACCTCCTTCCAGATAAAATTTGCCGTTCGTCTTTCGTTTAGCAGCGCCGATGACGTCTGATCATTCAGAAAGACAAACTACCTAAACATCAGATAACTTGTATTAGAATCAAGTGCAGTAACAATTGCACAGAGCTAGTTTTAATTTTGTTCCAAAAATGTTTACATATTAAAAATAAAATATCAACATATGGCAAATTTGTCTTCGCTGAGAATGTTAAGAATCGATAGCGTTAATAGCTTTACATAGACGTGATAGCGATTACCGTTTGTGCATCTCTACCGGCCTAAAATTCCTGAAGAGAAATGTTTGGATGCTGAAAGAAAATGGGTTTTCTTTTTCTGAAGATTGACTGCCTCTATCCACAAAGATGCTGAGAGTTTGCTCTAAGCTTACTCGACTCGTAGGCACCGTCGAGTTCAGCAGGACTCACTCTTTACTGACGTGTATGAAAAGCTAGTAGCTCCCTTGCTCCTGTTTTGTTTTTGCTGTGCAGTCTTTGCTCACCAGAAGTCGCAAAGCTCACGCCTGAAAAAGCCCGAACAACCAGCAAGCCAGCTTCTTCCCAGGAAGAGAGCCGGTCCGTGATGAAGGGCTGAAGCCTGCTTTCCCTGACTCCGACTGGGATGACAGCGTTTTCCTGGAGCCTCTCTTGCTCCCAGAGAAGCGGGAAAAGCAAAGCGACCGAACTCACTCTGTAACTCACACTTGCTATGGAGGTGGTACAGATCCCTTAAGCGTACTCCCTGTTTTTCTCAAGGGATGTCCAGAGCTATCCAGTCGTAGCAAGGCAGGGTGGCAAAAACTCAGTTGTGCCAGGACGTTTTCTAGAATCGAGGATGTGCTCACAAAGAGATCATCAAACTATGTTTTAGGGTATTAGAAGCTCCCCAAACTTCATATACAGGAGTAATCGACATTTGCAAATGCTGCTAATGCAGCAATTTCCCCTGACATTGAAGGATTATTTTTATTTTTCAGTTGTTGCATTAGGAAGATAATGAAATCACATAGAAACCCTAATTCTAGCCCAATCCACAGATGTCCATGTGTGTCTCTAAGTCAGACAGGTAAAATACTTTTTAAAAACATGCATTTACCGAGAGAGGGGGGAAAAAAGGCATCTAAGCTGGAAACCTGTAGGCGCACAACAAAAGGAAAGAGGCCAGAAAGAAATATCCCAACTTATCCCAGGTTATGGGACAGGTCACTATAGGAAAGTTAAACAAAAAAATGAAACGTACATTATATTAACCTCATATAACCTCATATTTGAAAAAGTTAGTTCCAATGTTCTAGTTAGGGTACTCAGATATTTGTGGAGTTTGTTGATCTAGTGCCAGTGAATTTATTTGGAGTTTCCTCTTTAAAAATACCTTTTTTTCCCCCTGTCGTTTGATTTTTCACATAATTAGAAAGCTGACAGCAGCCTTTAATGACTGTGTATTTAATGAAAACTGTAATTCTTTTACACTGCAGACAAATGTACAGAATGAGGAGAGGGCATAGTCAGGCAAGAAACAAGCCTGACTCCAGCCTTAAGAGAGAGGACCCTAAGACTCTAATATATTAAATATTGCAGCGATCGATTTCAATACCCTGAAGTGGACACGGGAATAAAAATTCACCCCCAAGATGAAATGATTAGGAATTCTTTGTTGTGGGGGAAGAAAAAGTCCTTTTTCTTTTTTTTTCCCCCAGCACCTTTTTGTTCATGTTGGAAGAGGGTCGGGCAAGCATCTTTCAAGCTCTCGGGTCGCGATTTGGGATATAACCCTAAAGGTTACCCGCATCTCAATGGCGTTTCGTCCTTGGTGAAACGGTGGGTCTTTTGTCCGGAGAGGGACGGATTAAATAGCCAGCCCCTCTCCGGTGCGCGGCACTGGGCAGCCTTGTGGCAGCGGTCGGGCTCCGGGGCTGGGGGCACGTCCCAGAGTAGCAGGGGCCGGCTCCTGCCTTGGCCTCCGGGTCGGCGGTGGTGGGGTAGCGGCGAGAGCTCGCCCCGGTGCCGGCTCTGGAGGGGAGCGGAACCGGCCTCCCCCCTCCCCGGCAGCCCCTTTGTGGCCAGGCCAATTAACACGGTGCACAAAGCTGCGCCCCAGCCAGCCTCCGCTCTGACCACTGCCCCCAGCTCTCTCTGCCCTTCTTTCCCCATAACCAGCCTTCCCACAGTCACAACCTTTCTCGGCTTTAATTAATAATTAAAAGGCAGAATGAAAATTAAAGAGGGGGCAGAGGAGGGGCGAGGCGTTTCTTCGCTCCCCGGGAGCCCGCTTGGGCACTTGGGCGTGGGGCGAATGTGGGGTGTGTTGCGGAGCTGCTGGGCTGGGGTCTGCGGCACCCTCCGGGCTACCTCCCCACTCCCGTTCTCCTTTTCCCCTCCCCCTCCTTCTCCTCCTTCTTCTCCTCCTCCTCAGGGGTGCCGGGGTGGCCGCCCTGCACAAGGCTGAGATTCGGCTGGGCAACGGCTAGGGGGTCGGGTTTGCTCCCTTCCCGCTCAGCAGCACGGAAAAGGAATTACAGCGCAGAAAACGTGAACCTGTTGACTGCCACATCCCGAGTGAAAGGGCCGGTATTCTTTTGCATTCCCAAACCTATGAAGTGGGGATGCCATCGCTGGGCCCCTGGATTCACCTGTCATTGCGATCACTGCCCCCGAGCACTGACAAATATTCACAATAAAAGAGTGAAAGGGTCTCTTAAGGTTCACTGATTTGTGTGTAGAACTTTGGAAAACTGCAAACAAGCGAGAAAAATTGTCCATTCTTGTGAAGGGAAATACAAGTTTGCTCTTAACCGTTCAGCGACAAAACCCGAGGACTGGCCAAAGAGCCGGTGACACACACTGTAATCTCCATAACAATTTCATTTCCTCTCTTCCCTCTCTCCCTCTTTACTGGTTAGTAAAGGGGAAAATCTAAGGGTTTAATCCAGAGGAAGGCTTTCCATTTATTCCCACTGCAGGGAGAAGGGCATGTTGAGAAAAGGCAACAGATCCCGAACAAAATGGGAAGGGAAGTCCTCGAGATCTGCGTCGGGAGAGGTGGGTTGGGAGCATCCAGCCAGAGGATACATGCGAGTCAGAGTGAAATAGAAACTGGTGCTATTAATTTTCTTTTTAAGTGTGCCTCTGGATTAGTTGTACACGGAATCTAGTAATTAAGGCCCTTCTGTTTAGAGAAAAGGGTTTCATATTCCAGCATCGAGCGTGGACGCTGCCTGCTCCAGAGAGAGAGCGAGAAAAAAAAAAACAAGACCTTTTTTCCCTCCGAGTGCAAAAAAGTTGCTGCGACAGAAGCGGTTTTTGCTAAAGACGACATTAAATTGTAGGGTATTAGCAATAATCACAGAGGGATCTGTTTTACACGGTCTCGGGCCTCAGCGTCTGCTATTCCCGTCTTGCTGGGACCGGGAAAAAACGCTTCCCGATTAAATTCTGCAGTAATAGAACTTGGCAACCGGCAACAAAAACCTTGCTTAAGTGAAATGAAGAGACAAAAGGCACTTTAAATGCTGAGGCTGGGGGCTGGGGAGCTTATGCCACTAATTTTAAATGAAGACGACGTTCACGCCTTGTGACCAGCGGAGAGCCCTTGCTCAGCCTGGGTGAGGGATAGCACTAATTCTCCTCCAAGGGCTCGCTGCGAGGCTCCGGGCAGGGCTCGCAGCCCTCCCGCACCTCTCTCGTCTCCTAGGGACGCACCGTTTGTACTCGAGACACGGGGTGATCCACGACCCCCCCACTCCGTCCAGCTCCTATTCGGAGCTGCCTCCAACTTCGCTGACTTGACGACGAAAAGGGAGGGACGTCAGGGACTCCCTGCAGAGAGGTGGGTTGGGGGGTGTCCCCACGCAGAGACGTCCGAAACGGCTTGTTTCCACGACCTGCTCTGGAGAAGGTTGTTCCTCCCCCCACACACTTTGAGAGGTGGGTGCCGTTACCCACGGGGACGCAAGACCCTAGAAGCCCCTTCCCGATGTCCATGAGCTCCGTATTGCGAAGAGGGGTGAGCAAGTCTCACGCGTGTCCGCGGCCCGGCCGCCCGGCCCCGCGGCAATGGGACGGACCCACCCCCTCCCCGCGGGGTCTCCACGGAGCGGAGCGGCAGCCCGTGCCGGGGCCGGCTCCGGGCGCGGAAATAGAAATGTAACATCTCCGCAGACAAATTAATTTTTGACGGATTTATGGCACGGTTCGCTTTCAAGATATTCATTGGCTCCTTGGAGCTGTAATAAAGTCCAGGGTGCAGAAGTATAAACACGCAGCGTCTGCTCGGCGGAAACCCTCAAACAGTATCTGCCAGCGAAAGATCAAGACACTTTGTGCATTTTGTACAGATAATGCCCATATTCCGAATGAATGATCAGAGAACTCCGGTATTGTTAAGTAAAATGAGAGGAAGGCGAGTGACGTGGGAGTCGAACAATGGCATTTCTGAATCAGTTTGGTTGATTGACATTTGGGGGCTTCATGACCCGAGGGAATAGGACTCATTACCGTGAATACACCAAAACATCAACCGAGATTAGAACTCTGGATCTTTTAAAAATCCTATTTCATTCTAAATTATAGTGGGAAAATACCAATTCTAAGGAAAAAAAAAGAGAGAGAGAGAAGAAATTGCTCCTTTATGCCCCTCTAATTGCTCAAAGCCCCTAATAGTGTAAGAAAAAGCGTTAAGATTTTAGGCAGCATTTAAGAGGAGAAAATTAACTTTACAAACTAAAATTCTTGCCGCTGACAGAACACTGACTACGAATAAATATATATTTCTGGGATCTGCATATCTTGCGTCAAGCTGAGATGGGAATAGGCGCACGGTGCAGGAATAACTTAATAAGAAGGATATTTGACAGATTGATATGAATAACTAATTAGGTGTTATTCAATTTTCCTTTGCTACGCGTTTTATATCCCAAATCCTAAAAAAAAAAGAACAAATAAGCGTGAGGAGAAAAATAAAAGGATCATAAATTAAAAGGGTGAGGAAAAATATATCTGGAAAGTGAGGAGAGGCAATTGCGAGGGATGCAGTCAGATTCTGTTTGGAAGAGCGGCTGGCCCTGAACAAAGCCTTATCAGTCACAAAATTGAGAAGGGAAAAAAAAAAGCATAGAAGTGTGTGGGGCAAAGGGGAGGAAAATTTTTGGAAACCGTTGGCCGTCCCTCCTCGGCGGAGCCGCCCCGTCTGCAGTCAGTGGCCATGACGGTCTGCCCATCTACAAAACTGTCCCCGGATCCTTAAACCCAAAGCGGGTCTCTCTGAGTCCAGCACAGGACAGCGTTATTTTAAACGTAGTTGTGTCTGCTCCTTCCTATTTTTAGAGGAATAAACGGTCTTGAGGTTCCTGATACAGGATGAGACGCTTAAACAATGACATTAAGAATGTGGCTGCAGGGGGAGGTTGCGCTCTTATCAAATTTTCGATCAATTCTCAGAGCTGAGGACTGCTCAGGACTCGTTGCTTTGCACAATAGAAACAAGGACGGTTTTATTTATCTGGCCACCAGAAATACAAATAATTAGGGCCACGACAATCCTGCCAAATAAGTGTAGTGCATTCAGGTTAAACCACTGACTCACAACCCAAGCCGATGATTATCTAAATGTTCAATTACACATTTACTAATACGGCAAATGATTCAGAGACTCCGTACGTCCAGATACTATCTTCATGCGGAGACATCTTGGTTTTAATTAATGACTGCTTTATTCTCATTATTCTCAAGAAAAGTAGAGGTCATGTCACATTAAAATTAAGTTTATTTCAATTTACGTAGGCTCTTAAGGAAAAATAAGATCACTTTAATTATATTTAGAATTACTAGGGGGAGGCTCGCCGCAGACGTTGAACAAAGGCTCGGCGCCCGGTAACGGACACTGCAGCAGCCGGGGTAGGGCACGGGATCTCCGCTTCTCCCGGGTTCTCCTTCGGTGCTGCCCGGGCGGACGAAAGGGACGACGTGTCCCGGGCGGCCCCTCAGCCGCCACCGTGGGCCCTACACAAGAAACTCCGTCCGGGTCCCGCTCATCGCCGGGGCACGGCCGCCGCCGGGACCCGGCCGGTACTAGCGAAAACCTGCGCCTCTCCTGTCCGTCTCCCTTTCTCCGAAGCCGGCGCGGAGACTCCGCTCAGCGCTCTCGGCAGCGCGGCCGCAGCGGGGAGGGGAGGAGGCGGTGGCCCCTACCCAGCACCTGCCCGGGGCCCAGCGGGGCGCTCCCCGGGGAAAAGTGGGCAGAACCTCGGCCGCGGGGGAACAAAGGCTGCGGCGCGGGGGGCGCCCGCGGGGCCGCGATTGCGGAGCGAGGCAAGGCCCCCGCTGAGGGGTTGCTCCGCACCGCTGCCCGCCGCTGGTGGCGCCAAACGCAGGCCGGCAGCGCCCCCTGCAGGGTAGCGGCGGAGCGGCAGAGCCCGGGCGGCGCCACCGCCCCTTAAAGGGGCCGGATCTCTTAAGGTGGAACGGGAGGAGAGAAGTGGCTGCTCCGCCGCGCCGAGTCCGGACACGGGCCGTCCGTGACACACCAAGCGCCGGCGTCGGCGGCATCGCCGCTCGCCTCGTCCTCAAGGACCGCCGGTGCTGCCGCTGTCTCCGTCCTCGACCCCCGCTCTCCCGTGAATGCATCGCTGCTATTGCGATCCATGTCGGTGAAGCGCGGAGCGTTCCCACGGGCCTGATTTTCCACGCAGGAGCAGCGGCCGTACCGCGCTGGGTAAATTAATCTGGGACACACGCTGGCTGCGGCAGGAGTATCCTTGGGGGAGCTGCTGGTGGGGGTCTCCAGGACGAACAGGCTCATCCGACGGCTGCGGCGCTGCTAACGGGGTCCAACCCTCGGGCTGCAGGACCCCTCGCTCTTTGTGCTTCGCTTCATGGCGGGGACCACCCCGATCGCTCCCGGGGCACCGAGAGTCCGTTCCGCACACGCACTGTCGCTCGGGACCAGCGGTCTCCTGAGAATAGAGGACCCGGGTGGAATTAAAAAAAAAGGGTAATAATAAATTTAAAAAAAGCGGCGCCATTTGAAGCGATCACTAGTGAGCCAGAAGCGAGGCCGGCTGTTCTTTCTGCACCGCTCCTCAACGCGCAGAGTCAGGAAACCGCGAAGCTCCTGTCAGCCCCGAGTAACGTTAGCGAGGCGGCCGGCCGGCTGCTGGGGCAGACGCTCTCCCACGTCCCTGCGTTTCTTCCGCGCACAGGGGCACGGCGCCAGCTCCGTTTCGCAGGAGGCGAAGCAGAGACCCCGGGGCGCCGGAGCTGCGGGCCAAGCCTCTGCGGCTGCGGGTCGGGACGTTCTCAGGCTCGCAGTTGTCGCGGAGCATCGTTCTCTCGCCCTGCGCCACTCATCCCTAGAGCTAAACAGACTGTCCTAAGGTTCAGCCTCGACACCCACGAAAAAAATAATTAAAAGTGTGAGAGAACAACTTCCTAGTAGCCAGCATGTTGGAGCTACCCTAGAAGGGCCATGCGGCCCCCTTCCCCGCTCTCCGCGGTGCATCAGGGAGTGGATGCACCACCGTGCGCGCTTCTCCGCCGTCCCTTCTCCACCTGTCACCCTCATCGAGCGATGATCCCATGCTCGCTCTTGGTGCTGGGGCGAAGACACGGTGGCAGCACGAAGGGTCTTCCCAGAGAAGCCCCGAGGGGCTGCAGCGCGAGGGACCCGGGCGACCGCGGCGGCGGGACCGATGGACGCGGAACACCCGCACCTGCACCTCTATTACCCGCAAAAATGAAGCCGAGAAGGCAGAAGCGGGAGCTGGAGATGCCTTTCGGTTGCGCAAGGGTGCGATCGTTGCTCTGAAAATTCAAAGCAGAATTTCTCGTCTCTAGACGGGGGATTTGTGCTTTGTTTTTTTTTTCGGGGACGAAGTTGGAAGCTAATGAAGACTAATTCGAGTTAGAGCGACGCCACACAAGCCGTTAAGCACGACGAGTTTCCCCTCCCGTGTTTTTAAGCGATGATTTGTGAGAGCCGTGTACGGCGACAGCTCCGGGGTGGCTACACGGCGCAGCTCCGCTCCCCTCAGTCTCTGCACCCTCTTAGCGGCTCGTAAGCGCCAAGCCTGCACCCCGATGGCTGAAATAACAGCGGCAGGTTAGCAGAATCACTTTTTCTGCGCACCGCCCTCCGCGCTCGGCAGAACTCTGCGCGGCTCTGCGCGGAAAGGTCGCCGATCAGCTCTGCCGTCTGTTTTAAGATAAATATCCCAGCGAAGCTCTGGAACAAAGCGAGGGAGGGAGGGCTATGTCCGCGTATCGCTGTCTTAGTTTCTGTCTTCCGATTAGAGTCTGTGCGGAGTAGTCAAGTAACGAGCGCTGGGTCTTTCCCGGCCAGAGATGATTCCCGAAATGTGCCGGTTTTGCGCGCAGTTCGCTAGCAGACTTTCAGGGGCGGTAAAGGGGGAAGCTCACAAAAGCCGAAAAATGTCTTCGCCCTGCCAGCTTACCCAAGAGACACTAATGCTGGAGGAAGGAAGCAACATTTCACCACGAGGTTTACGCGCAAGAGAACTAAAAGTAGTGCGGGGCGATTTATGGATTAATCTAATGTTTGAGAGGTAGGCTGTAAAATCCTAAAGGGCCACGCTATGCCTTGAGAAAGCACCAGTCCCACAGGCTTCAGTGGACCATGTCACAATAAGCCATAATAAGCACGATTAAAGCGGCAGCAGCAAATGGGGTACCTTATCTCCCCTTTTAATCTAAAGCATCAGAATATTCTGACTTTGCTTTACAAAGGAACCCTCATCGAAAGCATTTTGTTCCCTTTGCCAGAACGAAACACATTTTCCTCCCAAAGTAAACATAATGCATGTGACTAAAACACTGGCAGGGCCAACAGCAGGGAATTTAACTTTTAAAGAAACTGATCTCTGGCCGTGATTGATGCTGTGTCGCTCTGACAACAGAGAGTGTGTAGCTAATTGCCTCTATAAACGAAAAAGATATTGCCCTCATTTTATCAAACACATTCTTTGTCCGGGGCTAAAACAAGTGTCACAGTAAATGAACATGACTTTAGAGATTAATAGTTTCTCAGCAGTGAAAGTTGAATAAGAACCCCATGTTGGCAACCAGCGTCTGGTTTTAAGTGGGCAGGAAGTTCGCATTAATTTTTCAGGAGCTATTTCCATCTATGCAGCTACAAACACCTACCTGCACGCTGCTTCTCCGAATAACCCACAGTTTCTGTCACTAGGAACTCCCATGCCTCCTGGAGGCCCTTGGAACCCCTCCAGCCGCGGGAACGACTGTCCCGTGGAACTTCTCTGGGCAAAACGTTGGCTGCCCAGGCAGGCTGGTCTGCAGGGCGCAGGTTTCCCACAGTTTACAAGGCGTCACGGAGAAGAGATTACCGTTGAAACCTTCGGGATTCACTAAACGATCGGATGTGTGATGCTGACACTTTTTTTTTGGTTTGGTTGGGTTTTTTTTTTAGAGTGTCTTCCAGTATTTACTCTGTTCTTAAAAAGTATAATTTTTCTTTATGTTTTGAAGGCAAACGGACAGTACTATGGAAGAAAACAGGAAAGCTTTACAGCAATACATATTCAAACAGGTAAAAGCAAATCCAACGTGAGCACCTAAGAAAAAAGAATCATCTTCAGCCAATCATCAGAAGCCAATATGTGGCTTCTGAGATCTCTCTCAGAACTGCTCAATGTGTACTTTTATTCTCACCCTTTCCTTTACAAGCCTTTCCCTCAGCTTTATGTCAAGGAAGCGTAACGATGCTCTATTGCACCCTCAGGTTTTTTTGGAAGGAACATTGACATTTTGAAGACGATAGAGAACAGGCTCTCCCCTCCCAACCCTTACATTTTGAAACCCCGAAGTGTCATAAAAGATGCTCTTGGAGTACGTGTTTTCTTAAGGAACCAGATTACAAAATGAAATCTCCTCAAGAGATATGAGCTGTAGGTCTATTTAACTTAGTGGGGAAAGGAATAAACTGAACTACGGTCAGACAAACCCACATGTGAAGGAAAGAACTCATTTGTATGGCACTGCCCAGTGAAGTGGCTAGTCCCTGTTCTTTGCAGCTTTTAAGCCTTCCTGGAAATGTTGCCTGTGCAGACACAACTATCTGGCACGCTGTTGAGTGAAGTGGGTAACATCTAACGGTTAATGTCAAACAAAATTTATCTGCCCCTCTGGACTTGTTGTTTTTCTAGATCTGTAGAATTCGATATGCAGGGTCACAGTTTCTTCTTCTGCTCGGTCTAAACTCAGTGACTCTGGTCAAGAAGCATGTGAACATCCTGAAGGGCAATTACCTTCTGAGACTGCTGTAAAGCAGTTTGAGTTTTCCTTCAGTTTATCTAGAGTGGTTACTGACAAAGGACCTCTGGAGTGAAGCATTTTTGCATAGGTAGTTATGCTTCAGGTCTAAAATCTCAAATCCATTACTTTGACTTTTTTTCCCCCCACTAAGTTGTTGCCCCTTACTCCACGGAAGAAGAAAGCGCTTTCTCGTTGCTGGTATTTTCCCTGCTGAACCTGCCTTACAGATAGCATGAACAGTGCAGTTATGCCTATTAGTCACAGTGCTCGGCCCTGGTGTTAGACTAATTTGGAAAGACTTCCTGCATAGCAAGAAGCAGCAGGGTTTGATCATAGTCAGAGCTCCATTACAAAGTGCAGTGAGGCTTTTTAAGGAGCCCTTATCACCTGGGACATGGAAAAACGCCGGGTGCTCCGTGAGGCATCAGTGAAAAAACCCTCACCAAAACCTGCGAGGAAGCACTGCCGTCCAAGGAAGATGGATTGCTCAATCTGCTAGGTCTTTTCCAGTGCTGAGTTCTAGGACAGTGGTTTGAGCAAACAGTAATAATAAGTAAAAAACCCAAACCACTGACACTAAAGGGGAGAGAATGGACAGTGAATATTTACTCTTTAGCTGCACTATTTTGCGAAATATTAAATGAATGTTCCCACGTGATGGCCAGGCATCAATCCTGACCTCCCTGGAGTCAGTGGTGACATTTCTATTGCCTTCTGTGGAAAAGGACTATTTATCTGAAGGCATCTTGATCAAAATAAACACAAGGAAATAGATTGTACTTGAAAATATTTTCAACTTTCTTTTGCTCTATTTGAACAATTGCTTTGGTCCTAGGTTATTAAATCTTGACTTTACCCCAAGAGAGGTTGCTGTTGTATTACTATTCTCTTTCCTTTGCTGCAGGGATAATCAAACATTTCAATAGCTTTCTGTTGACTGTGAGGCTGTAGTTACTTTTAACCCTTTTTCAGCCTAGTCAAACAAAAATGCTAATGAAAACATCTCCAGGCAGGGCCTGGTTAATCTAAATACCAATTAAGACTTTAAAAAAAGCCAAGTGCTCCGTCAGTCAGCCGTTACAAACCAACTCCTTTTATAGAGGGAGATACATTGATGCACTTTCTACTGGAAAGTACACCTTCTGAATTGTGAGCGCTGATGCTAGGCGAATATACAGATTTTGATGTCATCTTCTCTTTTAAAATCCTATCCTTACATGAATATCTAAACCTACAGGGGAAAGCTGTAAATTTAACAAGCTGTTATTTTGTTTTAAATAAGGTAGCTGCCCCTGAATTTATTCTCTTTGTTCCCAGGACAAAAAGTGCTGGGAACGTGGTGTGCCCACTTGGAGTGGCTGGTTCTCCAAATGCGTGTTGGTGGGATCCTGTAAATAATAGGAGCTCACACAGCGTGAGCCCTGTCACGTTAAGTATTAACAACACGCATTTCTATAGTTAAGCAGGCAAGGCAGAAATCAACAGAAATCAGCACAGCAAACCCAGAGCAAGTGAGTCTTCACCATCTGCGTCTCCGTATAGAAACCCTCCCCCTGAGTGGATCATTTCCTCATTCTGCAGTGTAACTCAGATGGACAATCAGAGCCCTACGTGTTTTAGTAAAGTTTCCAGGGAGGGAAGGAGACAGCGAAGGGTTAATCCGCGCAGCTGTCCAGGCCTCCAGCCCCTTCGGCGGGGTGGGCGCAGGGGAAGGAGCTGGGCCTTTTCCTGAGGAGAGAGCGGTGCAAAAGGGAAACCGCGGGTCGCGTCGGCTGTTTGGTCGGCGGAAAAGCGTTGCTTGGTGCAACTTTGTGTGTTCATAAAGGATGCCTTAGGGAAGGGCCTGCAACATGTTTGGGACGTGCCCAGGCGAGCCGGGGTGTCTTCGGGCTGCGAGGGTGGCAGGCGCTCTGCAGGGGATGCTCCGCAGGGGTGTTCTGCGGGGAGGCTGAGAGCCTCGGCTCCCGGGGGTACGCGGCACGAAGCCGGCAGGGACATGGTCCCCTAGCCATCGTTCAGAGGCACAGCTCGTTCAACCAGGACCCCTCTCACCCGGTTTCCCTCTTCAGTCCAGGCTCCTTACTAGCCGGTCCAGCGGCAGCTCCATCCCCAGGCTCCTCTCAGCCTCAGCGGGGCGGTGGGGGAGGGCCGGGGAGACACCCCATGCCCGGGGCTGCCCAGCCCCGGTTCCCGCTGGCCTCTTAGAGAGCTGCGTGTTGGCAGCGGCTGCTGCTGAGGCAGCGGGGAGCGGCCCACGCGTGGGAGCTGTGCGGGCAAAAAACCGGGTTCGGGACGCAGCCGCCGGGTTCAAAAGCTGCGGCGGCTCGGGAGCACGTTTTGCCTCTGCAGGGGCCACGCTGTCGGTTTGATCCACGAACATACAAGGGGGTGCATTTCCCCCACTGCTCCCCAGCTGACTGTGGGTGCCCTGTCCCACTCCCTTGCTCCTTTCTGTCATCAATCACCAATCCCCTTGCCCTTCCATGCCTCCCGCGCTGTGAATGAAGCAGATGCATCAGTTCTGGTACTCCCTAGGAGTTAAAAAAACTCCCTGGAGGAGACCAAGGGTGACAGAAAACTGAGAGTTACCTATCCATGACCAGATTCTTCTCCAGAGTTAAAGGCAGTGAAAAGTATTGGACACTGAGTCTCAGTGAGATAAATCTTTCCCTAAAAATAACCTCATTCATTACACAAACCTTGTTAGGACTTTATGTCTGAAGCTGCGTATTGACGATGGAATCCAGCCTTGTGGAAAAAACCCAATAACCAACAAATCCTAATAATACATGACCGTGCAGTTGAAGACTGCTGTATAATGTGTGCACGAAGAGGACCAAGTCAAAACTACACAAGCAGTGGTATGCCAGCATCCTCACTCTTCCACACCTTTCTTGGCAGGCTGAGTTTTCTAAAGGTGAAAACAGTCTGTCTGTCTCCCCCCACCCCCAGTGTGGAATTCCCAGCGACAGTAGCAGCATTCCTCCTTAGCAGGATTTGAAACCTGAACCTTCAGCCCAGTACCACAGCTTGGGTTACAGAGCTAACTGCTGCTCCCATGCAGTATAGCAGCGTTACTCTGGATGTGGAGAATGAGTTCCCGGGGTCATACTGGGAATGGGTAGTGGTCTGTGCATGCCTCTACTCCCCACTTCCACCCTCACTCCTTGTCTTCAGCCTCTCCTGCTAGGATGCTATAGCTGCCCCCATAGTCGTATCTTGGCCTGGGCTTTGGTTGAAATGTGCATGCTCTGTTATTTTTGGTGTTTCACCACCTTTTTTATTGAGAATGTGACTGAAAGGAATATTTGTAGCTTTGTATCTTGTCCAACTCATAACACAAAGTCACAGGACAGATAAGGTTGCTTCCTGGTGCTGGGTCTTTCTTCTTGCTAAAATGAAAAAAGGGTTCTGAAAGCAAGTTTGGGTGATTACACATTTCCTGATATGTTCTAAGGGAATTTTGTAAAGGAAAATGTTTTACAGCACAAATACCAGGGTAACCACTTACTTAGCCAACATCCTGTGTGACTTGGTCTAGGTGATCCTGCTGTGTCAGGGGGATTGGACTAGATGATCTTTCGAGGTCCCTTCCAATCCCTAATGATTCTATGATTCTATGGTTTCCATTGAATCGTGCCAATTCCAAGGCACAACTGACAAGGCGGGCTCCAGCGTAATTTTAGAATTGCTAACGTTTCTGTCATGCAGAAAGACCGATTTCATTACCGTGGCACTGATTTGGCTGTTGTCCATGTTTACATATGAAAATCTACCACTAGATGGTTTTGTCTTTTTTTGAGAAGTAGAGGCTGTTTCAATGCTCTCTTTGCAAGAGTTCTTCTTGCTCCTGACAGATTTCTGCAGGCCACTGCCAATTGTACTAAAATGGAAACGCTTACTTTTACTTCGCATTGTGCATTAGTTTAACAGCAGAAGGTGGCACCTAAACATCTTTTATCTACTTTCCCTCCTACTGGGCTTGTAACATCAAAGATCATCCCATTCATCTTTGTTTCAAGGCAGGCTGTAAGTTTTCATCTGACAGGGTCGCTGAAAATCAAACTGACTATACTTGATCACAGTGGGATCTGCATGAAAATCCATCTACAAGTTGGGCTGTAATACTTACCTGTCTAGGTCAATTTGAAAACAACAAGAATGATAAGCACATAAAGCTGACATAGTGCTGTTTCACAGTAGGACTGTTCCACCACTGCTGTAGCAGGAAAGGCTGACTTCAGTGTGGAGCTGAATGCGAAGCCACATGGTTTTATCCCGGGCATTATTAGATGCAATTTGTTGTGATAATGCGTCTTTCCACTTGCCCTGTCTGCCATATTGCCTGAGGATTATCCCAGCCGAGGAAGGAGAAATGAATTGTGTGAGGGAATGTAGTGGAAATGTTAATGGCAGTTTCCTGTTGAACAGAGGAAAAAATAATCTGTGCACATGCCTCGGTGTGCGAGGAAAAACACTGGTTTCCACTGGGGCTCACTGGAAACTTACGGGTGCGGGGCACAGCCACTGCTGGCACAAGCTGGACGTTCAGCTTTTTCCTGTTGTGGGGGAGCCCTGTGAACCCCTGCGTTACGGCTGGTGTAGTTTTGGCATTGCTAACCAAAGCAGACCCAGCCACAGACCACGTATTGATTTATACTTTGCTGTTCTCTCAATGGCACAGTTTGTATATGCAGAGAAGTGGAAAAATCAGAAGAACTCTTCTTCATTTCAAAAAGAAATGACAGTGTGCTATGATGTTCTGCCTCTTTTGCACAGTCCCACAGATCAAATAACCTAGCTGTGTCAATCAGACATTCCCCCTGAGAGTTAGCCTGGCTTGAAAAATACAGTCTGGCCCTTCGTGGACATTAGTCACCCGAAAGAAGCAACTCCCCTACCTAAGCCTTGGGCATCGTGTATTCATTTGGAAATTCGGTCACTAGCTGTGCATCTTCCCATAAGTCGAGCAAGTTTGCCAGGTGATGTTTGTTTCTATTTGAATTAGTGGTTGAGCTATTTGTACTGCCTGTGACTAAAGCTTGCTGCCTGTTTCCAGTGTGTGGCCGTGCTTGTAAGCCAACCCAACTTTACAGCTGGGGCTTAAATTGACAAAAAATATAAGGCCTGAGGCAGAACTGGCAATGGGAAATGTAAACCAAGAGACTTCAGATTTCTCTAAAAATGAGAGTGAGAGAATTGCTTTGCTTGGCTCATGATAACAATCAAAAAAAGTCCCAAACCTAAGAGAGAAGCTGTAGAGTTTTCTGTAACAGTGTCGTGATTGATCCAACTATCTGTTTGGAAAGACACCTCTGGCTGCTCCTGGTGGTTTGGTTGAGCCATGGCCCTCTGGTACCACGTTTGAGTGTGTTTGGGCTCCTCTTTCTCCCTGCTGTGGAGGCTACCATGGGGTAGATCTCTCCAAGGGGGATGGAGTAGCAGTCAAGAGCATCCTATATTTTTGGACCAGGTAGGCTGTGGGGAGAGAGCCTTTGGGGTACTGTCACTTTGATGTCTGAGATGGCTCAGACGATTCTAAGCAAATAGAAGATAATTTGTGAGCAAGCTAATGGTGGGAGAGGTCAGCACTGTGCAGTGAGCAGGCCCCGAGCTCTGCCAATGTAGCTGCAAGGCTGTGCTTAAGCCCTGAGAACATGGTGAGCTGCTGTCTCTCCCAAGGACTTCCTGGCCATTGCTTTGTGTGAGAACAAAGTCCCCCATACTGCTGAGGGTGTGTGGTGGGGGGGTGTGGGTTGGAGGGAAGGAAAACACTCCTGTCAGCAGGGATAAAAGGAAGGATTTGTAAGGCACAGAGTGACCATCAGCCCTCCCCAGTCTGCAAGCAGGATGAGAGACGACAAAAGGAGTGCTGGAGACACAGAAAATCTGCAAAGTTGAGGAAGTGGAGAGGAAGTGATCACCTGTCACCACCACCACCAAACTCCTCACCATCCATGAAGCTGAGTCTGCTGAGAAATTAACTGAGAAGACAGCCAGAGAAACTGAGAAGATTCTCCAGATATCTAGGGAGCCAAGGAGCAAAGTGGGTCAGGGGGAGCCTGTAGCCCTGAGTTGTGATCTGACCTCTACTCTCTGAGTTGGGCATCTAACAACTTCCATGATTTCTGTGCCTTCTGATTTCAGAATCTGATAATCTTAGTAAACTTTGACTTTCACGTGGACCTATGTTGTGTCTTTAATTTGACCCCAAGTGAATCTATGATCTGAGTGTCTTAACTTAGTTATTGGGCTAGATGATCTTTCGAGGTCCCTTCCGATCCCTAACGAGTCTATGATTCTATGAACCTGCATCATTCCCTTCTCTTAACGATCGAGACTGGCAGGTCCTGCCTATCCTTTCCATGAGGGAGATTTCCATTAGGAAGTCATGCTAAAAAAGAAGTGGAGGTTGTGAAGCCACTTGTCCAGGAGTGAAGAACTGCCAGAATGACATTCCTTGTGCCATTCCTCCTTGTCCTCTTTCAGTGTAGCCACTAAGTGAGTGCTCAAACTATTTTTACAGCTTTCTCCTCAAAGACATTTATTTTCTTGTGATTAGAAGACACTATTAAGAAACAATGTAGTAGCAATAACCTGACGTCTGTGCACATCAGACACACACACAGAGTAAAAACTCATCTTTAAAAATCAAATTCCGATGCCATTGAAACCAAATGTCCTGACCCTAACGGAGAGGAGACATCTGTAAATGAATTTGATCTGCCAGAGCCACCGGCTCTTTCTTGTCTTTTGTTTGTTGCTGCCTTGTAATTTTTTGAGGGTTCTCAGTCGTTATCTTAACAACGTGGTAGCAGGGAGAGCAGTGTTCATCACACCAAAAAGCACTGGCTGAACTAGAGCAGCTCATGCTGCCCCGAAGAGGAAGGAAGGATGCCTCTTCCTGCCTAACCGACGCGTGCTCTGCAAGGCGTTGCTTATTGCCCTGCCTTCCCCTGCCTGTTTCCTGGAGGAGGTGGAAAGCAAAATGATAAACGTCCTTGGCTGAAGCTTGCACAAAATAGCTTGCAGAGATAAATTACTTCCCAGATCTTCCTATTGTACAACCTTGGCAGGTTTATCTGAAATTAAAAATAGGCATTCTGCTCATTCCTGCTCCATTATTGCCTGCAAGTACACACATTAAGCATATCTGAGCAGGAGAAGCTCCTGTTGTGTTAGACACAAGTCGTCCTTTCTTCCAAAGTCAAGCAAGTCTGAGCAGGGACACTAAACCAGCAGTGATGAAGTCCCAGCTTTGGACTGACTCAGATCTGACGCTTGTCTGACAGTGTTTAAAAAGCACATTTGTAGACTGTCCATGGAAAGCAGTGAGCCTTCAGGAACACAACAGGCAAAACCTTCGTCAGTTAACACGAAACCAGAGGGCAGTTGAATGCTGTGAGAGTCAGGGTTCTAGATTTCTACTCTTGGGATGAAATCTGACTGTGTTTTCTGCCCCTTCCCAAGCCCCAAGCTCAAGCAAATGTAAATGCATTCGCAGGAGTTACGTTGCATTTGTGAAGGATGGGGTGCAAGCAGCCTGTCCTGCTATCCCTGATGCCAGCCTGCAGGGAGAGGATGCTGCTCTGCTCGGGGAGTGGCACCCCCAGCCCCTCTGACACATCTGCTGTCTCTGGGCAATCAGAGCATGTCAAAACTGCTCCTGGGCTGCCAGGAATCCTTTCCTGCCAGGAGAAATAAGATGCTTCAGGAATCTTATAAAACTCCCTTGAACACTTGTCTAGAAGGGTTGCTTTGTTGTTCTTAGTTTGCTTTTCCAGTCTTTCACTGAATCTGCATGCCTTTGGTCACTATCCCACAAGCTATCGCGCACCAGCCTCCGGTGGCAGCAGGCACAGACTGTTCCGTGCCCCAGGTAGAAAAATTCCCTGTGAAGCGACATGTGCCTGGGAGTTTTGCCTCCTGAATTTCTCCTGTAGCTGAGATCTTCTGTCCTTCCTGCGCGGTGGGTACCTATACCTGCTCTCTCTGCTCGTCACTGTCCTGGTGCTTTCATCCCTGTCTCAAGCTCTCTTCCACCTCCCAGCACTGTGTTGCCCTGGAGCAACTGAAACAGGTCTCTTTCCTCTCAGACACTTTTAGAGATGTGAGACTAATTGTTTGAAAACCACACTGGGCTTTGTGGGGTTAGTAGTAGTTCCACTGGGAGACAGACAGTTGAGCCTTAACTGACTGATTGTTGTTAGCTGAAGGTTCCTAGCATAGTCCTATTGCTCTTGGATGAGAAGTGTGAGCATGAAGCCAGTAAGCGATTACTCTTCACTCCTTCCACCAGCCACCTTTCTTATGATGCTGTATAGAATGCGATCACACGGCTATCCTAAGCTTTTGGCACGTGTGCACCAGGTTCCCTCTCTGTATCCCCACAGATGTGGTCCTGTGGGGGGAACCACAGCATTAGGGATTCCATCAAGGTGTCTGTAACGGTCTCCAGCTCCTTTTCACGCTTCAGCAGCTCTGCTGCTGCTACATGTTTTCAGAAGGGTCACACACCACCAGAAAGCAGTGACTCCCAGGTGGCATTTTGCAGTCCTTGAGAAGAATCTGTATGAATCCAGACAACTACTCTGTTGACACTCTGTTTGAACTGGGGTCTCCTTTGATAAACATTTCTGTTTCTAAGAAATAACCAGCGTCCTCGAGCCGGTCGAGTCCAGCACAGGGAGGCTTGAGGGAACCTGTGCTCACTTGTGTCACATTTTCCTTTTGTTTCCTGCTCAGCTGCCAGCGTTTATCTGGCTGGTTGGTGAATTCACCTCCACGGATGCATTGCCAGGCTGTGCTTGAGAAGGAGTTGCTACAGTGCCTCTGTGCACTGAATTCCTTATTGAGTGGATGTAAATGGGAGGATTTGAGGACTTCCACAACAATCAGCCTCTCCAGCGCTGTGGCAACACTCATTCCATCTGTGGGAAGCTCATCAAAGAGCACCTTCCAGCCTCACCAGTTTTGCATCTCACCAGGAGATTTTGGGGTGTTGCAAACTCCTGCAGATCGAGGGGTGGATCTGAAAACCTGGACAAAACATGGCTCAGAAACCACTCCTTTGTTTTACTCATCAGCTTTCCCTCTTCCTTTGTCGAGATAATTGCTTTCTTAAATGACACGGTGATGCTCTTGGTGCTGGTAATGTGCTCAAAGCTTTTGTAGATGTGGTGTCTCCTATGGTTTCACTTGTATCGTTTTGTTTTTTGGTGGTCTTTCTGGTGGTGGTCTCAAACACTTAGCCTGTCCTCGATGACTGTGTGCTCAGAAGGAAACTCCTTACAGGCTGCTATTTGTTTCTTGATGTTTAAGCCTTTAAAAGCTTTAAAGTTGTTGCAGCTCTTACTGCATCTTATGAAACACGTGAAGGCTTCTTCAGTTCTCAGAAACAACATTTTGAACCAACTTAAATTTCTTGAATTGTTTAATTAAAAAAAACCTCTGTGGATCTTTCAGGACTTCTGAATTGTGCCTGATTTGTTCCAGATTCAGAGAGCACTCTGAGGGACTGAAGCAATCCAAAGTAGTTTATTTTCTTGCTCCTTTGCTCCCATCATTACCCGAGATTGCCCAAATTACAATTTCTGAAAGGTCTCCCTCCTAACAATTTATCCAAGTGTTTGACCCGCCTGTGCCTGATGCCTTGTGCAGCCAGTGCATGTTTCTACAGCTCTCTTGGGCTTCTGATGATGTGCAGGTGGGGGTGTCCAGGGTTAGGCACTCTGTCCACTCAGGCTAACATCCAGAACAGCACTTAGCTTCTCTATTACCTGATATTCAGGGAATTCGAGCTGGGAACTGCCTGCCAGGAATGCTGCTTGATTAAAGTGCAACCTGATGTTGCCCCTGATCATATCTTGATGAGCTCTCCTTTATTCCTGGAGGATGCTGTAGGGCATCACCCCTGAAGCTGGGCTAATGCCCTACTTTCACTGCTTTCCACCAAGACTTCTGTTAGTTTAACCCCTGGCTGGAGCAGGCCAGGCTGCCTCACTGCTTTTCACCTCTGTTGTTGTCTGAGGCTCTGAGATGTTGTCTCCACTGTCTGATTTTTCGTTAGCTGCACTTTCTGCTCAGCCTTGGTGACGCCCCCCATGTACAGCTCATCACTTGCTTCAGCCCGTGGTGTATTTCTGCTGAATGCCAATATTTCTCTTGCAGAAGGACATGGATCTTCCCAGGTTCAGAAGGAGCTGTTGCCTGCAGCAGTTGCTCAGCAGTAGCCTACATTTTAATTTCTGCAGCCCACACTTGCTTTCTTTCCAGCATGTTGGCTTGTCCAAGGACTGGAGGAGTTTCAGGTCTGAGAGCTGTTACTACAGTAGTAGTTTGCTGGTTCCTGATGTCCTCAAGACAAAAGGTGAAGCTCTTTGCATGGCTTTGTTGTCTTGTATACGGTTTCCTTCTGGATAACTCACACCTGCTGCTGTTAGCTGCCTAGCACCGACCGTGGGCCTGGGACCCAGTGGGGGAAAGTGTCTTCTATCCACAGCAGGTCAGAGCTTCTGGCCTCTTGTTCTCTCGAACGGGGTGATCGCTCCACTGGGCACTAGTTCTTCAAGTGCATAAAGGTTTGACAAAGGAGCCCTCCTCTGGCAGAGGACTAACAGCGAGTGCCCCTGAAGACACTGCGCCTCTGTTTTCACACCTGGACCAGGACCTGTGGCTTTGGCTATCAGGCAGCTGCCAGAGACATTAAAATGCTAGATTCTTGCAAAATGGTCATGGATTTACTACCTGCTTTCCTTGTGCCAAGGAAGAGCAGGCTGGGTCCTGTTTCTGAGGGAAAGCACAGGGATCAGGCCCTGGCAGCAGCTGTGCTGCTCCCTGCTCCTCTCTGCTGGGTGGCAGTGGCAGCAGAGCGCTCACATCTGGGCTGTTTTCCTGGCCCGTCCCGTCAGCTCTGGCCCTTTCCAGCAGCCTCTTGTTGCAGCAGGATCCTTGCTCTGCTGAGCTGGACTCCTCCTTCCCAGAGGGCAGAAGCCTGCATGCACTGCCCCGTGCCCTTGCCCACCTCTTTTGTGGCAATGCAGATACCTCTGCCTGTTGGGCTCTCCTCCACGGGGTGTCCTCCCTCCCTGGAGGTTGTGGGCCCTTCTCTGTCCCCTGGCACAATCTGAGGTGCTGCTTGCCGCTGCCTGTCAGCCATTCTTTGCTCTCAGGCAGGGGCCAGCCCCAGTTTGTCACCGGCTATCTTGGGAGGACTCTGGTGGGTGCTAAATTGTCTGAAGCTGATAAAAAGCAGCTGGGTGGATATTTAAAACAGAACGTTTGTTGCATCTGTAAATCTGTAAAAACAAATGCCAAGACAAACTTTCAGTGAGTTTATAGCCCTGTTTTGTGTTTCCAGCCCTTCAGCTTCAGGTCTTCTGGCTCTGAAGAGGGGGTGCTGGCAGCGTTTGTGCTCTCAAAGTGTTTGGCCAATGGTCCAAAACTATTTAAAATATCTTTAACGTTCATTTTTTCCCCCTATTTGGGTCACTTCTCTTCCTCCTTGTGATTGAAAGTTTATTGTCTTTTCTGGGAGAGAAGAAACACAGCCTTTGCTTTAGTGGATGGCTGTGCCACTCCATCACTGCTGACATACATCCTGGGCATACAGGAACTGGGATTGCCTTACTACCCAGAACTCCTCCAGCCTGTATCACCAGCTTGAAACACAGGTACTTAATCTGCTGATCAATAGCAGATAGGTGACAGGAACGTTTGTCTTTACCCAGGTCACAAAATCTTTCCAATATTCTCCTCACAGCTCAGAGGTCCCAAGATATTATTCTTCCCTGTACCAATTTTAGTTCAGCTTTCCAAAAACTCTGCCTTAACTATCACTCCAAGTCTATTCTACAGGATTTTTTTTACTGTCAAATGCTGTTCATTCCTGCAGGGGGGTTGTATCTTTGTGTCATGCCAGGTTACCTCATGCTTGTGGCCAGTGAAGCAAAGACAAATGTGGTCAGAGCCTTGGTTAGCTGCTGAGTGGTGAACAGCTTGCAGAAGAAGCAGGAAGGGCAGCGAGCTCAGGTCAGGCCCTTACAAGGATTTCCCCTCCTTTTCTGTTGGCTTGTTCTCTCACTGACTGGGTTGGGAGATGGTAGGACCGTGCTCTCCCTCCTTTCTCAACATGGTGACATCTGTGCAGGGGTTGGAGGCAAACGCCAGGAAGGAAGAAGAGCTACTTAATTTAACAGGCACTGTTGGATCAGGCAGGGTACAGACTGCCCACAAATAGATTTTGGGTAGAAATAAGTAGGTTTCCCATCATCAGAAGGACACAATTTTAGAGGCTGTAGGTGTTGCCTGAGGATATGTGCCATAGTGTGATCTTTAATCAGGAACTGTAATTAATTTGAACTGAACTGTATCTTCACTCCTGATTTGTATTTTAATCCAGCAACTGGATTTTCAGGAGTTTGCAGATTTTAATAGGCTCTTTGATGTCAGAATAATAACATCTTTCCTATTAGGGTAGCTCCGAGGAAGGACAGGTATTTTAACACCTTATGGATTTTTCCCGTGTGTGTGTCATTGTGGCAACGAGTCTGGCACAGGACATGGACATACCGACTGGGTGCACTTGGCACCGAGGCAATATTCAGCGTCATCGTTACTCTGAAACTTGAATCCGGTGTCTGGCATGGACAGGACGGTGACGTGTGATCTGCCAGAAGTGAAGGGCTGGGCTTTTGCTGGAAGGCTGCTGATAAAGGAGACTCAGAGACTCTGCAGCTGAGCATCCCCCTCTGCTCTCCTCTCTTCTTCTTTAGGGTGAGAAGATGTCAGGTGTTTAAATCTGGTTGCTTTAGGTAGGCTGAGGACAGTTGACCATGAATTAGAAGTTTTTTGGTGGATCCACTTAAAGCCTTGGCTATGTTAAGCTAATAAAGTCGCAGGCTGTCGCTGAAATCCATCCCAGCGTCTGTCTTCAATGGCCTCCTTGGGTCATTAATGACAGCAAGCCCATTGCTGTTGCAGTGAAGGGTTTTCTGGCATCTGCCTGCATTTGCAGATAGGGCAGTTTCAGATAATGGGTTCCTGCGGTTCTCTGTTGCCTAGAATGCATCCCAGACATTGTGCCCCTTGCAAATTGTGGTCAAACGCTACTGCTCTGGTTAGGGAATTCACGTGTCCTTTTGTGTCTCTATAAATGAGCAGTTTTGGGATAATGTTGGGGGAAGAACCAGGAGTCTTGTTTCCAGTGGGGCTGCCATCTCAGTAGTTCTAACTGCTGTCCTTCCCTCTTCCAGTTCTGGGTTGATGTCTGCTGGAACATTTTGTACATTCTGGCAGCCCAGGAATGAATAATTAGAGTGACCATGACTAGTAATTCGGCATCAATGTCTTGTTTTATTTACAAAACATCTGTTTTTCCTAAGTCCTCCTCCTCTTTCCTCTTTTCATTGTGCTTATGCCCAGGACACTAAAAAATTTCCCTTTTCAGATACAAATTATGTCATGAAAGTTGCTCAAGTGTATGTGAATGAACTCTAGCAATCATCAAGCTATCAAACGTTTTGTGTGTAGGCACCAATGACCATTCTCTAACTGTATTCAAACAGCAGCTTTTGGCTTAAATATTCTGCAGTTCTTGGTGGAATGAAGAGAGACAAAACCAAAAAGAAATCAAAGTGTTTTCACAAGATCTGACTTCCCAAGACAATGTCTTGGCTATTGCCAAGGCTCCTGATGCTTTGAGGGTGTCTTGTTTCTTATAGACAACCCTCAAAGAGGTGGACTTTCAGAGGAACAGCATTCCTACCTCCTGCCTTCCTGCTAAAGTTTAGAATCATAGACTCATAGAATCATGAGGGATTGGGAGGGACCTCGAAAGATCATCTAGTCCAATACCCCTGACACAGCAGGATCACCTAGACCAAGTTGCACAGGAACACATCCAGGTGGGTCTTAAACATCTCCAGTGAAGGAGCCTCCACAACCCCCCTGGGCAGCCCCTTCCAGTGCTCTGTCACCCTCACTGTGAAGAAGTTCCTTCTCAGGTTGATGTGGAACCTTCTATGTTCCAGCTGAGACCCCTTGCCCCTCGTCCTATCACCAGGTGACACTGTGTTTCTCAGATTTCTTCAGCACTCTGTGCAACAGCCTCGGGCGCTAGTTAGACCTCTCAGTTTGAAGCAGCGCATCAGGCCAGCAGTGTTCCTGTCGTTTGTGACAGGGCTTTGAGGTCCAACACACACGCATGTGTGCGTGGAAAGGAAAAGTACCTTTCCCTTTGGTTTGGTACCAGTCACAGTGCATCTAAGTGCTGCAGGTTTGATGTGTGCAGGAAGTAACTCCCATGAGACTCAGACTGAACAAACAAGGTCTGGATTTCTGCAGACTTCATCCACTTGACTGTGAGTGTTCGAACTCCACTTAGGTTACTGAGATTGTCCTCACTATGTTTCTCACTTTGTGTTACATTTGTAGGGGTTTTTTTGCATTGTATCCTCCTCTTTGGGTGCTTCCAGCATCCTTTCCATCAGAATGAATCTCAGTATTTCCTTAGGGGGGGAAGGCAGCAAGAGGCAGGAGAGCAATGGAGAAATTCCTATTCATTGGTTCAGCAGTGCTGATGGAGCTGAATTAAATCTTTCCACTCATTCATTTTCTATGGCCTAACATTCACCACCTTGTGACACCTTGGCTTGTGCCCATGGCATGCTGAATTCCCACACGGTCTCTGCATTGAAATGTTAGCCAGGCCTGGGAGTGTTCAGCTTCCAAGACTGGGCAGAACTGGGTGCATTGAGTCTGGTGTGGCGAAAGGCCAGCCCGCACCTAACCGTGTCATAATTTACAGATCCATACGGATCCTGCGTATTCTGGAAGATGTGTTTCATTGGCTGCGCACGTACACGTCCCGCTGAACTCAGGAGCAGCCGCACGTGCTCTCAGAGAGGAGAATGGCTTCTGTGTTTTCCTTCTTACAAAGCATATGCTGTTATGAGATATATTTTTAATTGATGAAGAGGTGGGAACACTAACAGAGTATCTGATCCAAGTTTTCAGCAAAAGACCCTTTATTGGCCTCCGCACTGCAAAACGTTATTCTAGGCATGATCCCAAAGGCGTTTTCAATCACTGGGCTAGATTAAAAGGATATACATTTCTAAGTGCCCTGAAGTACTAGTAATTCAAACTACAAGTTTATCTTGTTAACATTTTGTTTGGTGGGCAACAAGCCACAATTTGGAAATGCCAAACAAAATCCTTCTTTTTTTAAGATAAAACTATGTGTCAGGGCTTTGCAGCTCCCTTCTCAGTTCTTTGCTGTTTGCACGGTGGGATCTCCAACACTTTTTAGGAATAGTCTTGCTGTAAACTGATAAATGGTCCTCGCACGTAGAGTTTGAGGTGTCTATGCTACCCAGTCTTATTGTCCCACACAGACCCATGCTTGTCCTTCCATGAGGATGCTGAGATCTGTCAGCCTGTCCTAGGCCCAGCATAAACAAAATGATGCTTCATATTGAAAGCACAGAAAGTGACTTTTCTGGTATTTCCAAGGCAAGTGAAAGGCCACGGCTGAAATCGTAGCTTTAGATCATGCTCACAGGTACTTGTGGGGCTACCTTTTGCATGCACGCTGTGTCTGCTCGGGGCTGCAGCCCTCACTTTGTGCTTATCCCATCCCCAGCAGCCAGACCATGCGCTTGGCAGGGCTTCCTTGGAAGATGTTCTCTTGAATTCTTCCCATTACTGTATTTTTACATTGTAAATAATGCTTAAACAGTGAAATACTAGAGGCCAGTGTGGACATTTATGTTCACTTAAATAACCTGAATGAGCACGCGTGGTTTACAGACCCTTTTAAAGACCTTCCTTTCCTTTGTGAGTGCTTTATGGCATAAGATTCTGTAGTTATTTTCATAAGCCCAACTGTATGAAACAGTAGCATGTCCTGCCCCTGGGCTCTTGAAGCAGGTGATGGAAACCACAAGGTTATCAAAGCACACAGTTGTTTGGCAACTATTCACACATCCCCTTTGATGTAAGAATATGCCACAAAGAAAGGTACGTTTCACAAGCAGACGTGTCAGCACGACCGCTCACCGAGGTCTCCTCTTAGTGTCTGCTACAGGGCTTGGTTCTCAGTTGTCTGTAGCTGCTGTCTGTTATCTGCTCAGACTGACGTTTCCTTTGTGGGAGCCTGTGTTGTGCTGTCTTCATCTGGTACCTTTCAGCTAGAAGGATTTGTCTGGTAGGGGAAATGGCTTTAGCCATGTTAAAACTAAATTTTTAAGGGAATCTGAGCTTCTTGGGAAGGAGATGGGGAAGAAGAGTCTCAGGGCAGAACTTTATCTTATTCCGAAATGAAAACCCCTGCCAGATGTGGTTTATAAAGCAGGACCATTGTGTGCAGCAGAGACACTGCAGGCTACCCTCTCTGTACTTCTTCCTGCAAATCCCACATGTGGAGAACATCTCAAGCCCCTGGCAGCTCATTCATGTACCTAGAAACCATAACCCTGACGGTGAAGCACGGTGAATGTCAGCCCCAGCTTTGGAGAATGTGTGCCTAGGGGCAACCTTACATGGTGGGGCCACTCCCAATCAGGATGCAGTGTGATGGGACAGCCACGGTCCTGCCTGGCAGGTACTCTGTGAAGGACAGTCAGCAGGCAACGCTGAGCACTTCAGAGGGATAATCTTATCGCATTCAAGTAGCAGTGTTGCTATCCTGCAAGCTTCCAGTGTGCCTTTGCACGCCAAGACTCACACGACCTCCCCACCATGCCCTTCAGTGGTCTTACTCTGGAGCAGCCAGCAAGCACAAATGGAACATCACTCCTCTCTTAAGAGCCTGTCTTAGGGGGCAAGCCCAGGCTTTCAGGTTGCTCCTCTCTCTCTCCATTAGCTGCACCTCTGTGCATTCCTGTGTGTGTTTCCATGCAGCAAGGGTCAAGTGGAAGACACACCTGCCCCTGTAACTCTTGCTCTGCTCCGACAGGTGAGCTGAAAGATGCATCTGAACAGCCCAGATGCAGCAAAGCTTTGCTCTGTTGCTTGCCAGGGTCTGCAGTTTTCAACAAACTGACTGGTGAGTATTGAAGGCAGAACTGCAGACTCCTCTCTTTTGGGGGGCTTTTTCCCTTCCCTTTTCCTGGTTGTTTCTCTTGTTTGACCCTACAAATACAAGGAATTAGCCTTGACCCATTTACGCACGAAAGTTGAGAGCTATCATTTAAGTACTTTTACCAACAAGGGACATTTGATGCCCTTCGAGAAACTGCCGAGTGAAGAGCAATGCTCTAACCAGAGGAGAGGAACGAGATTGAACAAAACTTGGCATAACAAGTTTTTGGTTTGGGGTTTTTCCCCCTCCTTTTCTTTCTGTGTGTGTTCAATCAGTTATCCTGGTGGCTGAAACCAGATTTTTGGTAACAGAATCTCACTGCAAAGCTGAATTTGCTTGGGCTGGGCAGGCTCTGTGGGCTGAGCCTGTCATCCTCTGCTTAGCTCTGGTTTTGGCATCTCTGTTCTGGCTGGAGGTTTGAACGAGGTGGAGATTCCATCTTTTGAGGGGACTGTGTTTATGAAGCAATCTACATTGTGCACTGGAGATTTTCTAGCCTGTGCCTAAAGCTTCATGCACGAGTTGAAACTAAATATTATGAGGAACTTTTTAATGTGCAATGAAATTATTGGACTGAAATATTGACTAAAATTAATAGTCTCAGTCAGGGTTCAATGAAGTTAACCCAAACACTCCTTACCGGGGTACAGTAACCTGAGAGACCCCCTAAGCAAAAACCTAACATATCCCTGGTTGTGAATGTGACACTGGTCAAAACTCTGCTGAGGAACAGAGATACAAAGGAGACTCTTTCTTTAGTGTTTGAGGAGGGGGGTGAGCACAAGTTACCTGAGGTTCTCCAGACAGAGCTGGTGAGAGCATGGCCTGGATGCCGTGCCCCAACCTTAGGGATGGGATGTTTGCTAAAAGCAAAGAGCCCAATTTATATGAAGCACCAAAAGTGTGGCCAAAATACCCCTCTTCCTTTTTGATTAAAACAAATTGGCATCCTTGAAAGGAGTAACTCCTGGAGGGCAGCCCCGACTGCGACTCAGTCAGAGCTAAAAGCTCAGAGCACTGCAAAGCAACGGACAACAACGTTCCTGATAGGCCCTCTCAGTGATGCAGACAGCCAGCAGTGCTTCTAAGGAATGACCTAGACTCAAAAAGACAGAATGCAGCCTGTAGCCAAAAACATCTGTAAGGTGTTATCTGAAAGTACAGCTATGAACCGCAGCTGGCAGCGTCCTGGATGTCTGTACAGGCTGTTTCACCCATTCTAGTAACTGGTCATAAGGCAGAAAGGGTGAAGAAGGCTTTTGGTTAATGTGGCCAACATAACACGAATTCACCTCCACATGGATGAATCAGTAAATCGAAAAAGGTTAATATTTAGAAATAATTACTGCGATTGACACAAAGCTGGGTGGTGTCACCTAGGTGGTGTAAGCTGTGCTGCCATCCAGCGAGACCTGGACAGGCTGCAGAGGTGGGCAGGGGGAAATTTAATGACATTTAAGTGTAGAGTCTTGCACCTGGGCAAGAACAACTCCAGGTACCAGTATAGGCTGGGGACAGACCTGTTGGAGAGTAGTTTAGGAGAAAGGGACCTGGGGGTCCTGGTGGACAGCAATCTGGATGACTATGAGCCAGCAGTGTGCTCTTGTGGCCAAGAGGGCCAACAGCATCCTGGGGTGGATCAGAAGAGGAGTGGTTAGCAGATCAAGAGAGGTCCTTCTCTCCCTCTACTCTGCACTGGTGAGACCACATCTGGATTATAGAGTCCAGTTGTGGGCTCCTGAGTTCAAGAGGGATGTGGACCTGCTGGAGAGAGTCAAGCGTAGAGCGACAAGGTTGATGAAGGAGGTGGAGCACCTCCCTTATGAGGAGAGGCTGAGGGAGCTGGGTCTCTTTAGCTTGGAAAAGAGGAGACTGATGGGTGACCTCATTCATGTCTATAAATATTTGAAGGGTGGGTGTCAGGAGGATGGAGTCAGGCTCTTCTCAATGTCATCTANGATGGAGTCAGGCTCTTCTCAATGTCATCTAGTGATAGGACAAGGGGCAATGATTGTCAGCTGGAACACAGGAGTTTCCATGTCAATATCAAAAGGAACTTCTTCCCAGTGAGGGTGACAGAGCACTGGAACAGGCTGCCCAGCAGGGTTGTGGAGTCTCCTTCTCTGGAGACATTTAAAACCCACCTGGCTGTGTTCCTGTGTGACTTGGTCTAGGTGATCCTGCTGTGGCAGGAGGGATTGATCTGGATGGTCTGTTGAGGTCCCTTCCAATCCCTAATGATTCTGTGATTCTATGAAACAGAGATTTTGCTGAATTTAAGAAGTGAGGTTGCATGAGAATTATTCTTTTATGAAGTTTATCAAGACACAACGATTTCATGTTTGCAGTGTATTACCTTAAGTTAATTGTGCTTATTTCAAAAGCAGAATTCACTGGACACTCTAGGAATCATGCGTTCAGTTACACTGGTTATGACAGGAATGATTGTCAAAAATAAGGACTGTGACAAGAAGGAATATAAAATTTATTTAAATAAAAAGTGGAAACAGTTACTGCCATAAAAACCTAGAATGCTCTTTTTTTCAAGCTTATCTGCGTGATTAATTGTTTCCAGTCCAGCACTGGGCCTCATCAAGGAAAAATGTTCCCACTCACATTATTTAAAATCTCATATAAAGCAACAGTTCTGAATTACCTCAGTTTTTGGGTTGGGCTTTTTTTTTTAATTACTTTGGATTATTTTTGTTCTTTCAGAGTTCTCAATTTTGAGTGTTTATCTTGTTTGCATACATGATATGCATTGTAAAGAAACAAAACTTCATTATAGGGTTTTCTTCTGCCCCCTGAAGCAGTTTCAAGTTCAGCTTTTTGCCAATTCTGCAGTAGGGGGGTGTTTAGATGCCATGTATTTCTGTTGTGCTGGAGTAGAAGAGCACTGAGGAACACAGCTGCTCTTCTATCTGCCTTTTGCTTCACAACATTTGATTCACATCCTGATGAATCAAAGCGGTTCCTAGCCAAGAGGTGGACAGTCAGCAGCGGTGAAATGAAGGGACATTCCTGAAGTGTGTCTTTACTTCTGCCCTAAAAAGTGCTCCCAAGTGCTCTCATTGTGTTTCTGAGTAAGTCTGAACCTGGAACCTGTTTCCTTGGAACCTGGCTAGTAGAGTCTTTTTCCATTGGCACAAGAAAGACAACCTGGCACGTTTGCCCAGCTCAGGGCCCCCTTTTTACAAATCTACCGTGCCAGGGGTTATGTGAAAGCGTCGTACGGCCCTGGTTGTTTGAGAACGGGACTCTGTGACACGGTGGACTTTCCTACATAAACATTTCTCTGTGCAAAGTTTGTGCCTGTGCTTCTTTACTTTCTAAAGGAATGAAAACCACATCTTTTGTTCCTAAATGGTGAAGACAGCTTTTGCATAGGTACTAGTGCGTTGTCTTTTCCTGGTTCCAGAGGGGAAAACAACAGTCTGCTGTGAAGGTTAAACCTTCCGTTTAGTTAGAGAGCATTATCTGCACACCATGCGACTAAAAGGGACAAAGAGGCCGGAGGCGAAGGAACGGATACGGGCAGAGGGTGTGAGCTGGAACTTAGGAGGTTCCATAAATATATCAGAAGAAACTTCTTCCCAGTGAGGGTGACAGAGCACTGGAAGGGGCTGCCCAGGGGGGTTGTGGAGTCTCCTTCTCTGGAGACGTTTAAAACCTGCCTGGATGTGTTCCTGTGCCACTTGGTCTAGATGATCCTGCTGTGTCAGGGGGTCCTTTCCAATCCCTAATGTTCTGTGGTTCTGTGATAGTGCTGAGGTTACAAGCCCAGACCAAACGAGAAGGAAAGCACCATCAGCTCGCTTTCCTTCTCACTAAAGGATTGCAAACAGCATGAGTGACACCTCCTACCAACCCTATCTAAAGCATTATAATGAGGTGTGTCCAGGGGAGTTTGCTGAGATAAGGCCTTGAATGTCTAGGCTGGCATTCTGATTCCTTGATGCGCTTCACTGGGTGGTGATCTGGAAATCACTGCCCGAAGGAGCCTGGGGAAGCGCTGCTGCTGAGAGGTTTGTAATGGAGATAGATATATTCTGTGCAGATCAAAATGGGATTGGTGCTGGACACAGTAAGGCACTGGGGAGCCTTTCTGTCTTTCACATACTTTGTCTTGCAAGTCATGACCTCGCCCAGGAGAACAGCTTCTCCGTGTTTATTTGACACTAACGGACGCTAACATCTTTTAATTGAGGTAGCTGCATAGTGGTAGTGCTGCTGCTGCTGCTTTGCAAGTGTTCTGGTCGTATTTAGTGCTGGGAAAAACCCTGGGGAATGCCTCTGTTTGCTGGGTGCACCCAGTATGGTAGTCCTCAGGCTGCTGCTGGTCCAGCACTGTGGAACCGGGGCTGCGCCGTGCGGTTCTGGTGGGAATCTTGGTGGCGGTGTGACGGCGCTAGCACAAGGCCTGCTCATCCCAGGCAGATGCTGTCCTGGGTGCAGCGCTCAGGAGATGCGGCTCTGCTGCACTTTGCCTGCAGCTGGCTTGGTCCGAGAGACCTTAAATCATTCTGTGCCAGGCTCCACCCTGAGGCACAGAGTGGCCTCGAAAAGCCCTGGGATAATTAAGTTTTCCTTTCGAAGTCTTGCCCCACTGAACTCCATGGCAAAACTGCAGCTGACTTCACAGGGGCAAAACCTGTCTCTTATTGTTGCTAGATTGGGACTGGAAATCTCAGCTTCCACTAAAGCTAATGGAAGTCACATGCCTGTGATGGGAGGAGAGGAGATCTCTTTCATCTCTTGAGTACCATGCTCCTCTGTGGCACTTCCAAGGCTGCATCAGTTATCGCAGGTCCGTTTATTTTAATGATGCAGCAGGAGTGTCCTAGCTTCCTATGAGGGTACTTTGTTGTAATTATCTTGTATGTCTAGGGGCACCGTGAGGGGTTACATTTATTTTACTGCCAAAGGACTGTTGTTTCAGCTGCAGTTCTATGAAGAAACAATCACATCTCCAGCAGTTTGTTAGATTAATCACAGGTGTGTAATCCCAGCGCATACCCCAGAGGGTAGGTCCTTTGACCCAGTTCCTTTATTTAAAGGGGAAACGCTGGATAAAACCCTCCCGCATTGCTTATCACTGCTCACATGGTGTAGCTGCAGGATGTTCCGACAGACCAAAACACTTCTTCCCCCTTGGTTTGCCTCGTGCATAAGTGAGCACTGTGATTTAACAGACCTGCTCACTGGCAGAAGTCCCCAGAAAACAGAAAGTTGATGGCAAAAGTTTGAATGCAGAACCTGCCTGGGAGCTGAGTGGGACCCGTGGAATGGAAAGATTTGTTTATGGCTAGCACCTTGCTGGGCTTCAGTATTCTGTCCCAGCGGCAATAAAATACGTAGCTCATCGGCTCATGACTTACCACTTCGCAGTAAAGGTCTCTGCTCCTCAGCGGTCTGTGTGGCCGTTACGCAGGTCTGCAGTAAGATCACCTTTGATTTTAGCACAGCTACTGTTCCTTCACGCTAGCAGTAGCAACAGGACAGAACATTTCCCAGGCTACGAACCAGCATCTAGTTAAGGTTAAGAATCTGGAGAGGAAAATCAGAAGGTTTTCTGGACGTTCCCACTTCAGTCATGTAACCACCTAGTGGAGAAGCAAATGGCTAAGAACTGGACATTTTGTAGACTTCACCTGGGGAAAATGCAGCAAGTACACGAGAACGGATACGTGTTTTCCTTTGGTATAAGTTGAATTCTTACTATAAAACAGCCTTAGGAATAGAATCTCTGTAGGGGAATGGATTTCTGTGCTTTAAAAAGAAGTCCTTCCAATGATTTATAGAAACAGATGAAGTCTTCTACACAGGAGGATATTCTAAAGTAATTTCGACTGTTTAGTCCTGTTTTTTTTGGAAATGAGATTTTTGTTATGAGCCTGAAGCGGTGAACGCGGCGGGCTGGTAGGAGCGTCTACCACAGCAGTCTAGAGACGCGCGCACAGTGAGAGAGCGGGATGAAATATTGGGGTTTCACAATAACGGCGTTTGTGTTCCTTAACTTCCATGTTGAGCCCTATCCTGAAGCAAACTCAGTCCCGAGAAAAATCCGGGCTCAAGGAGTACTCCACGCTGAGATTCAGCTCTGCACCAAAGCACAGCACTAGGTCGATCACAACATGTGCACCAAGTAAGGTCTTCAGTGACGAATGGCTCCTGCCACGGATTCTGTCAGAGCGGTGCAGGAATGCAGCTCTTCCCACGCACAGTGTCCTGTGAGCTGCTAGCCCATGGTGCTGCAGATGTGCAGGATTTGTGAAGCGGTGAGGAAGTCTGGGGAAAAACACCATCCTGGGAGGGGTTAAGCCAGAATTTTCTTTCTATGTCCTTAACTCATGCAGTCCTGGAAATATGGAGCGCTTCTTGGACACTCAGGAACCGGCCTTAATCTGAGCCTTGCGTACGCGCAGCGCAGCCTTCGCTCCATTGGATGCAAAGCGCAGCACAGCAAGCTCACTATTGCTTTAGCAGCAGCCTCTCTAGGAAAGCAGGGGTCTGCTGGGTCTTGCAGAACAAGGCGAAGCTGCAGTTCTTCAAGGTATTTATGTGAAATGCATCCAATGGGAATTCAGACTCCTTCTGGGATTTCTTTCTTGGACAGGGTATTGCAAGTAATCACCTTTAACCGCAGTTAATAATCTGTTGACTCCTGTGATGGCTCTAGCGAACACAGCTGTGCGATGGGGAATCTTGTTTTGAAGGAGTGGGTGTACAGAGTCCACTTTGGAAAAGCCATCTGTAGGAAGAAGAAAATGAATTAAAAGCAAAGTGCTTTGCCTCAGCTGAGTCTTTGCTTCTCTTATTATAATCCGTTATAATAGCGCCAGTTTCAAAGCCCAGTTAACACTTCTATGAACACAGTATGACTGGTGAAATAGTTTGCATGATTTTTGCTGAAGATAAGGTTGTTTCCTGCTAGAGTGAATTCATCTGAAGGGTTCCTTGATAGAGACAAGACTTGCAAACGGAATGAAAACGCCGTCTTAGGATGCTGCACAAAACTGAAAGAAACAAACCTTATTTTTTTTGCTGTAAGATTTTCCTTTCGTGCCACTCTGATGGAGGTAGGGCCCCTCAGTTCAAGAGGGGTGTGGAGCTGCTGGAGAGAGTCCAGTGTAGAGCAACGAGGATGATGAAGGAGGTGGAGCACCTCCCTTATGAGGAGAGGCTGAGGGAGCTGGGTCTCTTGAGTTTGGAGAAGAGGAGACTGAGGGGTGACCTCAATAATGTCTATAAATATGTGAGGGGTGGGTGTCAGGAAGATGGAGTCAGGCATAGGAGAACATCATCTACTGATAGGATGAGGGGCAACAGGTGTCAGCTGGAACATAGGAGGTTCCACATAAATACGAGAAGGAACTTCTTCCCAGTGAGGGTGATGGAGCACTGGAACAGGCTGCCCAGGGGGGTTATGGAGTCTCCTTCACTGGAGACATTTAAGACCCACCTGGATGTGTTCCTGTGTGACTTGGTCTGGGTGATCCTGCTGTGTCAGGGAGGTTGGACTGGATGATCTTTCGAGGTCCCTTCCAATCCCTAATGATTCTATGAAACACCTGCCCTGCTTCCTACATGGTGCTGCTCTGTTGCAGCAATAGAAGACAAATCGGAGAAAATGAGTAATACTGGGAGCAGAAGACTCAGCTTTTTGGGCACTGCCAGTGAGTCCAGTTTGGTCTGCAATGATCTGAATTATTAGCAACCACCACATTACAGAGGGAGAAACATGTTCATTCATATTGCGTCACTTCATACGTTGGCATCATTGCTTTGACAGATTTTGACAGAGTATCACAGAATCACAGAACATGAGGGATTGGAAGGGAGCTCAAAAGATCATCCGGTCCAATTCCCCTGCCACAGCAAGATCCCCTAGACCAAGTTGCACAGGAACATGTCCAGGGAGGTTTTAAACTTCTCCAGGGAAGGAGGCTCTTGCTCTTTCCAGCCTGTCCCAGTGCTCTGTCACCTTCACCATGAAGTTCCTTCTGATATTTAAATGGAACCTCCTATGTTCCAGCTTACACCCATTGCCCCTCATCCTATCACCAGATGACATTGAGAAGAGCCTGGCTCCATCCTTCTGACACCCATCCTTCACATATTTATAGACATTATTGAGGTCACCCCTCAGCCTCTTCTCGAAGCTCAAAAGACCCAGAGTACAAGCAGTAAGAAGGAAGTGTATTAACTTCACCAAGAAAGAATTAAGCCTCCTTCTTTGATTGCTTCCGTCAAACGTTAGCAATGTCAGTTCTGCCAAAGGACCACGTAAGAACTGAGTAAAGCCTTCAGAATGTCTCCATGCAGCAACAACCTGGGCTTGTACCAGATACTCCTTTTGCAAAATCCTAGCAGTGTTTTCACTCTGTGTAAGTCTTGGCAGAAAGCTGCCACCACCAAGCTGTGGAATAAGCTTATGAGTATTAACAGGCAGAAGAAACAGCCTGGTCATATGTTGCAGTCCACTGGGGCATTTTGTGTTGTTGTTGTTGTTTGAGTTTTAAAGTGGGAAATGGTAACGTACAAAACCTGATTTTACTGAAATCAAAGGGGAGACTTGGCAGTGATTGTAATTAACCAAGTTTCATTCAGGATCCCTACTCCATGTGTTTTTTTAATGAGAGCAGTATATACCAAATAGTTGTGGGGGTTTGGTTCAGAGAAAGGCTCTTCCCCCAGTGTCATACAATCCCCCAGCGAGTTATGCTACCGAAAGGAAGAAGAAGGTGGATGACAAACAGAAAGTGCAGTCAAAAACCAGTTCCAACAGCTAGCAACAAGCCACTACATCGCCTGGCTCCCTCCTGTTTGGCTGCAAGGTGATGACAGAGTTTGATTCATCGGAGCATCTTGTACTGTACCTGAGCAGCCACCTTGGAGCCAGGCTCTTCTCAGTGTCATCTAGTGATAGGACAAGGAGAGCAATGGGTGTGAGCTGGGACATAGGAGGTTCCACGTCAATATAAGAAGGAACTTCTTCACAGTGAAAGAGCACTGGAATGGGCTGCCCAGCGGGGTTGTGGAGTCTCCTTCACTGGAGACGTTTAAAACCCACCTGGCTGTGTTCCTGTGCGACTTGGTCTAGGTGATCCTGCTGAGGCAGGGGGATTGGACTAGATGATCTTTTGGGGTCCCTTCCAATCCCTAATGTCCTGTGATTCTGTGATTCTCTGTGTTTTAATTAAGACTCATTGGTCATCTGAACAGGGAGGCAGAGACACTCCACTGAGAAGGAATTAGACTCCTTCAAACTGCATAGAATGGCGGCAACTGCATGCAAAGGCCGGTCCAGAGGTGTCTTGTTCACATACACACGTGTGCACACTTTCCGTGACACCCTCACTTGACCCCAGCAGACGATACACGTGGTACGCACTGCTGGCCAACAGCGAAGTGACTGGGAGGCCATGGCTCTCTGGAGCAAAGCTGCATCAAGAGCTGGGTCTCAGGGGTTAAACCCTGTGCACTATCCGGCAGCAGCCCCTTCCCAGATTTTTCAAGGGCAGCCCAACACTAGAACATATTAATGCAATAAATCTCTTTTTTCTTTTTTGTTTTTTAATTTAAACCCCACCAGGTGTAAGGAATACTGTTAAGTCTTTAGCTTTTGAAATTCCATGAAACCAACTGCTGACCCCCTGTCCCCCCATGTTTTGCAGGTGTCACCCCCTCACTCAACACGTACATTTCACACTGCCAGGAGCAGGGAGAGGTGGCTGGGTCGGGGCAGGGAGGCTGAGGAGCTGCGGTTTTCCCCACGGGCGGCCAGCCTAGCAGGTCACACTCAGAGCACAGCTTAGAGCAGGAGAAATGGGGATGATGAGACCCCGTGGCTGATTGATGCTGGCTGGAGGCTGGCCTGGCCGGGTGCCAGTGCCTCTGCCACTTTGAAAGACTTCTTTGAACCACATCTGTTTTTTCCAGCAACTGAGGATGAGTCAGTTCTAATCCAAGGGCTAGTCTTGCAAACTTTGGAGAAGTCCAACTTTGTTGTTTGCTCACAGGGTTATGACTTTCTTTTATTTTAGAAGATTAATTCAGCTGAGCTGTGTGCTCCAGCATATGATGCACATTAAACGGAGAGGAAGGAATGTGACTCTCCTGCTTTGAAGTGAGCGTTGCTGTGTTTTGTAGGTGCTTCTCTACGCAGGGTAGTGTGGAAGGGGAAACTAGACATTTGCTTCCTGCACTGGAGGGAAGGGAAAGGAAAGGGTTTATGAATACAAGCTAGATTTTACTTTAAAATGATCTGTAGTATCCCAGGGACGTCTGATTTTGGTCCACAGTGTTTGTTGGCAGTAACCAGTGGCAGTCTTGGTGACATGAACTGAGCGCTAGTAACACCTGTTTGTCAGTGTCAGGGGGGTCTGATGGTGTGTACCCCTTCCTGGAAAAACTGAGCTCTCTCTGCCTCCTACTTCAGCAAAGATACGAGAACAAGCTGTAGCAGACTTTCAGCGGACATTGCTTCTGTGCCCGTTACATGATGCAACTGTTTTTAATCTTAAAATGAAAATAATACTTTTTATTTCATCAGAAAGAAGAGCTTTTGCTTAGAGAGCGAAGACTTAACCTGCACTTGGATTCTAGAGCATCCAAAGTGGTTATGGAAATGATTTGTCCTCACACCACACAAGCACGCTGTCTGAAAGTGATCGGTGCTCATACGCCAGCGTCAGAGCTAGAATTCAGGAACGTCGCTACGAAAGAACGAGGGGACTCTCCTGAGACTCCAGTGCCGACCTTTCAGGGCATCCGGAGAACGGATGGCGTTTTATGCCTGGAGGCCAGCTCGGACTGACCCTGGCTGGGGCCGGGCAGTTGAGGAACCCCTGAATCCCCCAGCCTTGGGGCACAGGTTTGTCTCCTCAGAGCAGAGGAACTTGCAGTTAGTGCCTGGGTGTGAACTCCGACTTCAGCGAGCTCTCAGAGCAGTCTGTGGCACAAACAGAGACAGAATGGAAAGTGCTCACCGCTCAACTGTCGTAACCACAGCACGAGTTTTCTTCACCAGCAGGGCCAGGACCTGTAGATTTGCTGCTCAGATCACTGCTGCTGGCTATAACGGAACAACTGGTTGCCACAGCAGCCTGGGGTGCCCCGCTGCACCCTGGAGATTCCTCCTGGGCTTTTTTGGGCTGTGTTCAGCCTGGCTCACAGCTATTCCACACTTCTGAACCCCCCTTTCAGTGCCAGCTTGCCTGTCCCTTCTGAAGCTCCTTTCTAGGCATCTCTCTGCTGGGATTCTTGTTCAATCAAGGATCAGAATTTGGGTGGTGTCCTCATCACTTCTGTCCCTTTCCAGAACAGCAAGAGGAGCTTGGACACTTAGGTAATTGTCTTCACAAGTTTCTAGCTCCCTTCTCAGAAACGCAAAGGCTCTCCTGAAGCCATTCCAGATTTTTGGACCAGTTTTCTCATTCACTTTTGTCTTTGGATGTGGCTGAACATTCCCTCTGAAGTTGTCAAGTCAGTCAGGCAGAGGCAGACACTCTGCATGAACATTTTAGCCTGTAAGTTCAAGTGAAAACAGAATGCTGTGAGAGCAAGTGCCAGGACCACCTTCAGCTTAGGCAGAACAACCAGCGTGTCCTGTAATCCTCCTTGATTCTTTCCATCCCTTCCTACTGTCACTCCCCATTACGATCTGCTAATGAAAAAAGTTTAAGGAATAAGTCCAAAGGAAAGAACCACCAAAGTCTGCAAGGAACTGATTTCAGGAGGACTTTGGCAGGAGAATTAACAACAGAAGACAGCAAAGAAGACAAAGTAATTCCACCAGCCCTGACAGGGAACACACCTGCAGTGGGTACAGCCTGCTAGCAGAAGGAGCGTGACATTAACGTGGAAGAGAGAGCTCGCACGAGTTCAGCAGGAAGGAACGTGGGTAGCAGGTAAATGGCCAGTTAGGGCTCAACTTAGCCCAGGTGTGGGGTGTCCAGCCAGGGGGGTCTTGTTGCACCTGTGGGCAGAGGGCTCAGAGATGCAGGAACTGGCTGCAGGGCAGAGCTGGCATTTTATTGCCAATCACTTACGCGAAGCCAGGTTTCTGTAGGTATGGAAAATGCATTAACTCAGTGCGTCCCCTTTCCTTTGGAAGACTGGAGCTAACCCTGTCGGATCTGTGTGCTTGGATTTTCTGGTTTTCCTTGCTACAGTTTGTGTTTTCTTGGGCCAGCCAGTCTTCTCGTGGTCATGCCTGGTCATTCCTGTGAACTAGTTTTCTATCTGCTGCATTTTCTTTGTGCTTTCCTTCTCTTTTGAGCTTAGTTCAAAGGTTAAATGGACCGAAACACCACGAAGCTGTCACGTTTTAGCAGGCTCGTGCCCCTGCTGTCATTTTCTTAAGCTGCTTCTTGCTCTGGACTTTGGGAGCGGCCTCTGAATGTTGCTGGTACTGTGCTGGATCCAGCAGGGCTGTGCTGTGGGAGCTGTGCTCCCGGTGCTGCTCGGTGGCTGCATGTGGTGCTGGGCACATTGTAAGCACTTCTGCTTTGCCCCAGGGATGCTGAAGTGCTAGAACATGCAGCAGTAGCAGCCTAGGCAACTCCAGAACCTTGCTGCTCGTTGGGAAGGTGCTGCGCCATCCTCTGGGTTTTGAGAGACGAAACCTGCTCTTTTGTGTTGCTGAAGATGTGCTTCCAATAACCTGCCTCTTCCTCGTTTGCCAGGGAGACAAACTGTGTCCCTGGAAGGATTAGAGAGAGGTAAGGTTTCGGCAGCGCTTCCGTTGGGCGAGGTGAAGGAGCTGGTGCTTAGTGAAGGCTTCAGAAGAACCACTTTCTCTTTACAGCTGGCTGGAAGACTGCTGCAATCACATCAAGACTCAGGACCGAGCTGGGCTCAAACTGTGACCGTCACTTCCCAGGTAGGTTTCGCAGAGGCTGGAAGATACCAGGGGCTTGCCTGCGACTGATGCGGTGTTCCAGCTTCAGGTGTTTTTCCTGTTGAAAATGGAGTTAAAAATACCTGTGTCCAGAGTAACTTTTGGTGACACCAGACAGAAGAAGTCTCATGAAAACCCAGCCCAGAAGATGGCACAGCACCCTTTCAATGAGCAACAAGGTTCTGGAGTTATCTAGGCTGTTACTACTGCGTGCTCAAACATTGCAGCAACCCTGGGGCAAACCAGAAGTACTTACAACATCCCCAACAGTGCATGTGTTCTGAGAGATGGCCTTTCGGCCTCACTGTGCTCTTGAAACAGAACTATCAGCAATATTTGTGTTTGTTTTTCTATACTTAGATCCAGTCCCACATTTGCAGTCAGTTGTTCTTGAGAAATCACTTCTGCCAGGGAGCAGCTATGTGCAGGCTGGATTCCAGCGACGGGCTTGCAGCATTGATCCCCAAATTTAACTGTCCTATGCTAGTTGTGTGTTTGTAGTAGCCATTTACAGTAAAATTGCCTTTCAGTTAGTATTTGAGATCTTGTGCTGCTTGTTGTGTTTGACTTGTGGCTGAAGAGAGAAATAAGTGGAGAAAAAGAGAAGACTTAGCAAAGATGATGGGTGATCAGAAGAGAGAGAAAACACCCAGCACCTTTAAGATGCTAAGGAACTCCTTGGGAACAGAACAGTTAAAATTGTGGTTAAATATATTTTGGTAGCCAAGTGTTGATTCAATCATGGTTCAGTGTCAATAACTGGTTGGTTACCCTCCTGGATTTGCTCTCACTGGAGAAGTTACTGATCTGAATAGTTTTATGAAGTACTTGCCTATCGCTTCGAGTCACTTGCAACCTGATTTTTTGGCAACTAAATGTAGTCAAAGTCTGTCAGTTGCTTTATCCCTTTTATTCACTGCCAAAACAAATAACAACAGGTCAGAACTTACCCTTCTCTGGGCTTTGATTTTCTTTAAGAAAATAAAATCAGAAGACAAAACCCACTCAGGGTCAACTCTCCAGAGCTGGCTGCTCTCCAAGGTTCACTCAGCTCGCGCTCTTAGTCCTCTTTTAATAAACAGCAATGAACGGAAGAGTCACAGTGAACACAGCGAGCCACCACGCCTTCCTTTCGTGTGCCTGGGAAAGTGTGCTACCTGCCTGGCCCCTTCTGAAGCTTTTTTTCTCTGAGGCAAACACAGCAGCCTGAAGGGCTGCAGAGGCCAGCTGAAATGAGTGGCGAGGACCACGCTCCTGGAATAGCCCATCTGAAAATGGTCTCTGGTCCCTCATGTGCAGGGGTACGGTGGCTGACACGAGCAAGCAGCGTCTTTGGGAGCAGTGAGGTTGAAACTTCCAGTGCTCTGTACTCTTCCTAGCAGGTGGAACTGGGAATGAGGAGGGGAGGAATCTTCAGCTTCCTGCCAAGGGAAGCCTCTCTACGTAAGGCTGTGGTGGTCAGATAAGCTGTACCTCAAAACAGGGTGTGTGGGACTGTTCTCTGGTGAATCCAGCTGTGTACAAGAGAAAACCATTCATGTACCTGTTTAAAGGTAAGCGTGTGCCTTTGATGTGGTGTGCTCCCTTGCCGTGGTGTGCCTTTGGTGATGTTCAGACAGAAGATGATGATCTTTCATTCAGGTCCTCAGAGGTCTTGCCTCACCTCAGGGTTACCCACAAGAACAAAACAAAACACAGCTGAAAACATCTGTAGGACTAGAGCAGATGAAACACATGTAAAGTGTTTGTGGGGTTTCAGCCCGATGTCACTTCAACCTCATGAACTGAAATCACAGAACTAATTTTTGGCACTGTAGTGACCACATTTACAACTTCTTCCTGTACCTATTTAAACAAAACAGAACAAAAAAGGACATTTCTGCCTCATATCCTTTTTCTGTTAATTTTCAAGGTTGCCTTAGTGCAGAAACCCACCTCCCAGTCAGAGCTTTGTATCAGGATATAATCACCCACCTTTGTTTCCAACCCTAACATAAATGTAAGAAGATAAGAGGAGAAATTAGACAAGTGCTTCCCTTCTCCCTGGAGGCTGAAGGTGACACTTCTGAGCGATGGCTGGTCTCCTCTCAATCCTGGCCCTTGCAGCTCAAGTCTTTCAAAGAGTGAGGGTGTGTTGCTGCAGCTGCTGCATCAAACACAATCAAAGAGATTTGATTAATATGAGCTTCAAAATCACTGCCATCTTTCCTTCACAAAATACTTCAAACACAGCACAAAATGTCATCTCCCTGATGATGGAGGTTAATCTACTTAATCTCCCCTTTTCCTTGCATCTGAATGCAAACTACTGGAATATAACCAATTACCTCTTGCCAGTCAGAATAGATTCCTCATTCCAACAACTTCAATCGGATTTTACGAGGAGACCTATAGTGCTTTTGTGATATCAACATGGCTTCTGAACCCAAAAAGCAGAGGAAAGCAGGGTGGACAAAACAGCAACCACAAGCTCCCACTTTTCCCGCTGTCAGAGTGGGCGGTTTAAAGACCCTGGGCTGAAATATGTCCTTTGATTTGAAGCCCCCGAGTTCAAAGGATGTGGCAGGGGCTGGGCAGGGGCAGTGTGGCTATATGACTTCAGACAGGAAATCTTGTAACACCACCAGGTCTGTAATCTAGAAACTCCTAAATTTACAGAACAAAAGGCTTGTTTCTGGCATTGTTTCTCTAGCTGGTGAATTTCAAGGTTGAGGTAAACGTGTATGTGCAGACCGGGCTCAGACTTCTTTCCTCACGTGGTTTTACTACCCATGGTTATAACTGCTGACGTGATAGACAGCTAAAAGTATTGTCAGCTTAAACTTTCCTACTGCCAGTCCAACACCACCCTGCTCAGTCAGTGAAACCTCTTTGTGGACTAGCCAGGCTTTTTGTCTCATGCTCTCTAATGCTGTTTTATCCTCTTACTGTGTTTGCCTTCTCTCAGTTGTTCTGCATCAGATGTTCAGGAGGTGGAGCAGTCAGTGAAACTGCACACGCTTTCCTGGCAGTGTGAACGTTCAGAACTCTGTCCCCCAGTCCCCGTGAAACGTGAAACAAGCAAGCACAGGAGTGAGATTCTACACGTGCTCTGGTTCTGCAAGTCTCTTCAAGGCTGTGAATGAAACGTTCAGCTTTAAATTTGTAAATAAGAACAATTATAAATTGTAGAATTACAGAATTCATTGGGTTAAAAAGGGCCTTTCGAGGTCATCTAGTCTCAACCTCCCTGCAGTGTGCAAGAAGATCTCCACCTAGATCAGGTTGCTCAGAGATTCATCCAGCGTGACCTTGATGGAGCTTCCACCACCTCCCTGGGCAACCTGGGAGGTTCCAGTGTTTTACCACCCTCATTCCAAAAAAAGTCCTCTAATTGAATCTAAATCTCCCCTCTTATTGTTTAAAACCATTACCCCTTGTTGTGCCACAACAGGCTTGCTAAACGGTCCCTGCGCATCTTTCTTTAAGTGCTACCCGCTTTGAGCACTGAAAGGCTACCATGAGGTTGCACTGGAGCTGCCTTTTCTCACTCCTGTTAGGTTACACAGCAAAGCCATTAAAATGAAGATGGAAAGTCCTTCTCCTTGTCCTTGCATCACACCTGGAGAACAGTGCGGTCTGTATTCAGGAACACCCAAAGGGTTCCGGTACTACAGTGTAATATACTTGCATCTTAAAATTCAGTTGGTGTCGTTTAAAAACCCACCGTAAGCTGACAGTCGCACCAGGACAACGAGCCACTGCAGAGCTAACTTGGTGCACATACTGGAGTAACAGAAACAAACACGCAATAATTTAGTGCTTCAATTGGTATGATTTTTAAATGGATAATTCAGTTGCCCTTTGAAACGATTTACCTCAACTTTTCTGACTATAGAAGGTTTTCAGGAGTTTGTTTTAAGAGGAGAAAGTCTAGGCTGTAATTTTCCCCTAGTGCTTTCTTGTGTTTAAATAGCCCCCTTGGAACCAGTCGTGCTGAGGTTGCTGCCAAATTTCCAGTTGCTTGTGAATAAAAAGCAAACACAACAAATAGCAGCCAGGCAGGGCGATAGTCTGATCCTTTTGGCAATAATAAATATGTACATGAAGCTTTGGTCTTGGGTTAGTCAACGGTGGTGATTCAATGGAAAAGGAACTGAAGACATCTCAAGCTCCGCAGTAAGCTCCCTGCTGCCAGAGCAGACACCTCCTGGTGAGCCCTGCTGGGAAACAGTGAGCTTGGGAACAAAAGGACACTACAGAGACGGCTAAAGGAGATGTCTAACTCCTGCCCATAGTCCCAGGGTTTGAGGGAAGCCCACAGATGGAGTATAGCTGCATTTTGGCTGAAAGGTAAGGGAAGGCAGGGTAGGACAAATTTGGTCTGGTCATACCATTCTCTTTCGAGAAGGAAATCAAGTAGGGATGAAGGCTGGGCTGGGAGTGATGCTGTAGCTTCCAGTCCGCCGTGGTCAGAGCAGCTGCACCGAGGGGCAGTGAAGGGGAGCATGGGCAGCAGTCATGGCTGAGGGAACAAGCAGGTCCACTTCCCTATCCCTGGAGGGAGCAAAGAAAGAACTCGATGCAGACAAAGCCAGCTCTGCTCCTTACCTACATTTCTGAGTCTTGTCTGTGGGATTGAATGGGTTGGATCGCATCAACAAGGGTTCACTACATGCGGCAACAGCTGAAATGAAAATACAAATGTTCCAAATCCGTACTCTGGCACAGTTAGGTCACTCTGGCAAACAGCTTTACATCAGGATTTCCTGTATTTCCTAACACACCCACCAGTTAATATTGGCTAGCTGACAACAGCCAAAGAGTGCAATGAAAAAATCAACTTGGAGCACGGTAAAATTCACAGCAGGATGCTTTGAGGTTGTGGAGTCTCCTTCACTGGAGACATTTAAGACCCCCCTGGATGTGTTCCTGTGTGACTTGGTCTAGGTGATCCTGCTGTGGCGGGGGTATTGGACTAGATGATCTTTCAAGGTCCCTAATGATTCTATGGCTCTATGAGTCTATGAAACGGCCTGCAAACCCCTCTGCAGTTTAATGTTGCTTGTTTCTAATCTGGAAAGAAGAGATACAAAGAGGGAAAGGAATTTGAAGACAAGGTTAGCTGCTGAAAAACAGACTGTGAAGAAGTTGACAGATTTAAACCAGCTACAGAAACAAGGCAGAAGATGTGGAGTTACCTTTAGTGCCGGTGAGTGCAATGGATGTATACGCTGGGTCAAAAAAGTTCTCCTATCCCTTTGAAAGACCCTTAACTGTAACTGCTTCGTGGCCTTGGATTTAAATATACTTAGAAATGTGATTAACATTTTATTAACCCTAAGAAACAAGAGTGAACTCCCCCTTGGGAGAACAAGTAGCTTCTGTTCCAAAAGCATGCTCTTGAATTAGAGAACTCAAAGATGGGCAGGATGGCATTATCCACATCTCATCACATACATAACCTACATGGAGAACAAGGCTAAGCTGCTTTAACACATGCACTGGTGTCATTTCAGACGTAGTAGGGAATCTTCCCTGGCCTCCAGCTGCAGTCCGTAAGCATCCCAACGCTATGCACTCCTTTGCCAGGTAGCACAGCTTTGCGTGGCAGTCTTGGACATGCAAAGCGGTTCGAATGACACCGTGTTTTACGTTCGGATTCTGTCCCTTGCTTTTACAAGTGCTGTTTAGCTCTCGGGAATCCTACTCGTGCAGAAACGAGTGGTTACTCTCTCCCATGCACAGCTGAGGAAAATACTTACGATATGGTGGGATGACTCTCATGAGTGGAGTGCTGC
>VXBP01006867.1:0-39602 GCA_013400115.1 Rhinopomastus cyanomelas
TCCACACTGCTCCCAGGAGAGCCAGGACCAACCTCTGCTCTCTGCTGTCTCCCCAGGAGGCAGGGTGAGGTAGAAGGGCTGCCAAGGGGGCCATGTAACAGTGTCCCAGGAGGAGATTTGAATATTTTTAACACTACTTGGGGTTTATGGCAAGTGAGGGCAGATTCTTATCTCTCCTCCTTGATCTGTGAAACAGATAACACACCCCTCACGTTTGAGGCAGTTTTTGCTTGAAGCATCTCCGTTTTGCACAGCTTTCTGCTCCCAGCCCTCCTGCTCACCCTCCGCTGGCATTTCCCAGACAGAAAGCGAACCGTTGTCTCTGCCGCTCTTCTCTGTCTTGAGAGTCAGCGTGAGCACCAAAGTCACCCCAGACTGGGCAAGTCCTATGGGTGCGTACCTAGACTCCCTTTGTGCTGAGGAGCACCAGCCAGGCCTCCCCTTAGAGAAGCCTGAGAAGGAAGAGTAATCTTTAGCGTGCTGGGCTGAGGTGGCCAGGAGCGTTTCCCCACGGACTGGCCCTGCTCTGCAGCCCCAGCTCGTTTCACAGCGCCCTGTCACTGCCAGCACGGGCTGGTTTCCTCGCTGGAAATCCACCCTTCCCCAGGCAGGATTTAGCTCGGCTCGCGATGCCCTGACTCCCCTTAGCAGAGCTCAGCATTTCACGCAGCAGCGGCAGGCGGCTCGGCGAAGCCCACGCAGCAGCGGGAAGGCAGGAGCTGGAGCGTGGTGGTTCTGGGCTTGTGCTGCTTGGCAGCCTCCTGGCTGACTGCAGACATTTGCCACGGGCTGTTTTGGCTTGGATCACTTCAGTTCATCTCCGCGGCTGCTGTCACAAGACAGTCTCCCCGTGCTCTGCCCTCCTGCTCCTTTCTGGCTCGTCAGGAACCCGCAGTGACTGTCCACGCAGATCCAGGGCTATCAGCTCCTCAGAGCCCACTTTGGCTACTTGGGCAGCGCTAGCGTCACTCTGAGATAACCAAAGCTCTGGATGGACGTGGTGGTTCCCTGAGCCTGCACTGCATGAGGTCAAAGCTCTGCTGCCCACGAAGAGGTGCCCCCTGCACCCAATTCACGCTTCACGATAGCCCTCTGGGTGGCTCGGTGGGCCCTCCAGCACCCAGGGCAAGGAAATGAGAGGCGGTATTACCTGCACCCTGCTTGCAGCTAGGGCCAGTCCTCAAGGGTTGGCTTCCCCGACTGAAGTGACTCCCAGCAAGCAGCACGGTGTGAATGCAGCCCCGGGTACCCCCGGCTCAGGCACTTCCACCAGCCGCGGTGGCCATGCTGCCGAGTGCCGCTCCGAAGCAAGGCCCTGCCTTTCTGGCCAGACGCTCACGTTCTGCTCTGCTGTGTGCCTGCGTCTGGCTTTGCGAGCAGCCGGTGCCAGCACAGAGGAAGAGACGGCAAGTCCTGCGGTCCTTCTGGCAGCCGGTCCCGCTGCGTTCCTGCGGTGCCAGCCACAGCCAGGGACGGGGCTGGCAAGGAGCAGGAGCCTGCCTAGACTTTTGCCTGCAGCTGCTGTTGGGGTTTGCACCCACCTGCGGTCACTGCTGGGAGGGAGCAGCTGCAGTGGCCAAACTCCTGAAAGCCAGGAGTCCCTTCCTTCAAAGTCTGCTTGGCTCTTGCCCCTGCGCTGCAGCAGCGGAGTTGCTGCCCGGGCCCACCAGCAACACCATCGGCCACAAGCTGATGCCTGTTGCCATCCAAAATGCTGTCACCCTGTGGCCTTTCGGTGCTGGGCCAGTTTGAGGCTGGTGGTGCCGTTCCAGGGGGGGTGTGTGCTGACCCCAGGTTCCAATCCTCTTATGGCAAACCCCCAAGAGTGAGCGGGCAGGATAAGGAAATGGAGCTCCCGCTGTTTCAGGACCCTAACGACAACTGCCTGAAGCTGAGAACATTTTCTTCCACCGCGCCCGGCAAACCACGATGGGTGAGTCAGCAGGATGGGGGCAGACGGGGATGGGGACACACTGCTGTCACTCCTGCTGCAGGCAGCGCTGCTCTGGGCCTCAGGAAAACCGTGCTCAAAGCTAGTCAGCGTGCTCAAGCTTGCAGGGGTGGCACCACCACCACGTCCAGACAGTGCAAGACCACTGTGTGAGGTGCTCCGAGGACAGGCCAGCCCCCGGCGTCCCCGCGGTCAGGGCACGCGGCTGCTTCGCCCGCAGCAGGCTGCAGGTTTCCAAGCAATGCGCAGTGTCTCGCAGGCCTGCAGCCAGCGACGCTTGAGCACTGCGCGCTGGAGCACTGAAGGAGCAGGGGTACTTCTGCTCTTCCAAGCCAGTGGCAGCGAGCCAGCACCTCCCGCGCTGGAGCATTTCCATGGGTACAGCCGCAGCAGTCCTGGCCTCTTCTGCTTCATAAACCTTGCGTGGTCTCAGCTTGGGAAATCGCTTCCTTCAGCAGAGCACCGGGCCGTGCAGGGGCTGCTGCTGCGTCAGCAAACCAGCCCCACTCACGTTCACCCCACAGACCTGTTCTTGGGTGGAGGTGGCACCCATTGTCTGCAGCTTCAGGAGGGTTGAACTTCGAGAGAAGAGCTTTAGTGCCGCTTCCAATGCCAAGACCTGAGTCAGACTAGTTTGCCCGAACAGCCCCTCCTGCCAAAACCATCGCTGCTGTCTGTCTGAAGAGAAGGGCCTAGATGTGAGCTCAGTCTGATTTGCCGCGACGCTGCCATGCTCAGGACACAGGTCTCTGCAGGCACCTGCGCTCAGGAGAGCCCATGGCTGTCCTCCCTGTGACTCCGTTCACCCGGGTCAGATGCGCTGCTCCGTCGTGGCCTTTCTCTGTCCTGTGGGTGCACCGGCGCTGTGGGTTCTTACAGCTGGATTGCTGAACAGAGGGGACCAAGCGGAAGCTCTTGGGAGCCTTCAGGACATTTCCACAGTGGTAAAAAGAAATGTTTTACAGAAGTCCCTCGGACTACGTGAAGAGTTGTTAGCTGGAGGTGGAGATGCCCTCGCAGACTGCTGTCCCCTGCTCTGCTGACAGCCCTCCTGTGGCAGCAGATAAGGTCTGTGTTCAGGACGCTCCCACAGAGCCTGCTCCAAAGGCAGCCGTGGATGGCCTTGGTTCATCTCTCCTCCCCTGAACTCACTTGCTCTGCTATCGGTGTTGCTTGTGGGAGGCCACAAGTGCTGCTGGCTCCTGCGGTTTCGTCTGGTAGCTCTGCAGGCCGATAGGACCCGTGTTATCACCTCTCAGCAAACCCTGACGGGGTCTTGCTCTCCGCCAGACACAGCCGTGCTAATCTCATTGTCCGTAGGGCAGTCTGCTGGCGAGCTCCGGCCCTCCCGCCCCAGCCCGCCGAGAGGGCTGTGCTGCTCCGTCTGTGGGGCAGGGCCGTGCTGACAGACACGAGAAGGTCTCAGCCTGCGTGAGTCTGTCCTTGCGAGCACGAGGAAACCGGGTGAATGAGCAGTGCTCTCAGCTGGGAAGTTCTAACACGGGGAGGGCTTTGTGTTGTGCAGCCTGGCGCGTTGTTCTGTGTCCGGGTGAGTTTAAGCTTTGCCACAACGCCGTCAAAACAGAGTCTTGCCAAGGAGGAGTCTGCATTCCAACCACCACAACTAGTGCTTCATGGTTGTGGGAAAAGCCAGCGCTAGCCGGGCAGCTTTCCCTAGCTCTGACGGGGGCCCCGGCAGGGTTCTGCTCTGGTGTGAAGGTGATGATCAGAGCCACCCAGGGAACAGGAGCTGCAGGATGCGGCAGGAACCAAGCTCTTGTGTCTGACGGTTCAGGTTTGAGGCTCCCAGGCGGCCTTCGAGCAGCTTTCCAGTCTCTGAAGGGGGCTACAAGAGAGCTGGGGGAGGGCTTTTGACACAGGTGGTAGCGAGAGGACTAGGGGACAGATTCTGGAAGAGGGGAGATTGAGGTTGGACATGAGGAACCAGTTCTTTCCTGTGAGGGTGCAGAGATGCTGGAACAGGTTGCCCAAGGCAGTGGTGGCTGCCCCATCCCTGGCAGTGCTGAAGGGCAGGTTGGCTGGGGCCCTGAGTGACCTGCTCTGGGGAAGGTGGCCCTGCCAGTGGAGCTTGGAGCTGGGTGATCTGTAGGGACCATTCTGTGACTCTATGATTTTGGGGGGGGGGTCAGAGCCATGGGGGGATGAAGAGCAGGTGTTTTGGCTCAAGAGTGGAGGGAGGAGTGTTCCATCTCTGTAACTGGTGAAATGGTTCTGCTGTTGCTGACTGGAAACTGAGCTTCAGAAACGCTCAGAATCCTCACCGATGCTTCCAGGATCAGGCACCGTTAAACGCTTGTCCCCAAGCTTTGCCAGCACACAGAGGTTTAAACAACAACTGGCCGAAGGAAGGGGGTTATGTGATCGGTTCCTTTGGAAGGTGCTGAAGGAAACCTGGAGTCCCAAGGAGAAAGGAAGGGAGGGCCTTTGGCAAACCCAGCTCCAAACCCCATGTTTTAACACATCCTAACCCCAAGTGTTTGGGCTCCCCGGTGCCCCCAGCCCTCCCTGAACAGCACACTCAGCCACGCTGCTGGGACTGCTCAGAAGGGCCAACAAAATGGCCACACTCCCCAGGCAGGGCCACCCTGGCCAGGAGCTCCCGCAGCAGCCGGGACTGGATGCCCAGAGACAGTAAGAGCAGGGCAGGGCGTGCGGTGGCTCCCCAAGTCTGTTGCAGGAGATTCTCCCAGCATGATGTGTTCAGTTAGGAATCCTCCCAGGAATTATTGTGGGGTCCCCTCTTGGGCCTCAGCAAACAGGAGATAAGTTTATCACAAGCCGAGCCTCCGCAGCTTGAAGGAAGGCCGGCGCGGCTCCGTGTCTGACCTTAGCTGGGAGAAGAACTGGCACCTCCAGCCAGGCCTTGACTCCCCCTCCTGACTCTGAGTTCTGTGCTGCTGGAGCACAGATGACCCGCACTTCCGAGAGCTTCCTGCCACCTGAGCGGAGCACTGAGGCAGCCAGGCGCAGCAGAGCGAGTGTCTGCAGGCGCCCCGTGCACCTCCACCCTTCCTCTGCACCCAAGGGTTAATTAGGCTGAACCGGTCCCTTGATATTTAATTGCCGCCTTGGCTCCCCTCTTCATCTCCTCCCCTCTCAGGCGGCTCTGTGCCTCTTGCAGGCTGGCCCTCGTGCTTTTCCTGGCCTTGTTCTCCAAAGCAGCTCCACACAGCCCCGCGCAGGAAGAGCCCTCTCCGTGCGAGCGGAGCGCCGGCCGAGGCCATGCAGCAGCACTGCGACGTGACACCGACAGCGTCCGGGGAGACTCTTCAGTCCGGTTTAGAGCCTGGAGCCCAGGTTGGTCTGTAGAGTTGGCTTTCGAGTCCTGCTGGCAAAAGGAAGCCGAGTGGCTCGTCTGGGTTTAGTCTGGCGTGGCAGGGGTGAGAGGCACTCACGGGCCAGGAGAACAGCTGCCTGGTTGGCCATTTCTTTCTTCCTGCATCAGCCGGCAAGTGGCTCGCACTGCCACTGGTGTAGCCCCTAAGCAGCCCAGTGTTGAGTGACCCAGACTTGAGTGTGGCTCACAAAGCGCACACGGCCGTGCCAGGACCAGCTGCTTCTTGCCTGTGGACTACAAGTTACAGAGCACTGGGCTGCTGTGCTCCTAGATCGGGGCTGAAGCCATGGGCTGGAACAGGGAACCTGCCTTGGCCCCTGCTGATGACAGCTCTCACCCAGGGCGAGCCAGTTGCTGTCTGCAGCTCTCCTGCTCTCCCCAAGGACTGCATTTCCATAAGAGAGGAAAAGAACCGGCCTGACTGGCTGTCCCGGCCCTCTCCACAGCCCAGCACCCCTCCCAAGGCTGGGTCGCGTGTCCTGCGTCGCAGGGTAGCAAATGGGGTCAGCAAACTGCGCTCAGCCCTGCTGTGTGTGCCTGGAGGTGGGAAGAGCCGAGGGGACAGAGCAGCTTCAGAGGCCTCACACTAGAAAGACAAGTTTTTCAGGAGCAGAAAATGCCAGGTTTGCTGCTGAGGCCAGGAGTCAGTTTTTCAAGGTGACACTGAACGTGGGTGGGCACAGACCTCACCCACAGGACTCGAGGCAAGAACCTGCAGGCTGGGATGATCTGCGGGGAGGGAGACAGGAGGGTCCTCCGAGGGGAACAGGCTGCTCTGCGTCCTGAGAGGTTTCTGTGTGGCTGCTGTGAGCGGTGTCGCTGTGGGAGGGCAGCCCCTCGGTTCCCCGGGGGCAGAGATGCCCCGCACTGCTGTCACTAGCGCTGGCAGGTTTCAAAAATCCTGTCTCAGCAGCCCTTTGGTCCCTGCGAGTCTCCCGCTAAAGCCAGTTGAGGGTTTCTGGCTGCTCTCCCCTCCCAGTCTGGGGCACAAGCTGACCTGGCTGGCCGGCGGAGACGCCTCCAACGCCTGTTCTGTCCTGCAGCCGCAGCCGAAGGAGCAGAGCGGGGTACGCGAGGGAGGCAAAGGAGGAGCAGGCTTACTGCTGGCAAGCTGGCTGCGTGGTTGACACAAAAGCTGCCTCCAGGCTCCGGGAACCTCCGCATTCCCGTCCCTCCCTCGCCCAGCCTGCAGAGGGGTAGATGGTTGTGCCCGGGAGCCTCGGCCAGCCCCAGCTGTGAGCTCCCCGCCGCCTGCTGCAGCCCGCGGGAGCTCCGGCCTCTCCCAGTCGCCCGCAGAGGAGGCTGGCAGCCTCCCGCTGCAGCAGTTCCAGAGGGTCCCAGCTCCCGCTCCGCGGGCTGGGTGCCCCGGCCTCGCAGCCCCCGCCGGCAGCTGCCGAGTGCCATCTGCTGCCTGAGCAGCGGCCGTGCGGCAGGGGCAGAGCCGGGGGAGCGGGGCGGCTGCGCCTGGGCGAGCTCTGCAGGACCTTGGCAGGCTGCGACAGGAGAGGGGCTGCTGCGAGGGCTGGGCGTGGGTTTCGTGAGGAGGCGCCTTCTTCCCTTCAGCGCTGCTGCGAGGGAGTGAGGCCGAGCCGGCAGCTGAGCGGCCGCTGGGAGTGCGAGGCAGCCCGAGCTGGGGCAGGCTGTGCTGGAGCGAGCGAGTCAGCGGCTCGCTGCCTCGGCCCGTGGCTCTCATGCACTCGGGCTGGCCAAAGGGCTCTGTCGAGCTGCCCCACGCTGGGAAACAGTCGCCACCACAGTGTGTCCCGAGGTCCTGCAGGACCCCCAGACAGTCGTCCATCCAGCACACCCTTTCCCTACAGCCTTTCCCTGGGAACCTTCCCAGTCTCTCCTGCTCCTTCCTAAGTGGCAGATCTCTGGGTATTGGTGCTCCCTGGTGCCAGGGGCATGGTCCTGGAGGGCTGCCCTTATCCTGAGGGAGGCACAGGCCCTGTGGGAAGGCAGTTCTGATGGTCTTGAGATGGGCCCTGAGCTGGAGACTCAGAGTTTAGACAGTTCAGAGCAAGGTCTCAAGCTGAGGACAGCCATGGGGTGACTGCAGCCCTTTCTGGCCATGACAGCAGGACAAAGCAAACACATGAGCCCACACATCTCAGTGAGGTCCTGATTTTCTTTGAGAGTCCCGAGAGCACAAACAGGTCCCCAAACCAGCCTGTTCTGTCCCACTGCTGAAGCTGCAGATGCTGCTCCTTTGACTGGGCCCTTTCCCCCCCGGGTTTCCATGTCGGCAGCATTACCTGAGCATTCATCTTCCCATGGGACTCAGATAATGAGATGCCTGTCCGTGGTGCCACTCGGACATGGCAGAGGACAGCTGAGAAACGTCAGCTCTTTGTGTTGAGGGCAGGGGAGCAGCCAGTGCTGCCCTGGAGTGACCTGCAGCTCCCCAGAGGCAAAGCAAAGGTATTTTTGGGCTCTTCCTGCCTGCTTGTGGGACTGCATCGACAGCAGCAGAGACCTGGGACACCACGGCCATGGGCTCTGTAGAAAGTCCTTGCAAGCACTTCGCTTAAGCTTTGATCCCTCAACGAGGGTGATCTGTGGCTGTTACAATGGATCCCACTGCACCCTGCACCGCACAAAGGACTGGGGACAGTGTCATGGGACTCTGTGATAACCAGGACCCTGGTGCTGGCAGCATGTGCCGACTCCTGGAGCCCAGGAACACGGCCACCATGCCAACAGTGCTGGAAGAGGCATTGCTGTGAACACTGTCTCCTGACAGCCCAGCAGCATCTTCCAGGGCTGACCTCGTCCCTGCAGCACCAGCCCAGCCGAGACCAGGCCACCCCTCTACCTCTGCCAGGGACTGTGCCAGCTTGGAAACCCAAGGCAGCACCGTCCTCCCTGTGACCCTGTGTTCCCAGGACATGGAAAGCCCCCCACACCTCCTGCACAAAGCTCTTGAGGAGCCCTTGGGCTCTAGCAAAGCTCTTTGTCCCTTTCCCAATCTTCCAGCCACAGGAGTCTTCATTTCCTTCATCAGCTCTGGGTTGAGAGGTGCTGCTTGGGAAATGGTTTGTGTTTCCTTGCATCACCTGAGTAGCTCCTGGTTAACGTGGGTCAGCCTGTCCCTCTAAGCGTCTCCCCAAGCCCTGCATCCAGCCCCTTCAGCACCGCAGCCCTGACGTTCTGGCCAGATCCAAGGCTCTTCGCAGTCTCCTGGGGGCTTCCCTTGGGCCTTGCTGGGCTCCAGGCTGAGCTGTGTGGGTCTGGTGGGCACTGACCTTCCCAGAGCTCTGAGTGGGGGAAGGCACCACTGGCAGTGGGGAACACAGCAGGGCCCTCAGCGAGGTCGGGCCTTGGGCAACAAGCTGCCCCCTGTGTGCTTCCACCTCCGGCTCTCCTCTGCTCTCAGAGTCCCTTGAGGCTGAGGGGGAGGGCAGCTGGTCCCCGCCATGGCAGAACTAGCCCACAGCCAGGCCATGGTGCTGAGATAAAGGTTCTGGTGTGGCAACAGGTGACCGTTGCCTGTCCCACAGCCCACTACTTGTGATGCTGTGTGGGGGTGTTCTGGCAGCTTCCGGATGCAGACTTAGGGGGGCGTTTTCTGGTGGCCCCATTGCCACGAGCAGAGCTTGCCCTGTGGCCACCGGCAGCGCCTGCCCTGCAGCACTGCTCCTGCCCCTCCCCGGGACGAAGGCTCGGTGGGCAGCGGGGAGCCCGTTCCCGGGGAACAGGGGGCGCAGCTGAAGCGCAGGCAGACCCCGCACCCGCTTCCCACGGGGGGAGCTCACGCAGGTCCTCACGCGATGCTCCTCGGGGTCGCAGCTCTCCCCGTGCGGGAGCCACACGTGGTGGCTGTCGCCCCCCGGCAGTGGCCACCGAGCGCGGCCGAGCTGCTCGCCCGGCTCTCCCCGCCGTGGAGCAGGGCTCGCGGCACCGGGAAGTTGAGGGCAGCCGGGAGGGGCGAAGGGGGGAGCGTTGCTTTTAAAAGGAGAGCGCGGCTGGCGAAGAGGGCCCGGCGCCGGGAGCCCTGCCGGCGCTGCTGTGCTCGGCAGCCAGCGCTGCTGGCCGGGAGCCCGGGCGAGGCTTTTGTAATCAAAACATGATCCCGAGCGCCGTGCAGCCGGCGCTGGGAACGGCCGTCTGATGGCTCTCCTCTGCTAGCCCTGCGCTGGAATCCGCCCGGCTTCGCCGCCCGTGGCCACCATGCGCCGAGCTGTGAGTGCGGCTGCGGTGGGGCCGGGAGGGGCGCGGGCTGGGGGTCCTCACCCCGAAAGGCCGCAGAGCACTGGCGCTCGCCCCTCCAGGGTGGCCTTTCGGGGGCCGCTGCTGGACTGTCGTCGCTCCAGCAGCCCTGCCGGGGGTGGGTGTCCGCGGCTGGGGCAGGGCAGGGCAGGGCAGGGCGCCTGCCGCGGGGTGGGGGCCCTGGAGAGATGAGAAGCAGCGGCGCAGGCAGCGCTGGAGGGTGCCCGCCCCGGCCAGGGCTGCAGCTGTCAGGCCACGGGGTGTTTCTGAAGAAGAGCCGATGCCTCTGCTTACGCGGAGCCGCGGCAGCTGAGGGCCTCTCTCCGCCTCCCTCCCCCACTTCTGCCTGCCTCGCTTCTCAGCCTGCTGCCTCCGAGGTCTCTGCAGAGCCCGGCTGGGGCGAGCAGGGCACTCGGAGCTGGGATGGGGCGAGCAGGGCACTCAGAGCAGGGCCAGACCAGGTGTCCCTGCAGCCCCTGCAGAGCTTTGCAGCAAGTGCAGGGGGGGTTTGTGTGCTCCACTTAGGGTGGGGGACAGGATGGGACAGCGTGTTGTCGTGTAGCTGGAGCATGGAGCTGCTCACTTTCCGTTTCTCGTTTCGTGACTTGTGTGGTGGTGATAGGAAGAGGCCTCTCACTCCTGGCCTGGTCACGCTGCCCTGCTGCCCAGGAGGCACTGGACTCTGCTGCTCCCTGGTCCAGAGCCATCACACGCTTGTGCTGCCAGCGCCATTTATAACTCTCCCTGTGCTGGGACATACTGGCACGCTGGCTCCCAGGAAGAGCTTTGCTCGGGGTGGGCTTGGTGTAGCCCCTCTTCACCTGGGACATCAGCTCCGGCATGGTCCGGGGCAGCGGGTTTGTTCCAGAAGCAGAGGAGAGGGCACATCCCCCTGTTGCCAGCCAACTCGTGGCAGCGGCTGACGAGCAAACGCTGACTGGGCTGGAGCGCACAATGGGTGAGCCCCTGCGTGCCGGGGCGTGGGCGCCGCTCGGCGCTTCTGCACACATCGGGGCTGCTCTGTGACCCCGATGGGGTGCCAGCAGAGCTTTTCCTCCAGCGAGCGGTTTCCAGCCGCGCACGGAGAGGTCCCCCTGCGCCCTGCAGCAGCGGTGCTGCCGAGCAGACAGAGCGCTGACAAGTGCGCAGTCCGGCGTGGAGAGGGCTTTGCCGCCCTTAGCCTTTGGGAAGGGAGCCCGCATGCAGCCGCCGCAGGACTCCTGTGTGAATTCTTTTGGAGCCTGCAGCTCTGTCAGCCTCCCTCCTTCAAAGGAGTCTGGGGATGAAAGGGGTGTGTTTGAGGGCTTTCACCACTTTGATCCCACCCTGAGCAGCCAACACCCCGGCACTCGCAAGCGGCGAACCTGCCAATTTAGAGCTCACAGAACAGCTTCTGTTCAGGTAAACACCGAATTCAGCTGCAATCAGCCTTGCAAAATGGGCATGAAAGTGTGTCCACCCCCTCAGACAATCTCCTCGCCTGCCGCGTACCCGCCTGATCGACAGCGGTGGAAAAGCCGGCCTCGCTCTCCCGCAGACCTTGACAAAATCCCATTGTCCAGCGGGAGAATGTCTGGAGGAGGCTTAAATACCCCTGTTGTTCCACCTGAACACAAACGCTGCTGTGTCCTGGCAGAGCGGCCCTCGGCAAGGGCTCCTAAACCAGCACCCCTCAGCCCAGATAAAACACCCCTCGGGATGGATAAACCCCCCTTCAGCCCGGATAAAACACCCCTCACTGGGGGCACGAGTGAAGATGAGCTTGTGCAGGACCTGAGGTCCACTTTAGCAAACCAGTTCTCCTGCTTTTCTCTCTCTGGCCCTGACCCCCAGCCCGCCTCCTCTCTGATGGTGTCAGGTTTTCAGCCTTCGGTCCCTCTCCTCCAGAGGGACCTACGCAGTCCTCTCCCCTGCCCGCGGCCCGAGCGCAGATCTGGTTGCTGGGAGCTGACATCTGGGAAGCTTTGGGCTTTGCTCTGCACACTTGCTTGGTTTAAGAAGGGCTCTGTTTGACAGCTCCTCTCCCTCTTCTCTGGACCTCCACTGCTTCAATTCTTCCTCTGCTGACCCTATTGGGACCAGGCAAAAGGCAGCTGAGGTCTCCAGGAGAAGCCTTCTGCTCTCAGAACGTGGCCTTTGCAAGCCCGATGGCTACTGCTCAAGGCTGGTCCCAGGGAGCCTGGTGGCCTGACTCACCAGCAGCACTCAGGGCACCCAGGGCCCAGTGGTGTCTGACCCAGACCATGACCCCAGCTGCCATGGCTGGCCCCGCCGCATCCGGGCAGTCTCAGCCTCACCACCTCGCTCCTCGTGCAAGCACCAGCCTGAGGCCAGACAGAGGGGACTGGGTTGCCACTGTGAGCTGACACTCCTCAGCAGTAGTTGTCGCTAGACACTGCTGTCACCAGAGGCCGGGAGTCTGACTTGCTACTGGCTGAGGCAGCCGAGGTGTCTCTGGATGCAAACGGAGGGGAACCGTGGGCCCCCGTGGGCCAGGGCAGCGAGAGGTGTCCCTGTGGGCAGCTGAGCCGTGTGTTAGCTCCGGAGCCCTCGGACAGCCGGCGGTGTGGGACATCCGCCCGCTCCTCTAATCTCCTTGTTGCCCAACAGCAAGGAGGGCTCAGCTCTGTCAGGAAGAGGTGAATCTGCAGGGCCTGGTACGGTTTGCAGTGCAGGACCGCGGGCAGAAGCAGTGGGGAAGGACTCCCGCCCTGCCCGTCTGCTTGCAGGATGCCGCTGTGGAGGATGCGGTGCTGCGGAAGAAAGAGCAGAAGGACGTGGAGCTCGACAAGAAGATCCTGGCTCTGCGGAAGAAGAACGAAGCGCTCATCCGGAGGTACCAGGTGAGTCTGCAGGTGCTCGCCTTCCCCAGCTCCGCCTTGCAAAGGCAGGGTGACCTTGCTGCCTCCATAAAGGCTGGGGGCAGGTGGGCAGGGCTCTGCCTTCAGCTGCAGCTCCAGCAAAGCGCTGGAGGGCAGACTGGCTGTGCAGGGCAGAGCGGCTGACGCTTGCTTTGCTGCTGCAGCCCCTCCTCTCACCCGTCCATCCTCCTCAGTCTGTGCCCACCTCTCCCACCACGTTCCCCTCGTGTTCCCCCGCGTGTTTCCTGTCTGTCCTTCTCAGTGCCTTGTGCCTGTCCTCTGGGATGCACAGGATGTTGCATCCTCAACACGGGTGGTGGGTTTGTCTCCCCTGCCAGGGCAGTGCTGCTCTTCCCCGGCTGGTCCCAGGGTTTCTGTGGAGCCCAGAGGTGTCCAACAGAGATTGCACCGAAGGAAAAGGGAGGAGGAAGGCCCTAGCAGCCTGCTGGCCCCCACAGCTTTGCCCTCTGAGTTAGGAAGGAGGCTCCAGCCACACCGCGTGGAGTTTTGATCGTGCCTTGGCCCAGGGGCCTGCGGGAGGCGGTTTAGGTGACGTTGCAGGACCCCAGAGCGCTCTCGGTGGATGCAGTCACCCTCTCCGTGGGTGTCTGTGTGCAGCATCTGAGGACATGCCTGTGTTTCAGGAGATCGAAGAGGACAAGAAGCGAGCTGAGCAGGAGGGGATGGCCGTGACCTCCAGGCGACCCAAGCAGGATGGCCTCACCATTACCATCAGCAAAGCTCACAGCGTAAGTGCTGCGGCTTAAGCAGCTCTCACCGCAGCCCCAGCTCGGCCGAGTGACTTCTGCAGAGAGAGCCTCTGCAGCGAAGCTCCTTCAGGCGCAGGATGCAGCTGCCCGGCCCTCGCACGAGCACGGGAGAGCTGCAGAGCTGTGTGTTCAGAATGATTTTAGCTGGTCTCTGCCCAAACCTGCTGAACTCGCAGGGTGTGAGCAGGCCCCCCCGGCCCTGGCTGGGTCCCGGGTGTCGGTGTCTCTGCAGATAGCTAGGCAGGCTGTGGCAGGGGCGCGCGTGTCACTGGGGGCACCCGGAATGCCTCTGGCAGGGCCTGTACTGGGCAAAGTCTTGGTCCTCTTTTGCTCTGTGGGCAAAGCAAGGAGCCCTTGGTTGCTCTGGGTCTTCCCACAGCAGGGGCAGGGGCTGCAGGTCCCCAGCTCCGCTCTTCACTGGACCAAAGCCCTGTGCGACGAGCCCTGTGCACCCCTCCTGGCAGCGAGGGCTGTGATAAGCCACCTGGCCAGTCCTGCTTCAACCCCCGGGCGAGGTCCTCCGCCGGAATCGAGCCAGCCCGCCCTCCGTGCGAGGAGCCAGGCCGGCGCACCGCTCTCTCGTCCCGGCCCCGCCCCAGCCCTGCTTTCCTGCGGAGGTGCGCTGTTGCATGTTTCTCTCACGCAGGACCTGAAAGATGCAATTACCCAGACTGAGCACTGTGGACAAGATAGCCCAGCCCTCTCCACGGTGAGCACCACCCTCAGGAGCCACCCGCTTGGCTTCCAGGGCCGCTTGCGTCAGGACTCAGGCTTGAGGATGCCGAGCGTTTCCTCGAGCTCTGGCATTTTAGTCTGAAATGTCAGATTTGTAAGTGCAAAGGCTTTTCCAGGCCCACTGGAACTGTGGGTTTGGCTGCTGAGCAGACAACGAGCCCCTTGTGCCCAGGAATGTCGCGGCACCGTGCCGGGCACTGAAAGGTTCCTTGGGGCAAGGCCGCCTCTGCCGCTGGCCTCCCTGCCCGGTTGTGTCTGGGGAGGGGAATTGCACCGGTGAGCCCAGGGGCCCATGTGTGCTAACGGGCCTGGTTCCTTTTCCAGGACAAAAGGGTGGTGAGTGAGAAATGGGGCAGCCCCTGTCCTACGAGCCCTGGGTTCGGCATTGGCAGTGAGGAAGAGGAGGAGGAGGAGGAGGCAGATCATACGTTCACCTTCAGGATGGGGAAGAGGGTGCAGCTGGCCGTTACCATGGACAACAAAGCCAAGGTGAGCAGGGAGGGGGGTTCCTCTTACTGCAGCCTTTTGACTCACTAAAAGGCTTCTGCTCTGCTGCTCACCTGAGCTTTCCGCTCAGCCTGTCCGCCCGTGTCCCAGAAGAGTTCCCTCGTTGCCCCTTTGCTCTCACTTCTCAGCGCCGAGCACAGCCTCAGGCCCCATCTCGTGGTGCCACAGGCAGTGCCACAGGCAGTGCCGCTCTTGTGCCCGTGCCTCATGGTGCCACAGGCAGTGCTGCTCTCGTGCCTGTGCTTGATGGCAGGGGTCAGCTCCCAGGCCTTGCTGAACCTCCCGAAGGCTCTGTCCAGCCGTGTGTAGCCGGTTGCCCTGCTGAGATCAGCCCCCTCATTGCCCTCGTGGGCCGCCAGCAGGCCTGTAAGGGGTGGACATCAGTGGGAGTTGGGGCAGGTGCGGCTGCCTTGTGACCCAGCTACTCCCCGGGAGGCGGAGAGAGCAGCCCCACTTCTCCCGCAGAGTCCACGGCGCGGGAGAGGAGCAGAGCGCCGGGGCCTCTGCTGCCGCTGCCGTTGTGATGCGCAGAAAGCGTGGCCCAGGATCTGCAGGCTTAATTAAAAACCCTGTGGAAGGACAGAGGTAATTGGAAGTGCTGCTTGAGCAGTGTCAGTCCCCGAGCAGCCCCTCCTGGGCTCTGCCCGTCCCTCGTGGAGTCTGGGCCTCGAAGCTCCTGGTGGCAGCTTGGTGGAACGTTGGCAGCACATCCGAGCCTGCGGGAGCTTCACGCGCCTTTCTTCCCTCGGAGCGTGTCTCGGGGGACCGCTCTGTGCTCGCTGAAGTTCCTGGGCTGGGCCACTGCGATGAGCAGGAGCCGGGATCACAGGCGCCGCCTTCCTTGGACAAAGGCAGAGTCTGTGTGTGGGGGCTGAGGGCAGCTCTCGTGAGGGCTCTGGAGGCAGATTGCTGCTGCGGGTGACACTTCTTGCTGTTGAACACAAGAGGCAACTGGCCTGTTTGTTGACCCAAACTGGGACGGCACCAGTGGGGCACGTAGCACCCAGGAGGGCACAGCCCCCCTGTGCCCCACTTGCCTTCCTGAGACTCTCTGTCACAGCAGCGCTGTGGGACCTTGTTCCCAGGGAGGGTGCCAGAGCCCTGGCAGGGGCTGCCCAGGGGGGCTGTGGAGTCTCCTCTGGAGACGTTTCAATCCCCACTGGCCATGGTCCTGTGTGAGTGGATCCAGGGGACCCTGCTGCGACAGGGGGATGGGACTGGGTGGTCTTTGGAGGCTCCTTCCGAGCCCTGATGCTCTGTGGTTCTGTGAGCGGTGGCAGCAGCTGGTGCCCGTGCGGGTGCCTGGAGGCAGAGCCATGTGCTGGGCCCGCGGCAGCGTGACTGGCCTTTTCTGAGCCAAACATTCCGCAGGGTGACGAAGACAATCCCCACCCTTCCTGCTGCCCGGGACGCCGGGGCAGCGGCTCTGGAAGCCGCGGCTGTAAACACACGGCACGGAGCCATTTCTCTGAGGCAGCTGGAAGGGTTCTTCTGAGCCCGTGCCTCCGATGCCGTGTCGTTTCGGCTCCCCGTGACCGTTACCCTTCCTCCCCACGGAGAAAGAGGCCCCGGTCACGGAGCCGTTGTCGTTCCCTCGAAGGAACGGGCTTGGGGGGAAATGAAGCTCCTTCCGAGTGGTTCTTCAGGAGAAAGGGCCTCTCCTTGCCTGTGTCCAGGTAGATCAGTGCCAGAACATCCCCTTCCAACGAAGGCTCTTTGCAGCACGACCAGTGCCCAGTGTGAGGGGAAGCGGCTGCTTTCCCTAGAAGGGAGGGAGCAGGCAGTCGAGGCGCTCCCGGCCTGGGAGAGCCTTGCCAGGAAATCCTGGAGAGTGTCCTCGGAGACTCCTTGCGGCTGCGCCGCTCTGCGCCGGGCTCTGCGCGCGAGGCAGCTCCGTTCGCAGTGTGAGCCGCATCCCCTGGAGCCGTCGCCGTGATCCGCAGCTCAGAATGCAGGTCCTGCAGAGCCCTGGCAGCCGAGACTCTCTGCTGCCCCGCTCCCAGCGTGGCCGCGGAGCAGGGCTCTGGGAGGTTGCTGTGGGGAGGGCAGAGCCGTGCAGCAGCGATCCGGTGGGTGCCTCCCCCGGGCCCCTTCAGAGCCCCCCGAGGTCTCTGAGTGCTGATGCGAAGCCTGACCTGATGACAGGGCAGAACTGCGCCGCTGGCGAGCGGCCCGGTGGCACCAGTCCAGAACCTTCCTGCGGTTCCTGTCGACGCGGTGCTCGGTGTGGGTGAGGGCGCAGAGCGTGGGGCTGTCACGGGCGACACTGGGGGCACAGCTGCTCTCGGAGTCACACGGAGGACCAGAGCGTTTGCTGCTGCTGCCCTGCTAAGGCCACCTCGGGGCTGCTGAAGGTGAGGAGAGGGTAGAGAACTCGCTGGTGCGTCCCAGTGACCAAAGCCTCTCCAGGCAGCCCTGGAGACACCCGTGTGGGCATACTGGGATGACTGAGCGGGCCATCGCCCTCCCTCCTGTGGCCGGGGCAAGGTTCAAGCAGTGGAGCAGCTGGGCTGTGCAGGACCGTTTCCGTTCGACCCCAGGGCTCCCTGTTCCTGTCGGCTCTGCCCAGGCCCGCTCCTCGCGTGGCGGAGCCCTCCTCGTGCCAGGATTTCCCAGTGTGGGACTGGCCACCTAGGAAATCAGCCCGTTAGAGAGCAGCAAGGGGAGGCAGAGCCGTGGGGGCACACGAAGCACGGTTGGCCTTCGGGAGACTCCTCTTGGCTAGAAGCAATATGGGGAGAGAGGGCAGCACCTAGGAAACCTGGGGGTCTCCCAGCCCGGGCTCTGCCGAACAGCCATTCCGTGGGTCAGGCCCCAAGGCTTCCTGGCCATCTGCTCGGCGACCGCAGGGTTCAATGGCTTTGCGAGGCGCTGGCCTTCCTGCTGTGACTTCTACTGTCTGACAGCCCGGGGAAGGTGCCACCTCCCTGTAAATGCAGGACTGTCCCTTGAGCCCCTGCTTTGTCCTGCTCACGGTGCTGGGCTACAGGTTCTCTGCTTCGGCTCTCAGATTTTCCCGCAGCCACGCAGGAGTGGGCTCTGTGCAGGAGGGTCTGGCGTGAGTCGTCCCCAAGGCTCCCGAGAGCTTTGCCTCGCTCTGCTGTGTGGGGACTGTGTGCAGGGGCCAGCAGAGCCTTCCCTGGGCTGCAGCAGGCGGCCTCCTCAGCTGGAGGGCTGCTGCCAGGGAGGCAGATGCTGGGGAAGAGAGATTTGTAGGCAGTTGCTTTACAGGTGGCTGTGGGCACTCACCCAGATCCTCCTCCCCGAAGGATGGGAGCGATCGGCAGTGTTTTCAGCAGAGGAGAGGCTGGTGTGGGGAGAGAAAGAAGGGGGGTGCAGCCTTGTACACACCAGTTCCAAACTGGAGGGGGGAAGTTGAGTCCAGGTGCCTGGTCCCGCGCTTGTTGTGAGGCGAGAGGAGCAGCACGGCCCAGTAGTGCCGCCGCACGGCAGCTGCCCACAGCGACCGCGCTAACACCGTGTTCTGGGCTACCAGGTCCCCTTGGCGTCACGGCCACTGCGCTGCGAACCCAGAGGGCACGGCAGAGAGGTCAGCAGCTTCCTGTTACCCGGCCCTGCTCGGTGGTCTGACGCACGAGACCAAGGCAGCTCTTCAGAAGGCTCATTTCCCTTCCCGCCGCGTCCGTTCGTCCTGTTTTGCTCTGTAGAGCCCCGTGGGTTTGTTGGCTGCGACAGGGCCCCTGTGCTGCCTGTTCTCATTGCCGCCTCCGGCTCCGCTAAAGCGCAGCACCGAGAGACACGAGCCGCAGAGAGGACTGGAAATGCTCTCCTCCTGCTAAACCATCCTGTGTTTGCACCCGCCGGCGGCCCTGGCGATGGGAACGTGTTACCTCTGGGCACCCAGTGACTCTGTCAGGCGGGAGCAGGTGCCACCCACAAGCCACCCCCTGAGCGCTTGTGAGCTCGGGGCTGCCTGAACCGGGACCCCGCCTGTTCTGCCTGGTTGTAGCCGAGCAGCAGCTGGGGCTGCAGGAAGCAGGAAGAAGGCTCCCTTCCCTCAGCCCAGTGGCTGTCCTGGTGCTGACAGGGCTCTTCTTTGGGGCGGCTGTTCCTCCTGCTGCTCGCTCAAGGGAGGCCAGTCGTCAGCCAGCAGGCTCCCAGAGCCCTCCCAGCGGCGCTCACAGCCGGCCGGGCCCTGCCCGTGGCCGTGCTCGGGATTCCTCGGGGTTCTTGACGCACCCCGGCTGCAGGTACAAGCGCTCTTGGGCGCCTGGCGGCTGCGCAGGTGCCGAGGCAGTCGCGCTCCGGAGGGGAATGACTGCCCCGCTCTCTGCTCCCTCACGTTGCCCTCTCCCAGGTGAAGGCCTGGCTCTCCCTGGGGGCGGCTCGCAGCCGTTTGTCCTTGGCCACGGTCGGAGCGGGAGGCTGCGCCGACGCAAACCCGGAGAGCAGCACGGGAAGCACTGGCATGGCTGGAGTGCTGGCAGCGGAGCCCTGCTCTGGGCACAACACGTGGCTCCGGGAAAGCAGAAATAGCAAGAGGGCGGCAGCACTTGCCAGGAGCCACAGCTGAAACTGAAACCAGGGCTCCCTGTTCCCAGGGGAGCGTGTGAAGGGGCTCCCGCCGTCGCCACACCACTCTGGCACTGCGGGGGCCTGCCGGTCCACTCAGATTCACCCAGCGAGCGTCTGAGCTCCGCGGAGAGAACGTGAGGCTGGAGATGTGGGAATTGCTCCAGCATCCCAGCACATCCCTCGTGTGCGGGGAGGCTCGGTGGCCGGCCGAGCGATGAAGGGGGCCTGGCTGAGGGGGGCTGTCTGCGGCAGGACATGGGTGCCGCTGGCCGGGCCAGCCAGCAGGAGGCCGCTGCGGGACGTCTCGCGGTCACGCGCCGGGCACAAACCCAGGGCCAGGCTCGCTGTTTGTTTTCGAGACCGAGCTCATAGCGACAGAGAGTTGCCGGGTTTCACTGAGGTTGACTTGGGGACTTTGAGCTCCTTTGAACTCGAGGCTCCGGCACGCGTGGAAGGCCAAGGAGAAAACGGCCTGTGGGGCCTGCTGCCGGGTGGCAGCGCCGAGCAGGGGGGGCATCGCGTGGAGAGCAGAGGCAAGGACCCGAGAGGAAGATGGGAACGACTGCCTGAGCCTCTGGTTTCCTTGTAAGGCAAAACCCAGAGGGCGCCCGATGGGGTGGGAGGATGGTCCCCTGCAAGGAGGAGGAGGAGGAGGAGGTGTTTCTGCAGCAGAGATGGGCTCCTCCTGTGGCAGGGGCGGCTGAGGGCGCTGGCAGGAGCTCCGCCAGCGCCGCGGATAATGAACCGAGCAAGGCCCCGGTGTGAACCCTCGCAGGGGAGTCGTGGACTGCTGCAGGGAGCTGGGCCTGAGGGCCGGGAGTGCCCTGCCTCAGGGAGCTTAGTGCCCGGGTTTCTGAAGGGCTGCGCTGCTGGGGAGGTCACCAGCTCGTGGAGCTCACGGACTCTCAGCGCCAGCGCCGGGCAGTAGCAGCCTTGTGGGCCAGGCTGGAGAGAGCACCCTGCTTCCCTCCCGGCACCCTCAGGGCTGCCTCCCCAGGGCCCTGTTGGCTGGGATGTGCTGTTTGGGGAGAGGACAGTTTGCGTCTGTGATGCCTCAGCTGCCTGCGCCGAAAGCGGCAGCGTTTGGGCTGCATCTAACAGGGAGAGCCCCGCTCTACCTACACGTCCCTTAAAGCAGGGTGGGAGCTCCCTGAGGAGCCCAGAACGCGGCTGCCTGGCTGGTGTTTCTGTTCTGCCGCCGCGCAGGCCGTTGCGGGACCTTTGCTTCTCTCCTGGGCAGGGCGCAGGGCTAGCGGCGGTGTCAACTCACCCCGTCCCTTCCAGGGCAAGCGGATCGTCAGCGAGAAACGCACCGAGGGCTTCCCTGGGCTGGGCAGGGGGCCGGAGCCCCGCGAGGAGGACACAGACCACTTGGTGGCTTTTCGCCGGGGCAGGAGGATGCAGATTGCCATCACCATGGACAACAAGGAGAAGGTCAGTGCACGGTGACCGACGGGGCGGCATGCCGTGGGGGGCATCCGCTCGCCCTGCTGGCGTGGGGAGGGCAGTGGGAGCTGGTAGGAGCTGACCCGGCAGCAGGACACTGGGGGAGCCTGTGTGTTACTGGTGTGGAGCTCACCACCGCCAAGCTCTCTGGCTCCCATCACTGAGAGGGGAAAGGATACAGCCCGTCGCCTCGCCGTGGCTGGAGCTGGAGCTAACAGGCTCTTGGACTGGCTCGGGGCATGATCTGCAGGGGAGCTGGCTCGACGTTGTTAACCTTCCAAACATACTTCAAATACCTTCCTCTTGACACACGTGGAGGCCGGAGATACCTTCCTGCGTGAGAGCTTGCGCAGACGGGGCCAGCCGTGAAGGGAGACAGCGCTTGGCGCAGCGGCCAAACGCACCCAGGAGGGCTGCGAGGCCGGTGCGGCCCCCTCTCCGGGACAGTGGCCAACCGTCCGCTGAGAGCCCACGTTAACCCTCAGCCTCTCCTCTGCCCCAGCATCTCCCTCAGCTCTGAAGGCCGGGGTGCTCCTTGCTCGTGGCTGCAGAGCAGCTCTCTGAGCCACAGGCCCCACACGGGCTGCCTGACCGAGCTGCTGGTAGCTGTCCCCGGCCAGCGGGCATCGCCGACGCGCCCAGACGTGGCAAGGGGCGCTGCCCGGAGGCTGCCAGGTGTCCTTCTGTGGTGTGCTGCTCTCACTGGGCTCGTTGCCCCCGAGGCCACCAAGGCAGGGCCTGTGCTGGGGGAGAGCAGGAGCACCTACGCCTCGGCCTCGGAAGCTGAGCCCCACTGTAAGCACGGGGACAGCCCTGGGGGAGACAGCCCCCTCTCCCGTGCGCTCTCGCTGGAGCACGACGTTGAAGCTGAGGCCCGCGTGGGTGGTTTTGGCACTGCCCTGCTTGTCTTGGCCCCGGAGCGGGTGGCTGCGACGTGAGAGCAGGCTGGCAGCTGCGCCGGCACGCGGCTGCCTCCGCCTGCACCTTCCTGCAGGAGCCGCTGAACACCTGCCGGAGTGGGGGCAGCCAGGGAGCGTGTGAAGTCCCTACTGCCCGGCAGGCTGCTTGTGGTGGCCCGGCAGAGGTCGGTGCCTTGGCTCTTGCTCCTGCTGCTTTCCGCTCCCGCTGTGCTACCAGTGATCGCAGCTCATTCGTGCGAGCGGTTTCCCAATGAACACAGTGACCTCCAGGCAGGAGGCAGGGGGCTCGGCCTGTGGCTGGCAACCCTTCTGGCTTCGATTGTGCGTGCCCGCAGCCGGGGCCAGCAGGCGATCCTGGGAGCCCCCAGAGCGCGGCTGGGAAGTGGCTGCGCTGCAGTCTTCCTCCCTTCTTTTTCTTCTCCCTCGTCTGCCCCAGGGCGCTGGGTGGAGGGCATCCCCCTTCACACCTATCGCCCCTGCTCAGGCGCTGCTGCTGAGGAGACCTGGTGGGGCCTGATCCCTCGTTGTCCTTGTTTGGGCCTTCGCTGGTTTTACTGTTGTCTGGCGATGTGAGAGGCCGGAGCGGTGCCTGCTTTCCCACTGCGGGCTCCTGGGGGTGAGCCTGGGGCCAGAGCAGTGCTCCTGGCTCCTCCTGTGCCAGCTGCGGGCTCCTGGGGGTGAGCCTGGTGCCAGAGCAGTGCTCGTGGCTCCTCCTGTGCCAGCTGCGGGCTCCTGGGTGTGAGCCTGGTGCCAGAGCAGTGCTCGTGGCTCCTCTTGTGCCAGCTGCGGGCTCCTGGGGGTGAGCCTGGTGCCAGAGCAGTGCTCGTGGCTCCTTCTGTGCCAGCTGCGGGCTCCTGGGGGTGAGCCTGGTGCCAGAGCAGTGCTCCTGGCTCCTCTTGTGCCAGCTGTGGGCTCCTGGGGGTGAGCCTGGGGCCAGAGCAGTGCTCGTGGCTCCTCCTGTGCCAGCTGCGGGCTCCTGGGGGTGAGCCTGGGGCCAGAGCAGTGCTTGTGGCTCCTCCTCTGGCGGGAGCCGTGGCCTCCTGAGCTCGGTGCCGTGGCCGGGCTGCACACAGGCTCCCGGCGGCTCCTGGGCAGCCGTGGGCTACAGCCGAGGCGAGGGGGCTGCAGACAGGCCGCAGCTGGCACACAGCCTGGCCCCGCGCTCGGGCCGTGCGGGTGCTCCGGCTTTCCGCTTCCCAGCCTTGGGGCCAGGCAGGCTCTGCGGGGTCCGGACCAGCCGCCCTCTGCGAGAGCCATCCGCAGACTGGGGCGGAACGGTGAGCACCCCCGAGCAGCTCCCTGCCATTTCCAGGGCCAGCCCTGCTCCTTCCTGCCTTCTCCTCCCACACGAGGGTTCCCCAGGGATGGAGGGGCTCCAGCTCTGGCTGCAGCTGGCTCCTCCTGCCCCTTCTGGGCTGGGGAACTTCTCTTACAGCTGCTTCCAAGGCTAGAGACGCACCCGTGGCTCCCCAGCCGGCCTCCTCCAGGCAGAGGCTCCAGCTTTCTGCTGGATTCATCTCTCTGTAAACACAGGGCCTCCGTTTGGGGCTGCAGAGGCTCATTCGGCCCCTCACTAGCAGGTTCTCCGAGCGGCACCTCACGAGCAGTTGCCCTTGGGCCTGGGGAGAACACTTCCGCGGCCGGAGCCTGTGCCCAGCGGCTCCCTGCACGACCCCAGCGGCTCCCTGGGGCCAGGCTGCGGCAGCGGTGACGTCGCGGCCTTCGGGAAACCAGTGGGTTTTGAGGTGGGGATCCTGAGCTGCCCGCAGCCAGCCCCGGGCCACCTGTGTGGTGACCAGCTGGGTGCAGCCCGGGCTGGAGCCCACGGCCAGTTTGTGCCCAGCCTCCCCGCTTTGGCCCGAGGACTGCACGCCCTGCAGCCCCGGCCCCGCCGCGGCTCAGCACCGAGGGGAGGCCGGGCACTCCCAGGAGCCACCCCCGGCTTCCCCAGGCTGGCTCTTCGCGGCTCCTTGTCCAGTGGCCTTGGAAGGTGGGGCTTTGGCCCGGAGCTGGAAAGCTGCCTGCACCAGGGTCTGCCTCGGAAGGAAATGGGCCCGTGCGGGACCCCTCTGTGCCTCAGCTCGTGGCAGGGACCCCGGGAACACATCCCTTTCCTGCCTTGCTCAGACCTGCTGTGTTTCTGGCTCCTCTCTTTTCCACATCACCCAGACCCCTGATCTGCCCCTTCCGCTGACCTCTGCCGGGCAGTTAGACTCCTGGAAGGGACCTCTGGGAGTCACCTGCTTAGGTGTCCCCGGGGCACGGGGCCGGGTGCTCAGTACCTGCCGTGTCGGTGCTCTCGCAGGCGGAGGAGAGGAGAGCAGCAGAGAAGAGGCGGTTGGACAGCGACAGAGGCCCGGAGGCCGACCATGGACGGAAGGTGAGTGGGAGCCCGCAGCCCCGTGCGTGGGAGGAGCAGAGCAGCAGCGCGTGCCTCGCGCCGCCACGCGCTCCGAGGGAAGCGGCGGTGCGCTGTCCTGTGCCCCCGCCGCGCAGAGCCTCCAGCAGCCATCAGGCAAACAGCCCTGGAAGGAGAGGCCGGGGCCGGCCCTCCCCAGCCAGCAGCAGGGCTTTGCGAAGGCTGCTGCGGGCAGCCCGGCCCAGGCTGGTTTCGCTCCCAGAGCCACCTGCTTGCGAGCGGAGAGGCTCAGGCTGCGAAGCTGCAGCTCCTCGCTCCGCAGAAGCCGGGCGGGCTGCGGGTGAATTGAAGCAGAGGCCTTCCCACTGGCTGCTGAATGCAAACCCCGGAGGACGCGCTGGCTCCCCTGAGCCTGCCCACGCTCTTCACGAACGGAGCGCAAGTGTAACGGCCCCACCTCATTAGGAGGGTACAGCTGAGCCCCCAGAGTAGAACGGGGGCACAGGAGCCCTGTGGGCCGGCTGAGGTGAGCCCCTGGGCAGCGACCTGCTCCGTGGGCTCCGCAGCCACCTCCACGTCCACCCAGGAGCGAGCACGGGCAGTGGCCTCCGCCTCTCTGTGGCTCCTGGCTCCCCCTTTGCTGAGGGCTGAGGTGATGGCTCAGGGCAGTTACCCCCCAGCTCTGGAGGTGGAGCCCCGCTCCCGCTGGCTGCCTGCTGCCCAGCCCGTGCAGGCTGCTCCTCTGCAGGCTCGGGACCCACCGTCCCTTGCTGTGCCCTGGGGCTGGGAGCATCTCCAGGCCCACGACCCTCGCTGGGGACCAGTGTTTGCCCTGGCTTGGCCCTGGTGTGCCTTGGCTTTCTGCAGGCCTTGCCTCAGGGGGCTGCAGCCTCCTGCCAGCTAAGAAATGGAGGAGCAATTACAGCCCCCCCATCTCCTGCCCGCGTGGGTGGGTCTCCCTGGCAACGGGGCTCACAGTCGCTCCTTGCCCGCTGCTCCGCTTTCATCAGCAGCGCGGCGCCGAGGCGGTACTCGTGCTGGGGAAGAGGTGAGGGCGGCTGCTGAGGCAGGGCACGTGTAGGCGTGGATGGGCTAGCTGCTGGCAGTCGGCACCCCGGCACGGGGCTCGCGCAGAGCGATGTGCTGCGCAGCGCTGCTCGGCAGCACGCCATGGCCAGCTGACTCCTGTCCCACTGTGTCCGGTAGCCCCCCTTCACACGCTCCGTCAGCACCGAACCGTCGTTTGTCAGGCTTTGAGTTGTGAACAGTGGCAGCCCTCAGCCAGTCTGTCAGGGGGAGAGAGACACTGGGAGGTGAAGAGCCCCTCTGCTCTCAGGCTGCTGCTCCTGGTGCCTGCGGCGCCGTGTGCCCTGTGTCTGTGGGCTCCTCTGGGTGCCTGCTGGGCTCCCAAGGCTGGCTCCTTGCTCGGCTGGATTCCGCGGCGTAACTTGGTTCTGGCTGGGTCCCCGAGGCTTCACTAGCCCTGGGCATCCTCTGCGAGAGGTCAGCCCCTCAGGCTCGGCGGTGCAGCAGAGGTGACTGCGGCAGCTGACTGCCTGCCCTCAGCAAAGGGCCTCTTGCAGGAGACACCAGAGCGCTGGGGTTCCAGAGCCTCGGGGCGAGCCGGAGCCGGTGGGGTGGGGTGGGTGAGCGCCTCTGCCTGAGCCAGGTACCGCGGCGGCGGCCACGGGCAGCGCTTCAGCTTAGGGAAGCAGCAGTGAGGCCCCAGCGCTTGAGGCAGCAGCAGTGTGTCCAGGGGCAGAATCCAATCGGGGGGGCTAGGTGGGAGCAATTTTAGCCCTTCAGACTGTGAAGGGTCGCAGAGTCTGGGGGAGTGGAGCCGCCTTCCACCAGCGGGGCGCCCCAGGTGGTGGCTGCTGTTGGGGACATCGCTGAGCGGGAAGCGCTGCCTGTTCCGGGCAGCCAGCCCTGGGGCCCGTGGGCGAGGCAGAGCCCTTCTGGCTGCAGGGCGCTGCAGAGGGAGAAGCCGGCCTTGCTCCAGGCTGGGTCCCTGTGTCGGTGGGTGCTGCCAACACAAGGGGCGCGGGACGCAGCCGTCCAGGTGTTTCTGGTAGCCGGAAACTCTTTTGCCTCCTCTAGGACGGTGGGAAGTCGGGCCAGAGGAGCCCCGGAGACCCGAGCCTCCCCATGACCGGCCGGGAGCGCTCGGAGTACGTCCGCTGGAAGAGGGAGCGCGATCAGATTGACCTGGAGCGACTGGCACGTCACAAGAACGCAAAGGGCGAGTGGCGACGGGCTTGGGACGTGGAGAAGTCGGAGCACATGTAGGTCTTGCCCTCCCCGAGCTGCCTTCCTGCAGCAAAGCCGGCCGTGAGCTCTCGGCAGACACCCGCTGCGGATCGGCCCCGGTGCTGCCGCCTGCCTCTCCCTGACCAAATCCCCTCCTTCTCCTCGGGGCTGCCTCTCAGCAGGACCAGGCCTCAGAGCGGCGCTGGCGTCCGCTTGCTGACACGAGGTCTCCTGCCCTGCGCTGGCAAAGACTGGTTGCCTTTGGTCCCATCGGGACTTGGGCAACACGAACCAACCCTCCGTCTGCATGTGGAGCATCTCCACAGGGACAGAGGCAGTGGCAGGAGGGTGCAGGTGCCCTTCTACAAACAGGGACGGGCAGGCTCCTACTGCGAGTGCCCAGGCTTTGTCACTGCCCTGCCTGTTCCTCCTTTTCAATCACGGGACAGGCTCCCAGGGCCAAACCCCCACAGCCCAGAGCTGAGCCCGTGCAGATGCTGTGGTGTGAGGGCATAACCTCAAAGGACTGCCCACAGGAGCTGGGGGAGATGCTGGGGACAGCGGTGCCGGGGGGCTCTTTGTGAGGTCTGGCGTCCCTGTGGCTGTGCCTCCCAGCTGGGCCACACGGGGCACAAGGTGGGGAGGCTGAGCCGGCCCCTGCAGCTCGGTGCAGGGGCAGGACTTAGGGAAGGATGTGTGGCTTGCTGATCAGGGAGTTTGTAGGGGGCAGAGAGGTGGGACAACCCCTTGGCTGAGGAATCGCGCACAGAATCACACACAGAACGTTAGGGGACCTCGAGAGATCACCCAGTCCAACCCCCTGCCACAGCAGGGTCCCCTGGATCCAGCCGCACAGGGGGGTTGGAAATGGCTCCAGAGAAGGAGACTCCACAACCCCCTGGGCAGCCCCTGCCAGGGCTCTGGTCCCTCACTGGATTAAGGTCCTTCTCACACTGCTGTGGAACCTCCTCTGCTCCAGCTCACACCCGCTGCCCCTTGTCCTGTCACTGGATGCCCCTGAGCAGAGCCTGGCTCCATCCTCCTCACACCCACCCCTCACACATTGATCAACATCCAGGGGGTCACCCCTCAGGCTCCTTTTCCCCAGCTCCCTCAGCCTTTCCTCAGCAGGCAGACGCTCCCCTCCCTCCATCACCTCTGGGGCTCTGTGCTGGGCTCTGTCCAGCAGCTCTGTGTCCTTGTGGAGCTGAGGGGCCCAGCGCTGGGCACAAGGCTCCAGATGCAAACGGGACAAAAGACATTTGTCAGCCCCTGGGAGCCAAACAGCCAGCGGGGACTTGGCTGGGGTGGGTGCCGAGTGCTGCCGGCGGGACGGCTCCAGACGCTGCTCCAGCCCCAGTACAAGCCAGGATCAGAAACCAAGGCCTCTGATGTGAGCGACCTGAGGTGGTTTGGGCGCTCGGGAAGCTGCTCTGCGGGTCTCTGTGGCCTTGCGGAGGCTCCCAAAAGAGATCACTGGGTGTGGGTCCGGACGGAGAGGTCCTGGAGGTTCTCCTTAGGGGTAGAACTGCCTCCCGGTCCCGCTCCCCTGGTCAGAGCAGGCAGCCTCAGCTCCTGCTGGTCAGCCCGTGCTGCCGGCCAACGGGCAGGCGCAGCGAGCCCCAAGGCCGGAGGCCGCGTGGTCTTGAGGTCTCCCGGGCAGGCTGTGGCGCCCTGGCGAGAGCCGTCAGGTCTGACGATGCCTGTTTTTAACCTGCAGGTTTGAAGAGGACTTTGTTAAGGATGGGGAGCCAGCCTTGGATAATCCCAGCAGTAAGAAAGGTTGGCAGGGGACACCTAGACTCTGTCCTGGCACCACCGAACGCCGGCCCTGCGGCCCCAGTGCCGCGACAGCTGTCGTGGCTGTCGGCTGCGAAACCCTGCTTCCCTGGGCAGAGCGCTCGGGGTCTGGGGTGCGAGCGTCTGGGGGCGGTGCTGTTCACCTTCCCAGGGAGAGACGGTGCCGAGGCCCAGCGCCGCTCTGCCAAGGAGTGGCTGAGAGGCAGTCCCCTTCCGGAGCGGCACGAGTCCGCGCTGACTCCTGGCGCTCAGGAGGCGGACTGGCAGGGCACAGCTTTCCCCGTGACCCCCTGTCTGAGCATCCGTGGCTGAACCCCGCTCACCTCTATGCTCTGCTTTGTGCTTTCAGGGGGAAGAAGCTCGAGGAGGTTCCAGCACAGGTCCTTTCCTCCCAACGGGAGAGGTGAGTGAGCCGCACGAGCCGCGTGTGTCAGCCCCTAAACGGCTGCGCGTCTGCCACGGCCCGAGGAGGGTCCTCTCCAGGTGCCCGGCGCGCCGGCAGGGCCTCCGGGGGATGGGCCGCGGGGCTGCTCTCGCCGCTCGGCAGAGTGGGCTGTGCTGCCTGGCAAGAGGGAGAGAGGCTGCCGAGACCGGCGTGAGGCTGCCTCCGGGAGTTCCATTGGAGTCGGGGCTCGAAAACGCGGGAGAAACACCCCGAAGCCCTCCCGTTGTCAGTGTTGCTGCGGGAGATGCCAAGAGCCGCCAGGCGTCCCCCTCCAGCGGCCCTTCCCGGGGACACGAGGACGTTGGCCCCGTCAGTGCCCGTCAGCCGGCTCTGCCTGCTCTTGCATGGGGTCTCCTACCTGTCTCCTAGGTGGTGGAGGGCACGGAGCGAGCGCGAGCGACCCCGGCGCCAAGGCAGTCCCTGCCGTGAGCAGCCGAGCCAAAGGGAAGGACAGGCTGACGGGCCGAGCCAGAAGGTGAGGGGCTGGCGGCAGCGGTGCGTGTGTCCGGCTCTCGGTCCCGACCGTGACGAGTCGGGCAGGCGAAGACGCCGGCCCCGCGCAGCAGCCGCTCAGCGGAGCTCTCCTCGTCCGGGAGTTCATGCAGCGGGTTCCCGGTGCTCGGGTGCCTCGTGGCCGTGCCGGCCCGCTCTGCGCAGGGCAGCCTGGCGGGGTCAGGGTTAGTCTGTGAGCGGAACCGGGTGGCGCTGGCAGCTCCCCAGCGAGCTCCGGGACCCTGAGCCGCCGGCACTGCTGGTCCAGAGGAGCAGCCTGCAGAGGTGGGTCCTGACTGAGCCGGCGGTCGCTGGGGCCGCTGCTGGGGTGCAGGTGTCGCCTGAACCGGCTCTTCCTGCTGCTGCCAGCTGTGTGCAGCACGTGGCCGGGTGGTAGCTGGCACAGAAGCGGTTTCAGAGCAGCAGCCGAGCGTTTCTCAGGCACCCCGGGGCCCCTCCCTCGCTGCTCTCCGTAGCCGAGTTCTGGCGCGGCCGCCGGTCTCCGGGCGAGAGCGAACTGCGTCTTGTCCGGGGAGCGGCGGCTGCCTGCGACAGCTGCGGGGCTTCGTGTTTGCACTGGATGTGGAACTGGAGGTTCACGAGGATTGAGTGGCCTCCTGTGAGCGTCTGGGGGTCTGGGAGCGGTGCCGCTGCCTGGTCAGAGGGCTCAGACGAGGAAAGCGCTGGCAGGAGCCTACAGCAACCAAGATGAGGGAGGGAGGGGAGCATCTCCCTGCTGAGGAAGGGCCGAGGGAGCTGGGGCTCTGGATCTGGGAAACAAGGAGCCTGAGGGGCGACCCCGTGGATATTGATCAGTACGTGAAGGGTGGGTGTGAGGAGGACGGAGCCAGGCTCTGCTCAGGGGCACCCGCAAGAGGCAGTGGCTGTGAGCTGGAGCAGAGGAGGTTCCTGGTGAGAAGGACCTTCCTCCCAGGGAAGGTGCCAGAGCCCTGGCAGGGGCTGCCCAGGGGGATTGTGGAGTCTCCTCCTCTGGAGACATTTCAAACCCTCCTGGCCACGTTCCTGTGTGACTGGATCTAGGGGTCCTGCTGTGGCAGGGGGTTGGACTGGCTGATCTCTCGAGGTCCCTGCCCGTCCCTGGTACTCTGGGGTGCTGTGAGCTCCTGGCAGCGGAGGCAGGGCGAGCGCTTTGCCCTGCGCAGACCTAAACGCTGGCTGTTTCTCCCCTTGCAGATGGGATGCAAAGGAAGGCGAGGACGTGCCTTCGCTGAAGGATGACCTTGGCAGCCAGGTGAGGTCTCGAGGTGAGGCTGGCTGCTCAGCTGCCTCACGCCGTGCTCTGCCGGGGACGCTGGGGCCTCTCCACCAGCGCAGAGCCAGGAGACCTTTGCGCTGGTCACCAGCACTTTCCAGACGAGCTGACGGGAGAGCAGCTTCGCTTCTTGCGCTGAGCCCCTGTCAGCACAGCTGCCTCTCCCCCTGTGTCCTCTCGGGTCTTTTAACGGCCTTGGCAAATGCTTCCTCACGTGCTGGGAGCCGTCCTAGCTGGGGAGTGCCACCCACTGCCCTTCAGTGAGCTGAACGAAAGGTCTCCTTCTCTTCTCAGAGGGGCCTTGGTGCGGACAAGCGCAGCAGCAGAGGGGACGAGGGGCTGGAAGAGAACTGTCCGACTGAGCTGGAGGAGAAGGTGAAACAGCCGAGCCCCCAGGACCACGCGTCCTCCTCGTCGCAGAGGCTGCGAAGTGCAAAGGTCCAGTCTGCCCCCAACGGCCAGGAGGAGGAGCAGAGAGGGGCGAAGGACTTGAGCACAGAGGAGTCTGTGGCCAGCACAGGTGACTGGGAGCCAGGGCCCAAGGCAAGTGAAGACGGCGCCGGGGAAGCTGCCGGGGGGAAGGCTGGCCCTGCCGACGTCTCCTCGGAGGTCACCAACGGCTCTGCTTCACAGAGCAGCCTGCCCAGTGCCCTGCCAGCCGCCAGGCCGGGCAGGGAGGGGGCCTCAGCGCTGCCCGTAGGAGGGAGAGTCGATGCAGCTGGCCTGGAAGAAGAGGCAGCTTCGGAGCAGGAGTCTGCCGAGGACCCCTCAGGCAGCCGCGCAGGAAAGCTGGACGCAGAGGCAGCAGCCAGGCTGGAAGCAGGTCAAGGGCAGCTGGCAAGAGAAAGAGAGGAGGAAGTGGCCCAAAGCGTTGTCCTTCAGGGGCAGGCACTTGCACCGACAGGCAGCGGAGATGCTGGAGGCGCCGAGCGCAGCGGAGAGCCTTTGTCCCCCGGCACAGCCAGCTCTGACAAGGCTGATGGGCATGAGCAGGACACGGCAGTGTCACAGTCCGGGGATGGGGACCGGCCTGAGGGCTGCAGGGACAAGGACAGTGCAGACGCTCTCGACTAGCAGAGGCTGCAGCGGCTCACCTGTGGCAGGTGAGTGCCAGCCCCGCTCCCACGGTGCGTGTGCGCGACCCCGTCGACGCGCTGAGCTGGGGGCAGGCCCACGGCTCCGTTTCTGGGGCCATGGCAGCATCGCGCAGGAGGCTGCTGCCCAGGACGCGGTGCGGGTCCCTCAGGTCCCCTAGATGTGGGCGTCAGAAAGAGAGGGAGGCCTTAGCAGGAAGGGGCAAGGCGAGAGCGTGGGGGCTCTCTCCCAAGACAGGCTTTGGCAGGCAGCGCCACGCAGATCGGATCTCGTGCCCACAGGTGCTAGACTGGACCAGTGAAGCTGCCACCACTGGGCTGGGCAGTGAGGCTGCAGGTCGCCTGATGCCGGCCGAGCTAAGTGCGGGTCTGGGGTGGCCACCTACCTGCGGACCAGGGCTTCGTTCCTTTCCAGAGGAGAGAGCTGGGCGCTGCCAGAACCGCCCAAACCTGCTGGGCGCCTGCGTCACTCTCGGGGTGCTGCCGGCCCTGCCCTGTCAGCGGAGAGGCAGCAGCCGCCGTCCCTGGGAGGCCCTCGAGGCGACTGGCTGCCCAGAGCCCGGCGGGCAGGTCGCGGCCCGGCTCCCGCAGGCTTTTCTTCAGCCCCCGGCCCGGCAGCTTGTCCCTGGGTGTCGCTCAGCTCTCGTCGCGGCTGCGAACGAGCTCAGGGGTGCCGCCAGAAGGCTGAGGGAAGGCTTTAGGAGCCACATTTCTCACTCAGAAAGACTTTAGTTAGACACCAGCTCAGAGGAGCCAGCAAGTAACAGCGGTCCCTTCCCATCTTGGCAATGGGGGGTCCTGTGGGTTGGTAGGAGGGCCCTGAGCCCCCTGGCCTGTGGCTCTTGGCTCCGTCTCTCCCCGCTGAGCTCCTTACAGCAGCCTGGGGGCGAGCGGAGCTCTGTGTCTTGGAGGAGAGACGGCGACACAGCAGCGGCCTGTAGCAGCAGCAGCAGCAGCAGAGGTCAGGAGTGGGTGCATGCATCGAGCCCCGCAGCGCCCTGCTCCTGGGCTTGGAGGGGCTCACATCCCCCCGGCGCCGTCGGGCAGGTGTCCCTGCCCTCTGCAAGTGCTGCTCCTCCGCGTCTGCCGAGAGCAGCTCCCCGCAGCCGCCGCGCGGGGCTCAGCTTCCCCTGCTGACACCTGTTTCTGGCAGCCAGGCTCTCCCACACCTCCGCAGCGGCTGGAGAAGCCGGGCAGGGAGCTGGCGGGGCCCTTGTCCTTCGCTGCAAGGAACCAGGAATAAATATTTACCCGAAGCGCAGGACCAGAGTCCCTGGGGATGTCCAGGGGCTCCCAGAGAAGGAAACGATGCACAGCGGCCACGGGAGCCTCTTCCCAAAGTCTCCTGAGAAAGTGGCTCTGAGCTTCTCCAGAGAAAGTGCAGCTGGGGGCCGGCTCGCAGAGCAGCTCCAGGGATCTGACCTCGCAGCCCTGGCTGACGTAAGCGGGAGCGGGGCAGGCAGGGCCTGCGCGCTGCAGGGCCCGGGTGGCCGCGGAGGTCAGCGCGGTGATGACTGCGCGCAGCAAAGCGCCAGCTCAGCAGTGCCCAGCGGCGCCCAGCAGCGCCCCAGCGCCCGCCTGCCCCCGTCGCAGCGGTTGTGCCTGGGTGCGGCAGGCTCCCCTCAGGGGGCAGCTTTCTGATGGGAGAAGAGTTGCTGGACCCCCCTGCCCTTGGGTCTCGCAAGGGAGGCCCACGAAGCCCTCCCAGCACGAGCCCACCCAGACAGCAGAGCTCACTTCTCCCGAGCCCGGAGGAGAGCAGAGCGGCTCCCTCCCCTCACCCGGAGGAGGCTGGCAGTGTGCTTCACGCGGCCTCGTCGGCTCAGACCATGCCTGGGCTGCAGAAGCTCCGGCTGCTCCCCGCGCCTGGCAGGAAGGCCTCGGGCTCCTCCCCAGTGGCGCAGGCAGGTCAGGCTCACGCTCAGCAGACGGTGTTAATTTACTGCTCAGCAGCTCCCCAAGGACTGACGATGCCGCTGCTGTCTCCGCTCTCGTTCTGCAGGATGACTGCGGTGCTGAAGGTGGTGGATGAGAAGAGGAGCACAAGCTCGTCCTCGCTCTGGCCTTCTATGAAACCAGCTTTTCAGCACCTGCCCCGTGCCCTGCGTTCCCAGCACACGGGGTCCCCATCGCCGCCCCCCAGGTTTGGCATCGCCCTTTCCAATGCCAACGGCCAGGGGAGGCCACCCCGCCCCAACCCCCCTTTGGTGTTTGCTTGGCCTCTAGCACAGCTGTGTGGCAGCCCCCCGAGTGCCGGCTGGATGCACTTTACGCTCTTACTATCTCTTTCTGGCTAGGGTTGAGGTTTCTGGGCACCGCAGCCTCTCCTCCCACAGGGCTGGCAGGGCAGTGCCCGTGCAGGGGCACCGGAGCCGGCGCTGACAGTGCTGGCGACAGGGTGAGAGACAGGCCTGACGTTGGAGTTTTGGAGGTGGGCGAGCAAGTAGCTTCGCAGTGCTCAGAGCAGCGCTTGGGCTAGAGGTTTGCTCTTGGGCTAGAGGTTTGCTCTTGGGCCAGAGGTTTGCTCTTGGGCCAGAGGTTTGCTCTTGGGCCAGAGGTTTGCTCTTGGGCCAGAGGTTTGCTCTTGGGCCAGAGGTTTGCATGTGGCTGAAGTGCTGGCGGAGGTGTAGGGTAGGCAGGGGGTGAAGGGACGCAGCGCTGCTCAGGGACGCTGCAGGGTGCAGCCTGGCAGGCCCAGCTGCAGCAGCTCGTCCTGGAACAGCCCCAGGGCCTTCTGCTGATGGACGGGGCCGAATCCGCGCATCAGACCGGGCCCCCCTCCAAGGGAGGCGGCTGTCGATGGAGTGGGTGTGCGCTCAGCGCAGCCGGGTGCCCGGCCCCTCCTTCCCAGGAGCAGGGAGGCTGCAGCGGCTGCAGACACTTGCAGCTGCAGGCGCTGAGCGGCGAGGGGGCAGCGCGAGGGCAGTCAGCTTCCCTCTGCCCCACTCTGCGCGAGGGCCGCAGGCGCAGGGCTCCGTCGATGGCTTTCGCCTTCCTGCCGGCGCCTCGTGGTTGCATCGGGGCAGCAGCGCCCCAGAAGCTGACGCACGGCCCTTCTGACCGGCCTTAAAACACCTTCCAAGTCGTGGAGCCGGAGGAGCCTTGGGAGCAGGGAGGGGCGAGGACCTCAGGGGAGGTTTGGAGATCCCACGCAGGACACGTTCGCTAACCCAGACAGCAGCCTGCCCTGGCAATGGGGCAGCTTTGGTGTGTTACCAGTAAACACCTTCACCCCCCGAGCCCAGAGTGGGATCCTGGAGATCATCTGTCCAGCAGGTAGCCACGAGCCAGACTGAAGCTGCTCCAAGTCCTGGAGAGGCTCCCTCTCCACTGAGGACAATCAGCCCTTCTCCAGCTGCCCCACAGACCTGCTCACAGGTGCTGAACCCCGCTGAGCTCAGTCTGGCTCTGGTCACGCTGGGTCACTGCCAGGGTCACCAGGACCGCTTGCCTTGTGGCCCACACAAAATGCAGCCCCTGACCCAGGCCCCCGGCACCGCGGCAGCAGTGGGGACTACAGCAGCTCCACTGCCCCGGTGCAGCACTTAGCTGCAGAGGAAAACACCCGGAGTGTGGCTGCTGCTGCTGCGTCCGGCTGCAGCCGGGCTCCTTTGGAGAGGAAACCAGCTCCTTCCCCCCAGCTCTCTCCTTCTCCTTCCAAACCCAAGTTGGGTGGAGCCTGACGCTGCCCGCCCGGGAAGCACCGAGGGTGCCGGGCTTTGGGGATGGGGCTGCACAGGTGGTGCCTTTGCTCCAGCCCCCGGGTGGCATTCCTGCAGAAGCCTCCGGCTCGCCGCTGCTTCTTCCCGCTGGCAGACGGACAGATGGCCCGAGCGCGGAGCGGGGTTATTTGTGTGAAATAAAGGTTGTCACGAGGACGAAGCTGCAGCTCCTTGGCGCCCCTCCGTCCCAGGCAGAGCCGCCCCGACTCAGCCACCTGCTTCCCAGCCAGCAGGTCGTTTCCCGCGTCAGGAGAACAGCCAGGGAGGCCCTGAGCCGAGCGCAAGCTGACCGCAGGTGCCACAGCTGTGCCGATCAGTTGCTGCAAGAGGCAGCACCAAGTCCCCCCTTCCTGCCCTGCAAGCAGGACACCTCAAGCAGGGGTGCGTCGCACACCACTGACCAGCACAGCCTGCGCAGCCCAGGAGGAGAAGGAAGAGCCGGTCGCTCCAGATAGATCAGGGGCAGGTGGCTCGGGAGCCCAGAGCTCAGCTGGCGCTTGGTCTGACCTGCTGGTGTCTCCGGCACGGAGCGCAGCGGGCAGCGCTGCTGCAGCCCGGTGGGAAGCTCCCGAGGCAGGAGATGCCCAGTGCCCAGAAGCAGCCGCCGGGTGCGTTGCCGACACGACCGCGCAGAAGGGCTCTTCAGCTGCTCTGACGCAGGAAGCCGGGACCTGGAGCGCAGACGGCGCCGCCTCCCCCACCAGACAGGCAGCCGCGTCCCGGGGAGCCGGGTTACGACGGTCTGTCAAGGCCGCGAGAGAACATGCTGGGGAGGGGGAAAGGAGAGGCAGCTGCCGGAGCGCATCACACGCTCCAGTAACTCTGCTGCAGCTACTCCCCTCCCTTCTGGCCCCTTGGCACGCGAGTTCCACCAGCAGCCCAGAGCAGAGTGCTCGAGGCGGCGCGAGCAGGCACAGGGCAGGCAGCGTGTGTGGCACGGGGGCGTGAGGCCGACGCCCGGAGCCGGCTGCGCGTCACACGGGAACCAAGGCTCGATGAAGCACCGTCCGACCACCTTTGACTGGGTGTCGTCAGCAGTCCCCCCCTGCTTGCTCCTCCTCTCAGGGAGCGTTTCCCTCGGCAGAGCTCAGGGCCCGGAGCCCTCCGCAGGGAGCTGGGCAGAGGCAGCGCTCCCCAGGGCTGCCGCGCGAGAGCTGGACGAGGCGGCACAAACAAACATCGTCAGCGCAGCGCCTCCCTCGTGACACCCTCCTCACTGAGGCTCTCCTTGCCCAAGCGGGCTCTCAGACTCTCTCCTTCTCGCTGCCCCCTCGTGCAAAGGGAAGGGCCCTCGCCGGCAGCCCCGGGGAAATCACGGCGCCAGTCACGGGGCTGCAGTGGTTCTGTGCAGGAAGCAGCGCGACAGCCCCTGCCTTGTCTCGCCTGACGCTGCTCCGCTCAGCAGGCTCCTCGTTTGTGTGGAGCAGCACCCAAGGGGCAGAGTGACCCGGAGCCGAAGCAGAACGGGAGCTCAGTATCACAGCTCGGAGTCCCCCGAGACTGGTGACTGCGGCTCTTAGGGCACCAAAGCCGCCAGTCGGGAGCAGACGACAACACAAACCTTCGCAGTGCGAGACGATGATCCCACGGCTTCCCACAGCAGCCGACCCACTTGCCAGGAAACACCTCGAGGGGCTTCTGCCTTAGGGCTCATCAGTCCAGAGGAGCCGTGGCCTCCCCCAGCAGCGCCTGCAAGGTGCTCCTCAGCACCAGTTTGCTGGACGGGATGGCGCGGAGAGAGCAGCAGGCACGGGGAGCGGCTGAGCGCGGGCTGGCAGCGGCAGCGGCCCGAGGGAAGCGCGATTCCCTAGCACGGGGCTGCGATGCCTGGCTGGGGAAAGGGTGGAGGAGATTCTGGCTGAAGCATTTAGGTCTGCTCAGCTCACCAAGGCTCCCGGCAGTCTGCGATCCCGCTGCGTCTTCACGAGGCGCTTTCTCCCCAGTACGGCAGCAGCGGAGTAACAGGATGCTCCGACGGCAGCGGGAACGGGCACAGAAGTAGCAGGGTTTCACTTATTTTCACTCCATTTGCCCGCAGAGATGATGCAAAAACACAGTCTGGGACCTCATCAGGCCCGCACTCGCTTACGGGAACAGAGGCAGCCACGACCGTCTTCGCACTGGCGCATCAACTATTTTTAGCACCAGAAGGGGACGGAGCCGCCGGCAGCGGGGCTGCTCCCTTTGCTCCATCCAAACACAGCCCTGTGGCACCGAAGCCACGGCCAGGTGAGGGGCTGCAAGCTGCTGCAGCTCCTGAGCTCGCGGCGTCTCTGCGCCCTTGCATGGTGGGTTGGAAGAGGGCCACGCAGCCCAGTTAATTCAATCCACTTCCTCTTCCAGCTGCTCAGCCCAGCCAGGCTCTATTAGTCTTCTGAGAGCAATTGCATTTAGAGTGAAAAACGCCGGGAGAGCGGGCACCTCCCGCCTTCGCTGCTGCTGGACGGGCCAGGGCCGCTGGAGGTGCCCCAGCTCTGCGCTGCAGGCCAGGGGCAGAGCCGCGCCAGCACCTCATCCCAGCCAGCTCTGATTTACCTTTAAAGGTTTTAAAAGTCAGGCACGAGCTCCCTGCCAGAGACACTTCCCAACTGGTTCTGCATTTGGTACCGGAGCCAAGAAACAGACTGAACTCCACCGGCACCAAAGGACGCGCTGAGCCTGCTTTGTTTGTTCTCCTCCCTTCGAGGGCTGCAGAAAGCCTCTGCCCTGCCAGCAGAGCTGTGCACCAAGGACAGCAAGCAGCATCGCTGTCACCAGCCCCCAGAGCTGCTGCACAGGCATGACAGCCCCACCAGCGGCTACCAGCCTGCCGCAGGAACAGACCCGCCCGCTGCACGGAGCGGACACACGGGGCTGAAGCTGCGCGACCTCACGGCCAGGGGCACCGTCCAGCGCTGCTGCCGGGGCACCATCAGCCCTGCCACTGCAGCTAGCAGGGGGAAGTTGAGGCAGCTTTGGGCTTTCAGCTCATTCACCCGCTCTACCACAGAAAGGTGACGGCGATCCCCAGCAGGGTTCTGGCCAGAGCCTCGGCCATCCCGCAGGCTCTGCGGAAGCTGTAATCCAAGACGTACAAGAGCGCACACGACCCATCCCCTCCGTTTGCCCAGGCTCTGCCGCTAACGGCTGCTCTGCGGGACCCCCCGGCTGGCAACGCCGCCCTCGCACAGCACGGCCAGCCCAGAGCCTCCCCACGGCAGGATAAAGCGGGGAAGGCTAAAGCGGCTCTTTTACTCCCAGTTTCAAACAGCATCAAGTCCCGCAGTTTGCGGGGCCATTGCGGCTCACCCCGCGACAGCACGCTCTCGCCCCTCAGCACGGGAAGCGTCAACTCCGGGGCTTGCTTCACGCAGGACGGCCCCGTGGCCTCCCAGCTGGAAAGCCGCTGCTCAGAATTACAGTCCCCTGGTTCCCTGGTCCACGGCCCCTGTCCCAGCCGTTAAAGGCCGCGTTCTCACCCAGGGCACACCAGGAGCAGGCTGGCACAGTCCTACCTCCTGATGGCCACCGTGCCAGAGACGGTGCGTGAGCTCTGCACCCCCGCAGCAGCCAGCGCACCCCTCGCCGCACACCAGAGCAACACTCGCTTCTGGCCGCAACGCCCCTCTGTCGGCACCAGCGCCGAGCTGCGGCGGGTTAGAGAGGTCCCTCCAGCCTCACCTTAGGGAGCCCAACGACAGATGAACTGACAGCATCACCGCAGTGGGCACACAGGCTCAGGCACCCAGAGAGCCCTTCCAGCTCAACGCTGGTCCCCAGGCATCCTCCCACCAGCAAAGAGAAGGTGCCGCGTGACAGAGGCTGCCGTACTGGGAAAATACTTTAATGTAGGAAACGAGTCCCTTGACCTTCCCCGGGTTTAAATAAGGTGACGGCCACCGCTAAACAAAACCGGTTTTACTTAAACAGCGGGTCACAGCCTCGAGCATCACATCGCTCCCCACTGCTCTGGAAATAGCGGGGGGCTGCGAGAGCCTCGCGTGGGCAGCTGGCGGCCGCGGGCAGCGCGGGGGCCGAGCAGGGAGCAGCGAGCCCCGGCGAGGGAAGGGACGAAGCCACCAAATTCCCTTGAGGAGAGACGGGGAGGAAAAGGGAGAGAAGGTCCCGCAGTTCTACCGAGTAAAAAGCTCCTTCCCCCGCCGGGTCAGTCTCCAGCCTGAGCTCTTCGGGGGTCGGTCCGCTGCACGCCCCGGGCAGCCCCGCCGCCGGCCTCCGCCGCCTCCTCCTCCATCGCGATCGCCCGGGGCCGGGGGCTCCCCCCCGCAGTCCGCCGGGGCTCAGCGGCTCCCGTGCGCCCGGCGCAGCGCCGCAGCCTCGGCCTCGGCCCCGGAAGNCGGAGAGGACGTAGGCCAGCACGGTGGCCAGGCGCACCCACTTCTTGTTGGTCTTGGCCGCCATGCGCGCCTTCTTGTCCCCGGTGTAGGTGGCGGGCTTGCCCCGCTCCGCCCCCGCCTCCTTCTCCTTCATCGGGGCCCGGCCCTTGGCCCGCTGCTCCACCGACCCCTCCGTGGTGCGGCCCAGCCCGGCCCGGCTGCAGCAGCCGCCGCCGCTCCGCTCGGCTCAGGACATCCCGGGGCTGCCGGGCTCCCGCTGCTGTCGCTCCCGCTGCTGTCACCGCCGCGGCTGCCCGCGCTGCGCCGGCGGCTCCGTGGGCGGGCCGAGGGGCGGCGCTTAAAGGGGCTACGCCGCGGGGCGGCAGCTGGCGGGCCCGCTCCGCCTTAAAGGGGCGATGGGGACCGGCGTGCGCGACCACACGCATCTGGGCGTCCGCGTGCGCGGCCGTTGGCGGGAAGACCCTCAGGGCCCTTCGCGAGGGGGGCCGCGGGAGCGGGGGGTGAGGAGCGGGGCTGGCTCGGCTCTGAGTCGGGGTGGCA
>VXBP01006867.1:40154-76192 GCA_013400115.1 Rhinopomastus cyanomelas
GAGGAGGGGTACAGCCCCTCTGAGGGGGACACTGTGGTGGGGGAGATGTAGGCCCCTCTGAGGAGAGGGACACTGTGAGGAGGGGTACAGCCCCTCTGAGGGGGACACTGTGTGTGTGGGGGGGATGTGGAGTCTCTGAGGAGGGGGTGCTGGGAGAGTCTGTAGTGCCTCTGAGCAGGGAGCACTGTGAAGGGGGCTGCGGTGCCCTGGTGGGGGGACAAGTGTGTGTGAAGGGGGGGCATGGCAGCTGGGGGGGAGCCCTGGTGGTATGGCAGTGTGTGTGCAAAGGGGGGGCGATCTAGCCCCTCTGAGGGGGATGCAGCAGTGTGTGTGGAGGGGGCATGTGGCTGCTCAGAAGGGGGGTGGGATCAGGATGGTGCATGCAAAGGGGCTGTGTGGGAGCGCTGAGGGAAGGGGGTACCTGTGGGGTGCACATGCAGAGGCACGGCATGAGTTACAGCTGCGCAGGAGGCTCAACAGCAGCTGCAGAAAGAACCGTCGCCCAGGAAGGTGTCAGCGGGGTGAGTTTTGAGCTCACGGTAGCAGGAGACACTTGAAGGGCTGAGAGAAATCTGAGAACCTGAGTTTTTGCAGGAGGAAGTGTAGAGCTGCAGCTGCGAGGAGACTTGGGGACAGAAGGTGCGGTAGGGAGTAAAGTGAGACGACTTCAGGCTAATACTAATCCTGATAGGACTCTCTGTGGCTGCTGTACGGGTGGGTTGGGGTAGTGCTACAGAGGTGAAAGTGTGCAGACCCCCCAGGTGTGTGTGGCCTGGAGCTCCCAGTGTCCAGCAGCACCAGGAGCTTTCTGAAAGGGGCTGCAGAGTCTCTCTCTGAGCAACACCTGGCTGACTGTTCATACAAGGGCAAAGGCATTTGTGAGATTAAGTGTTGTGGGAGAGAGCAGCAATGCAAAGGTGGGATGTCCTGTGTCCAGACCCTGCTCTCGCCTGGGTGGCACAGTTTGTAAGGGCTCCCCCTGATGCAAACAGCTGGGCGGTTCTGAGCTGAGCCACAATTAGCGACATGCTCCGTCCTCCTGAAGTACTGTAATTCTGAGGAACAGTTGCAGCTCAGTGTGTCCAGACAACAGCTGTTAGCAGGTGTTGGGACTTGCCTGGGGCTCCTGCTCTGACTTGCCGCACCTGGCTGCGCTGCTCTGGATGTTGGATCCCCCACACCTGTGTGGCAGGAGCTAACTGCCTCGTGCTGACCGTGCTCCTGGCTCACAGAACTGTGGCTGTGCTGTTCTGTCTGACCCGGACCCGAGTTCCCTCGGGCTGTGTGTGAGGTAAGTGGTCAATACAGATTTGTAGCGATTCCTACAAAATGGATTTGTCCAAGAAGTTTTCAGCCTCTTTTCCTCTCAGTGGGTTTGCTGCAGCCCTTCTCTTCTTTCGTTCAGCTTCTCTCTGCTGCTGCCATCTCTTTACTTTTTCAAAGAGAAATTCTACAGATTGGATAGGACTTGAGCCTGCTGTTCCTCCACCTTAAGTGTGCTGCCAGTAGACTGTTTGGGTTCTGTGCTGCAGGGTATTTGAGATGGAATTTAGAGCTTTTTTTTTGTCCAGCATCGTTCGGGAGTTCTTGTTTTTAACCTACCCCCTCAGCTGCTGCTCTTCATTTTCCACCTGTTGGATGCTGCAGAGCTGAGCAGATGGAGAAACCCAGCCTGCAGCCCTCCTTTGCTGCTCCCTTGCTCTCCTTCAGGTCTGTGGGCGCCTCAAAACTGATCTGTTTCTAGAGACAACCTGCCTTCAGCCCAGTGTCTTCCTCTCTGGGACACTGGACGTCACGTCCTGTGGACGTGCCCTTTGTGGGAGACCCCACCTCTGGTGTTAGATTGTGTGTTCTTGAGGCTCTTCTGCCTGCCAGCCCTCTGGTCTCTCAGCTTTGGTAGGACAAGGCTTGTGTTCAGTAGACCCGTGGCTGTTGCCAAAGTCAGGTGTAGGCTTTTCTTTTTGCTGTGAACAAGTAAGCGGGCGTGAGCTGCTCCGCAGGGCCTTTTGTTGAGGCGCAGGCGGCAAGGCGTGTGCCTTGGGCGCCTGCACTAACAACCACCTGGCAAGGCAAATGAGAGCCAGGAAGCCAGAGCTGCAGCGATGGTATTTTCTTTGCCCTCTGGGGTTTAGCAGCAGTACCAAGCTGTGCCTTGAGCAGGCTCCTGGGGTGCAGAGCTCAGAGGTCCTGCAGAGCCCACGAGTGCCCGATGTTGGACAAAGCTTGCAAGTGGGTCCTCTCTGCATCTTTCCCTAAAGAACATGAGGGGTCACTGGCCCAAGACAGGTGGGCTCAAGGGCAAGTGGTGCACCCTGGGTCTGCCCCTGCCAGCAAAGGAGAGCTGTGTAGCCCTTGAACTTCCAGCCTTCCTCTCATGACAGTCCAAATGCTGACTCCTCAGGGTTGTGCTGTTTATGTTCTGCTCTGAGGGTCCCCCAGAAAACTCAAGTTACCTTTGAGCCTGCCTCTTGCTGCCCTGTACTCAGCTGGAACCGCAGGTGCTGAGAGGGCCTGAGGAAGGCTTGGTGAGACTGCTGACTGAGCAGCGCTGCTCGGGTTCTGCTGCGCCCTGGTGCAGTGGGATGTTTGTCTGCTCTCCAAGGGACCCTGAAGGATGGAGCTAAATGAACTTGGGTTATTGATTTCCTGTGCTCAGTCAGTGGATGGCATCGGGTGCTTCAGGACAGAGAAGACTTAATTAGGGGAAGCTGGTTGGTCTGAGGTAGTACAGACCTTGAAACGCTGGGTTGGATTGACAGGGAGGCAGCTTATAGTTTGGAGTCTGTCCTGTCTTGTGTGGGAAGGTGCCATCTCCCTTGTTAATCGGGTAACAGACGGGGGGCTTGGGGCTGGGCTGCCAATGACTTCAGCCTCTGATGTGGCTGTGGGCAGTGAAGTTTGTGTGCTGACTCGGTCGTCTGCAGAGGCGGATCGTTGCGACTGGTTCTTGATGCGGCGCAGCCCTTGGTTAGACCAAGCAGCCAAAATCGGCTTTGTGTAGCTTGGGTTTGGGTCCTTGCTGAGCTTCCCTAAGGCAACGTGGAGTTTTAACTGCTTTGAAGATGCAAGTAGAAGTCCAATATGGACGAAGGCAGTGAGGGTTTTCCCCTTGGTTACAATAATGTAGCTGTGAGGGTGATAAAGCACCCTGAGCCCTCAGGAGTTCTTCCAGAAAAGAATCAGAAGTGACTGTCGCTCTGGCTTGCAGCATTTCTGCGCTTGGCTTTGGTGGCTGAGTAAGGAGAGTGCTCAGGGCTCATGTTGCAAACACTGTGAGGAGGGCAAGATTGGTTGGCAGCGAGCTCGAGCAGTCCTCATGAGTGCTGTCACCTTCAGATGCATCTTGTTTTGCTGGCTGCTGGCCTCGCTGCTCAGGAGAGCAGCTCTTTTAGACAGCCCCTGGTTGGATACCCTCCTGCGAGGGTGCCCGCTCCAGCAGGGGCCTCCAGGTGAGCTCAAACAGTGCCATTCCCCTGTTCTCTGTGGGCTGTGGTGCTGAAAAATGTTGTGGAGGCTGTGTGAGCCTGGGGGCCAACCAGCTGCTCTGCCAGCATCTTGAATACCACAGACAGCAACCTGCAGCTGTGTGTGCCAAGTGCTGTTGGTGCAGCCTGTGCCTACAGCTGGCGCCGGCTCTGCTCTCTGTGAACCTGCCTCAATACAGAGAATCCTCCTGACTTGCCTCGAGCCAGTGCCCCCAGCCCTGGGTTATCCACGCAGTACACAAACATGCTGCTGCCTTTGCCCGCTGGTACGCCGCAGGTGCCGCACGGTGACCTGTGAGACCTTCCTTGTGCTCTGCTGGCAAGTCTCGTTCCATTTGCTGCTCTTTCCTGTTCCTGTGTTTATCTGACTTCTCCAAAAGGAGAGTGGTTGGAGCTGTGTGCAGCGTTAAATGTTTCCTGGTGAGCTCTGCTCCAAGAACCTGTTTTGTGTGGTGTTTGTTCCCAGTGCCATAATGGGATGAAATAAAAGCACTCGTGGATCTCTGGCCCTGCACGGAGAAGCAGCACAGGCTGCAGATCCACCTGCAAACCTACCCAGCTCTCCTTTGCAGCCTCTGGTGGAGGCTCTTTCCTGTAGGAGTCCACTTGAATACGGTGTCGTTTTGGCTGGAGGAGAGGAGGATTCGGCGTACAGTGTGCCGAGGCCCCTGCAGTGAGGAGGGGAACGCTGGGAGGTCGAGGCTGGGCGCTGGCAAAAGCAGAGGTTTGGTCTGGTGCGTGGAGAGCTGGCATTTGCGGATGGGCCAGGGAAAGCCGTGGCTGGAATCTGTTCAGCTCCATTAGCTGAGTAGGCAGAGTGCTTCTGGGGCTGCTCTGATTGGGAGTCAGCTGGCAGGGGCAGTGCGGGGGCCGTTGGTGTTCCTTTTTGTTCTGTTCTCCCTGACTGAATTGTGCTGCAGCAGGTGTCGTCTGGAATGGAGCCTGTGCCTCTTGAGTGGGATTAATTGGGGTGCTTTGCCTTTCAGAGCTGGCACTTGGGGCGGACGTGCGTGGGCAGCCACAGCAACCCGTCGAGGTCCCTTTCCTGTTCTCGCTGCCCTGCCTCTGCAAGGTGACGGCGCTGGTGCCTGCCACCCGGCGTGCTGCTGCTCTGCAGCCCTCTCTGCCTTCTGTCGCTGACCCGCCTGGGGAAGTTCTGTTCCCGTGCTGGCAGCTGGGTCTTGTGTGATCCGCCGGCCCTGCGCTGGGGTGGGGGACAGCATCCCCCAGGGGACCCCAGCGGTACTGAGAAGTGACGGCCTTTGGTCCTGCGGTGTCATTGATGCTTTGGGCATTGCCAGGGCTCGGGGGCAGAGCAGAAAAGGAGCAGCAGCCAGTGGTGCCTGACGGCTGCTGGGGGCCGTGGCAGTGTGGTGGCTGCTCACTAGAGGACAGTGTTACACACCGCGGAGTGTCCTCGCCGTGGAGCGCTGCCAGAAGAGATTCTGGGTGGGCTTGGGATCGGCTGGGGGTGAGGGTGCAAAGCTGTCTGTTGGAACTCGGCGTGTCGGGAGACATCTGGTCGAGGTGGTTGAATGGGCAGGGAGGCTTAAATCGCTCTCTCCAGCTGCTGTCTGGTCAGACCTCGGGGTGGGGGTGATGCTGGCTGCCTTCTGCCAGCGCTGTGTGGGAGGCAGAGTCTGCAGAAAAGGCAGGATGGAGAGATAAAGAAGAGCTCCCCAGACCAAAACGAAAGGCTGGTAGCAGGTGGAGGGATGGGTGGTGGTGAGGGCAAGGAGCACAGGGCCCTGAGCAGAGGGGCCGTGCAGGAGGGTGGTTGGAACGAATGCTGCTCGTAGCGCTGCTGCGTGTGCCCGCTCTGATGGCTGAGCTTTCAGCAGAGGGCAGGGCTGCTGCGGTACTCCCTCGCTGTCTCATCGGCCATCTCTTCACGCGAGGGACAGAAGCTCCTGCTTGGAGCAAGGAGTGTGAAGTGAAAGATGAGGATGCTGGGTTGTGCAAAAGGAAGCGAGCTGTGGCTGTTGCCACTGTCTTTGTGCAAGCGAGAGCCTGGCAGCTGGTGCTGTGCAGCACCAACAGCTGCTGGCTTGGTCACTGCTGCTCGCTCGTGGTGGGGCATTTGAAGTTACTGTTTCCTCCCTCAGGAACATCTGGACCCTGAGGGTGAAGCTGTGGCTTAGTAACAAGGTCAGTACAGTGAAGGTGCTGCCTGTGTCGGGTTTGGTGAGGCCGTGTCTGTCTCCACAGTGAGAGAGAACGTGGGACAGAAGCAGCCTTTCTGTGAGCCCCAGCCTCTGGCAGGAAGCAGCAGTGGTAACTGGCAGACACCCACCAGGCCACTGGAACCAGTAACTATGACTGATCTCGCCTGTAGCCCCTCTGCTCTTGGCATGACCGGGTGGCAGAGCACATGCTGCCTTGCACTTCTTCACGGCTGTGACCTTCCTTTAGTGCTCTGTGTTGCAGAGGAAGGGAGGGCTGCCAGCACTTCTGAGCAAAACTGATGCTCTTTATCCTTTCCACAGCTGCTCCTGAAGTGAAACAGCCTGGAAACTGCTCTGGACTTGCAGAAGGGATCAGGAGAGGGGAAAGAAAAATTCCTCTCCTCACCGGAGCCTCCTGTGCTACCATGGCCTTTCCCTGTGTCTGCCTAGACCTCAGCCTTGCCCCAGCTGCCCAGTCTGCTTTGAAGTGCTGGCCCTGTCGAGGCAGGCCAGTCGGGGCTGGGAGAGAAGCGGTGAGCCCGCACAGCTGGCTCCCTTTGCACGGCAGGAATTTCTTCATCCACCCTTCTCAGAGTCTGCGCTACCAACAGGACCTTGTCCCTTCGAGGCCATGGCAAGTGCCAGGCCTTGGCTGCCACAGGACCTGGCGTGGCTGAAATGCCACCTTGTGGCTGTGAATCCTGCCTTGGTGGGAGTAGCACAGTTACCTCTGCTTGTAATCAGTCGTGGGACGATGCCTTGTGGCCTCAAATTAACCTTGCCCCCACCAGTCCTTTTCACCGGGCCCTCTCGTGGTTAGCCAGAGCTCCTGTTCTCTGCTGTCCCCACGCAGCTCCCTGCTGCAGGTTCCTCGTTACGATCCCCACCACGCGGGTCCGTCTTGTTCTGCGTTCCCACAGCGTCAGCCCTGGGCCCGGGTGCCGTTCCAAGGGGCTCCGGGGGGGATGCTTTGCCTCCTGTCTGTGGAATGTCCACCTGCTCGGCTGGTGGGCTTCGCTTGTCGGGATGATGTGCAGAAGACCCCATGCAATAGGGAAGAGATGCTGCCAGCGGCCCCGGCCAGCAGAGAGCGAAGAGCGAGCCGCTTTTCCGTGATGCGTGGCCGGTCGCACGAAGGGGGCGGTCTGCCTGTGGCCGCAGCCCGTGCTCTGCTGCAACCACAGCTGCTGAAGCAGTTGGAGTGGCCATGGCGATGCCTGTGCTTCGTCAAGGAGCAGCTTTGAGGAAGTCGAGCTGCGGAAGCGCTACAAACCGGGCTCTTTGCGAGTACAGCTCGGAGGGGAAGGGCTCTCCTGGAGAGGCGTCGTGTGTGTGACTGCCCACGCGGGCACCGCAGCCCGGCACCGGCTTTCCTCTGGATGACCTTGGGCTGGGCTCCCTGTGCCTGCTTGGAGAGCCGTTGATTTACAATGCAGATTCGTCGGTGCCTGCCCCTGCCCCCCCTGAATTTGGCTGGGATATAGGAGGCTGTTTGCTTTCTGGTGCCAACAGAGGCCATGGCAGGCAGCCCTACCATGTGAGAGGCAGAGATAGAGGAGAGGGGGCTGAGGAGGAGCGGACTCTGCAGCTGCTCTTTGGTAGCTGAGGAGCACATCTGTGGGACAGAATGTCCATGCTTACCCCTGTCCTGCAGCCCCCGGAGGTGAAGGAGTACCTGTGCAAGGGCGAGCGCTTCATCAAGTGGGACGATGTGAGTACTGGGGGTTTTGCTTCGCTTGGTGGCGTGGGAGGTGGCAGGGTGGGTGCGGCATTTGGTCTGGGATTGTGGGGGCTGGGAGCCATCGGTGGTGGGATGGAACGTGGCGGCAGCAGTGTCTGAATGGGGAACTGGGAAGATGGGCAAGAGTTGAAGGCTAAAATCAAAGGATGTGTGTGTTAAGGGCTGGTGCTGGGAAGGATGGAAGCAAATGGAGTGCCACTGGGCTCCTCTGCTGTGAGTGGGATGGCAGGGTCCTGTCTGAGAGTGCGACCCAGCCCTTTGGAAGGCAGTTGCTGAGGGGGGTTTTCTTGGGGTTGAGAGGCACATGCTGCCTTTCCACTTGCCCAGAGGAGCATGAGGGGTAGCATTTACTCCAGACCTGAGGAGACTCTCTGTGCTTTGCTGATAGAGAGGAAACCATGTTCCAAGTTGCTTCCTCTTAGGGCTCTCTTTCTGGAGTGGGCTGGGGGTGAGCCAAGTACCCCCCACACCTGCCTGGCTTGCGGGTCAGGGAGCTGTCGAGCACACAGGGGCTGAGCAGCATCTGCTGCACCTTCATAGCACCAGAGCCTCAGAGGGTGCTGCAGAAAGCTGCTGCTCTCTCCAGCTCGGTGCCCTCTTGTGTCCTCAGTGCTTGGTTTGACGGTTTGTCCCGCAGAGCAGGACAGTCTGCAGGCTCCGGGAGGGGAAGAAGGTGTGGAGCAGCAGGAACAGAGTTTGTTGGGTGTAATAGTCCCCTTCTCACTCTAAAAGAAGGTGAGAGGGTGTCCTGACACCGATGTAGGAGTGCAGGGGGCAGCAGCAGCCCCTCCCCGTTTTGCCTGGAGTTTGAAGTGTGTGTGGTGGAGCCACGAGCCCTGATAAAACGGGGCAGGCCCGGTTAGGGTCGCTCCCCAGGACCTGGTGGCGCAAATGAGATGCGTTAGAAGGAGCCTCTGGCAGCGGGGCGGGAGGGATTAGCGCTTCTGTGGGCGCGAGGCTGGAACAGAGCTTGAAGTCCCAAGGCAGCGTGTGTGGGGGTGGTAGATCCCCAGTGCGCAGCGCAAGCGGGGGTGGGCCGGCGGCACTGAGCGGTGAGGAAGCCGCGCAGCCTGGAGCTGGCAGTGGCTGGATGCTGAGGAGCACAGGCAGTTCCTCAGAGCTGTCTGTGAGCAGGAGGATGACACCAGGGTGGGGTGCAAAGTGCAGCTCTGCCTCTTTGCGCTGGGGCTGCTGCTTGCAGAGTGCCCCTGTGGCTACACTGGGTTCAGACAGGGATTTGGGTTTTGAGAACAGCAGCCAGACTTGTCTAAAGTTGCTGCTGACTTGCTTGGTCCTTGGGGACCACTTTCCCAAGAAGCTGGAGCTGTTAAACACTTTGCTGGGGATTGCTGGGACAGTTTAGGCTCCCTTGAAACTCGAGGTGAGTCAGGCTGGGCTTCCAAGACCCTGCCAGGTGGTTTACTTTCTGCTGCCCCCGTAGGAGTTGGGGAGCTCAAGTCCCAAGTAGCTTTTCCCCTGCGGTTCACAGCCTTGCTCTTAAACGGGTGACTCTAGTTACAGATGGAGTGAGGTGTTACTCTGATAGTGACAACAGCGCTCTCCTCGAGTGGGCCGTTGGGGTCACGGCGCTTTGCTCATCAGCGAGAGCGGGCTGCAGGGATGGTGGCGAGAGCTCCAGGCTGCAGCACTGCTGCTCCATAGAGGCTGCTGGCCTGCGGTTTATTGTCTCGTCGTTGGAGCTGGCTGCCCGTGCTGTGGGCAACAGGTGAACTCCTGCCTCTGGACAGTTTGGGGCTGGGCCTGGCAGGCTCTTGAGAGAAGGGGGGGTCGTGTTTTCTGTAGCCCCCTCACTTTGTCCCGCGTCTGTGGCGTCCTCCAGAGGAGGGCTGTTCCGGCCTGTCCCGCTGCGGTGGCTCTGACATCTCGGAGTAGGGAGCAGCTCTGCGGCACCTGTTCCGCACCCAGCACACCGGGATCGCCCAGCGGGTTGGAGTCCTGGGCCTACTGCATGGCGGGGGAGGACGTGTTTCAGCCCAGGAGGGGAAGCCTCCTGGATCCCTGGTGTGGTACAGAGCGAGTGCGCGTGGGTTTGGCTCTCTGCTGGCTCTGGGCCCTCACAGTAGGACCAAGAGTGTTTCTGTCTCTTAAAGGTTATGGATTAGAGGGTTTTATCCCAGGGTTGAGCTCCATAGTGAGCAGCTGCTAGACCATCTTCTGTCGAACTCACCATTCCCTTGGCTGCCAGGACCTCTCCTGTAGGAGAGGCTGCCTGCACCCAGAGCCCGAGCAGGAGGCGGGCTGTCGGCAGTCCTTGTGCAGCCTCTCTGTGCTTTCAAGAAAGCTGCTTTGTAGGAGATAAGGTTAATCTAGACCATGGCACAGCGCTCAGCGGCAGCACCGCGGTGCCTGGTCTGCTGCTCGTGGCTTGTGGCCGTGGGCTCAGCTAGCTGAGCTAGCCAAGGGCTCTGGGAACTCAGGCACAGTGCTGCGTGGGTGGGCGCCGTCCCAGCCCTGCGCGAGAGCGACGGCGTGGTGTGGCGTGGCACAGGGTGGTGTGGCGTGGCACAGGCCGCTTGCTGTACGGAAGGCTTCTTGCCTGGGTGCAGACAGGCTCTGGTGTGAGGCGTGAGCTCGGCAACCAGCTGAGGAGCCCAGGTGACGAGGACAACTGCCGCGTTCCATGCCCGGGTTGTCTCAGGAGCCGGGTATTTCGGCCTCCTGCGCTGAGTGTGCAGGGGTGGACAGGCTTCTGATCCTTCTGTGGCACCAGGGGCCAAAAGCTCTCCTCTGGAGTATGTGCCTCGGCCCTCATCTGGAGGGGACACCCTCTTGGCTGGGGTTCAGGATCAGCTCCAAATAATTTTGTCTAGTTTTGTGCCTGTTGTGCAGGTGCTTAAGGAACTGCTGCTTTTTATAGTCTCTGTAGAGCCAGTCCATGGGCTGTAAGAATCACCACCTGGAGCAGCTCATGTGCTGTATTGGTTGGACCTCTTGTTACAGTCTCCCTGACCAGCCCTGTTCCCTCTAAGGAGAGCTCTGGTAACCAGCAGGAGACCTAAACAGTGGGTGCTGTGGGTGAGTGGTGTCTCTGCTTGGTCATGGGTGCTCCTGGAATGTGTAGAGTGAAGGAGCTGCTCTGGAGGAAAGGGGGTTCTGAGGAGACAGTGGCACCTGCGGGTGCTTCACTCGTTGCCTGGGAAGCGCCAAGAGAGTTGCTCTGGCTGAATGTTGTTAGGTGAGACTTGGGCCTCTGCAGAAGTCAGCTTGTGTAGCCTCACGCTGGTCCTCTGGAGATGCTCTAAAATCCTCTGGCTGTTTCCACAAATCACAGAGGATGTGTTTGAACGGGGACCTTTTGTCCCACGATGGGTGCTCCAAGTCTCCAAAGTGCTAACGTCCTTCTGCTTGGTTTGTTTGGGCAGGAAACAGCAAGTGCTTCTCCTGTGATCCTTCGGGTGGATCCAAAGGGCTTTTACTTGTACTGGACCCATCAGAACAAGGTAAGCGCTGAGACTTCTCAGCTTGGTCTCCAAACAGCCAGGTCAGGTTTGTGTGCAGTTAAAACACTAAGTGCTCGAGTTGTGTCCTCGAGAGCTCGTTCCACTCAACATGAAGCCCCCCACGAAGGATGCGGGTGTCTTGTGCTGCTGCTCTGGCAAGTTTGTCTGCCTTCAGAGGCCCAGAAAAGAGAAGGAAACGCAGCTGCGAGCGTGGCAGTGGGGTGAGCGCGTGGTGGCCTTTCTGTGCCTTGTCCACACAGCGCTCTTCAGGTGCTCGTCAGAGGGCTTGGCACAGCACGGGCTGATGGCCCTGTCACCCGGTGTGCCGGAGGATCCTCCTGCCCAGGGCAGTGGGGAAGCAAATGGCTGGGTGTCTACGGTAAGATGTGTGCAGCAGCGTCTGCCCTGTGCAGCCTGGGCTGTCATTTGCCGACTGGTTGGGGCCTTAGGGGTTGTGACAACTGAACGTGTAGCCACCACAGCGATGGAGACACCACACCGGGTCTGGAGAGCGAGCTGCACTCCTCTCTGGCCAGGGTGGCGCGCGCTGCCGGGTGGAGACCACAGCGTGAGGAGCGGCACGCTGAGGAAGGACAGTCGGTTCCTCGCCGATGCGTCGCAGCGAGTGCTGGAGAGGTCTGGCTGCCTAGAGGTGGAAGGCTGGGCTTTTAACTTCTGCTTTCCAGAGCAGAGCTGTGGTTCAGCTCTGCTTCCTCCTCTTGACCTACATGCTGAAGACACATGGCAGATAAAGAGACAGGGACGGTAGTCCTGGCCAGGATGAGCTCCGCCTTCTCGGAAGACGGTGCCCCAGGGCCAGTGGCGCTGCCGTCCGGCCGCGTCTTCCGAGAGCGCTGTCGTGAGGCTGGGCACGGGGACATCTGCTAGATGCTGCACTCTCAGCCATCTCTGTCACTCGTTCCCCTGGCAGTAGAGTTTTTGCTGTAAGGGCAGACAGCAGGAAGAAGGGGTAACGCTGAACGAGGGGTGCGGAATGGGTCGGGGGAGCCGCTGCCACCTGCCAGAGGTGAAGTCTCACTGGCTTAGTGCTTTGAGGGGCTTGACTGCCTGGGAGGGGGGCTGGGGTAGGGGAGTGTAACTGCCCTGAGGAAACTGGCCAGGGCCCAGCGCTGGGCCGGTCAGAGCACGGGGTGTTGGGGCTTGTTCATCTTTGGCTATGAGCAGCGAGGAGGAGAAACTGCCCGGCAGCTGCACCAGGGGCTCAGGAAGGAGTGGGGTCAGGAGCGGCGTTCCGTCCCGCTTGACAATGAAACGGGGACACGGCCAGGAGGTGTGGGGTCTGCATTGTTCCTCACGGGGTCTTGGAAAAACAGTTACCTGCCTCCGCCAGTGTAAGCTGTTCTCCAGATCCGTGGTGAGCTGGCAAGTTAGCAGCAGGGGAAGGAAGCCCGGGTTGGATTTCAAAAGAACAAACAAAATGAAGCCGACGGCTGGCCAAGAGTGAGGGCCTGGAGCGGGCTGCCTGGGGAAGGCTGTGCCATGTCCTCCCGGGAAAGGCTCTGGAACAAAACGGGTCTGCTGGCAGTGGTCTGGGCAGGGGAGAGATGGTCCTGCCTGCCCTCCAGCTCAGCTGCTCTGCGTCGAAGGTGGGGAGGCAAAGGATGTGCCGAGAACACGAGGGGGGTTGTGTTAACGCATGGGCTGGGGTAGAGCTTCCCCACGTAAACGCGTGTGGGTCAGACGCTCCCTCTCAGTACTCCGCACCCAACCTCTGGCCTCGTAGTGAGGAGGGCAGCGCTGCAGCCCATGGCTGCCTCTGCCTATGGCCAGCCAGCTTGGCGAGTCGGAGGGCCACCTGCCTGCCTCGTGCCTGGAGGGAGAGCGAGAGCTCTTCTCTGGTGGCTGGCACTGCTGAGGCTGCTTTGCAGCTTCTGGGGGCTCTGCAGTGGGCTTCCTCGCCGCCTTCTGTCTTCTCACCTTCCCTGTCCTTGTTCTCTTGTAGGAAATGGAGATTTTGGACATAACCAGCATCCGAGACACGCGGGCGGGGCGGTTTGCCAGAGTCCCCAAGGTGAGTGCCGGCCTCGCTGCTGCTGGCTCCTTGTGTGGGAAAGACAAGGCTGCCTGTGGCCTTGGCCTTCTCTTGCGAGGGGGTGAGAGGGCCCTGTCTCCTTGTGTCACGACTGTAAGTGCGTGCAGAGAGGGGCCATCTGCTCTCCCCGAGGCCCCGGGGCTTCTCTATGTGCCAGAAGAAGGGCATGTCCTGGCCGTGGTACGCGAGCTGCCTGGAAGGAATGTGCCAGGAGAAGAGCCGGGCTGTGCTGTGCGCAGCAGCTGGGCTCCTGCGGTGCCTCTGGCTGCCTTTGCTCGTGCCTGGCCTTTGTGCTCTCTGAGCTGCGGGGGGTCCTGCAGCAGACCCGTGCTGCTGCCACCCTGCGTGAGGGCGCATGAGCTGGCTCGGGGCGGCTGCAAGGCCGCGGTTCCACTGAGGTTCCTTGTGCTTTAAAGGGATGAAAACCCCCAGTTGCCTGGGAGCGGGGTGGCCCCTGGGGGAAGCGCTCGCTTCTGCCTGCGGCTTGGCTGCAGCTGGAATGGAAGCTTCCTGCAGCAGAGCTGGCCTTGTTAGGGCTCTCCTCCTGGGTCTGTTGAGCGCTTGGTTGTAACCTTCCTGTGTATGGAGAAGCAGACAAAGCGGGGCTCAAGCTAGAATGGGAAAAGGCAACGAAGGAGTGGAGAGAACAGCCCCGTGTGGGAACACGGGCGGCTCTTTGAGGCCGAAGAGGAAGATTTTGCGCAACTGCTGCAGCTGCTCTGAAAAACCATCCAGTCGCAGCTCCCCAGGACTGATGGTTCCCAGAAGGCCACGGTGAGGGGAGTGCCAGAGGCCCAGCAGAGCTCACAAACAGCTGCCTGACTTCATAACTCTCAAACAGCCTAATTCCTTCTGAGAAGCTGCCATTCTTCATGGAAGCTCACTCCAGTGACCAACGGGAGCTTTCAGCAAGCCTGCACCTCCATCAGGAACTTGTTTTGTGGGATTAACATTTATGAAAAGCGTTCCTGGAGGTGGTGGCTGTTGTCGTGTGAGAGACCAAACTGCTGGGAGCTGCGCGCGGGCGGTGCAGGAGGGAAACGGGCACCTCCGAGGAGAGCTGCGGGGCGCCCTTTGGTGGCGCGTCCGGCTCTCGGGAGCTGCCTGTCACCAGAGCAGTTCGGCGGCGATGCGGGTGGCACGGACGGTGTGATTCTGAGGCTGCAGGTGGAGGCTCCTCGGGAGGCACCGGCCAGGCTGGAGAAGAGTGCCCCCGCCTGCCTCGGAGTTGTCTCTCTGCCGCGGAGCTTCCACTCAGCGGCGTGTCGCTGTGGAGAGCCCCGACTCGCTAGGAGTTGCCCTGGAAGGAAGATGAGCCTGTGCTTTCAGAGCGATTCCCAGTACAGTTCTAGGATGCCATGTTCTGTCCCCAGGGAAACAGTGTGGTGGCCTTGGAAGTGCTTTACTCGTAGTGGAGGCACAGGGAGGCTTGTGAGGAGGAGGAGGGAACAGACAGGCAGGAGAAAGCTGTGGCTCTGCCCACAGGTAGCTCTGCCTGTCCTCAGTGGAATCGGAGGGTGACCCAGCGGGTCCCATCTCAAGCCAAGAACCAAATGGAGGACGTCTCTGCGTGGGAAAACAGAGGTGTGTCTCTCGAGGAGACAGAGCCAGCAGACTCCTGTCCCTGGCAAGGCTGCTGCTGTGGTTTTCCTGCTGGGGGGATGAGCCAGGGAGGCCAGACTCCTAGCGAGAGCATCTGTGCTGCTGCTTTCCCCTGCCAGGGCTGGGCTCCTCCCGAGGCTGGAGCGTGCCCGGGGCTTTTCAGACCCACGTGAGGGAAAAGCCTGTCCCCACTAGCCAGCGGCTGGTGGTTCTGTGGATTCGGGGAGCTGCCTGCTTTCGGTAGCGCTTTCCTGCGGCTGATAAGCAGGAGGTTTTGGGGTTTGGGTCGTGACCTCTCTGTGCACAGCAAGAAACCACCGCCAGACCGCTCGCGCGGCAGACTGCTGCCGGAGAGACCCGCTGCTGCGTGCGTTCCCTCAGCTGCGTCCCGGCGAGCTGGGAGGCCGGGGCAGCCGGGCCCTTGCTGACACCGCAGGTGTGCAGGGAGCAGGGCTGCTGTGCCCTGGCACAACCAGAGGCTGTTTCCTCCTGCCCTGTGCTGGGAAGAGAACCTGCCCGAAGGTGAGGGACAGCTGTGCTCTGAGACACTTCTGCTTCTCCCTGCCCCACGTGAGCCCTTGCCTCCTGGATACTGGCACTTGTGCGCAGCTTCAAGTCCTCCCGTGACCTCCTCTGTGCTCGCGGAGATCTCTCCTTCTCGGCCCCTTCGTGGCGAGAGCCGCTCCGGGCCCTGCTCAGGCTTTGCTCTGTGGAATCTGGTTCCTGAGAGACGGGGCAGAAGGAGCTTTGGCGGCTCAGCAGCAATAACGGTAAGAGGTGGCAGGGGCTCTGAACACGACCGAGAGAAGGGGGACGGCTGCCGAAGGCAGTTCGGTGTCCTGAGGCACCTCGGTGTTGGCTACTGACCGGCGGCGACAGCAGCTGCGTTTGGCTGGGTCTTTCCTGCTGCAGTGAGGGCCCGAGCAGGCAGGAAGGGAGTCGTTAGAACCGAAGTGCTGCGTGCTGCTGCGTTTTCCTGCTCCTTTAGATGAGGCAGCAGTGACAGCTCGGGCTGCCCAGTGCAGGCAGGCCGGCCCTGTGGCGCAGGACATGCTGCAGTCAGTCTCACTGCCGTGTCCCGTGGTGGAGCCGTGCAGCCGACGAGGACGTGACCCAAAGGCATTGGAATAATCTCGGTGCTCCCCTTCCCTTCTGGCAACCCAAGGAGACCCTTCTCCCGAGGAGACGTGCTGTCGTGTCTGGCCATCCAGTAGCTCGAGCGCGGCGTGGAGCGTGTCAGTGCAGGGAGCTGCGGCAGGGCCCCGCTGTGCTCTGGCTGCTCCTGTGTGAGGCCGGGGAAGGACCTCCTGGGCCTGGCTCTTTGCTTGTGTTTGCATGGGAGTTGGCTTTGCTCTGGACTGTGGACCTGCTGGGTGCAGCCAGGAGGCTTTGGGGAAGTGGAGAGGGTGGGCAGTGGAGTCTGTGCTGACCCGCTGCCGGCGCCTTGGTCTCCTTCGCCTGGCGTTCCCTTGCTGAGGGGGTTTGCTCAGCACGGTTCCCGTCCTCTGCTTCGCAAGGCTGATCCCGTCGCCCTGCCCTTCCCGTAGCAACCCCTGTTTTCCCTTCACGGCCACCTGCCAGGCGACAGGGAGCGACTCCCCAGGGAAGCCGTGGCAGCAGGTTCTGAGCCCCCAGCGCAGGCCCTGTCTCACCGCCTCGCTGCAGTGTTGCAGCCCCTCAGGGAGGCAATTCCCACAGGGAAGAGGCAGCGACTCACTGCAGGAGGGCAGCCCCTGGGAGCGCCTGGCCCCTTCCCTTTCCCTGCTGCGCTTTGCCCCTCGTAAAGCGAAGCCGTGGGCCTCGCCGCGGCGCTGGGGAGCGCTACGCTGGTGCTGGTGAAGGGTTTGGCTTCGCGAAGGCAGGGGCCAGGCTGAGCTGGCTGGGTTCTGAGCAGGTGACGGGAGCGGGTTTGCCTGGCGGAAGGGCGGGAGGAGCCGGTTCTGACAAGCACAGGAAGCGAGCTCGGCCTCAGCCGCAAGTTCTCCATTGTCTCTGCTGAGTGATTTACGCCGCCAGAGGTACGGAAGCTGAACCCGCGCCAGAGCGCGTCGCAGGCCGGGCGCTCGGCCGCTCGCGGCGAGAAGTTGGGGCTCCTGCGAGGAGAGGTGGGGCTGCGGCTTGTGCAGCTCCCTGCTGCCCAGGAGGGCCGCTCGAACTCTTCATCCCCTGCAAGCTCGGCCTGAAGCTTGAGGGTGACTTTTTTTTTTCTAACAGCAATCCCCAACTTTAGTTTTTTCAAACCAAACCAGGACCGTGGAGCAGTGACGCTGGCCACGGGGCTTTGTTCCACGGAGGACCTGGCTAATGCAGGCCCCAGGATAGAGGTGAAAGAGGGAAAGCCAAGGGGAGCGAGGAGGACAGAGCCAGGCTCTGCTCAGTGTCATCCACTGCCAGGACAAGGGGGTGAGCTGGAACGGACGAGGCCCCACACCAGTGTGAGAAGAAACCTCTTCACAGTGAGGGAGCCCTGGAAGGGGCTGCCCAGGGGGTTGTGGAGTCTCCTCCTCTGGAGATGTTTCAAGCCCTCCTGGCCATGTTCCTGTGCAGCTTGGACTAGAGGATCCTGCTGTGGCAGGGGGATGGGCCTGGCTGATCTCTTGAGGTCCCTTCCCATCCCTCGTGCTCTGTGATTCTGTGCAGGAGGATCACTTGGAGCAGTGTCACAGCTGTGGGGCAGCTCGCAGCAACTTTCGGGCAGTGTTGGGACTGAGTCCTGTCTTCCATCTCCCACCCGTCATCCCCATCTCTTTCTCTCGCAGTGCCAGAAGCTCCGAGAGGTTTTTAACCTGGATTACCCTCACAGCACCTTCCTGCTGAAGACTCTGACTGTTGTCTCTGGCCCTGACATGGTGGATCTCACTTTCCATAACTTCGTGTCCTACAAGGAGAACGTTGGCAAGGTATGGGCTCCGGAGGAGCACTGGGGTGCTGGAGGGGGGCAGGAAAGGAGAGGGGAAGGCAGGGAGCTGAGCCCTGTCCGCGTTGCTGGCAGAGCTAGAAGCGAGCAGATCTGTCCCAGCAAGGCGAGCGGTGCCCCTGTGGCTCTGCCCTGCGTGGAGAGGGATCAGCAGCAGGAACATCTGGACGTTTGTGCCCTCCCTGCGCTTTGTGCAGATGAACAGGCAGCTGAGAGCGCTCGCTGGAGGTGTTTGAGCTGCTGGTGCACGCAGGCAGCAGGAGGGGGCTAGAGCCCAGAGGTGTCAGGACGGGCCCCTGTCCTTCCCGTGGTCGGTGCAGTTCGGTGGAGCTCAACGGCCGCGGCCTCTGTGTCTGTTCCCAGAGCTGGGCTGAGGACATCATGGCCATCGTGCGGAACCCCCTGACGTACAACGCGTCTCGCTACACCTTCCTGGAGAAGATGTGAGTGCCCTCTGACAAACCCCCTGCGCCAGGGAGAGGAGGCTTCCTGGCATGCCGCTCCTTGGCAGCCTCCACGAGGGGCCCCAGGGCGCCGGCTGGGCCATATGTCGCGTGCCTGGCACGGGGCCCTGACGTTGGCTGGCATCCTGAGCCTCAAACGTGCCTCCAGCCACAGACCTCACCCCAGCAAGCGGCTGCCTTTCTTTTCCCGGCTCTGTTCGGCAGCCTGGGATCGCTGGGGAAGGCCGATGCTAAATGGGAGGCTGGTACCGGTCTCACAGCCGCGTCTTGTGCGGCAGAGGGATCGTTCTGGTGGTTCAGCTCTCTATCCTTGGCCTCTTTCTCCTTCCCAGGAGGCCGGAGCAGGTTCTGTCTGAGGTTGAGGGTCTGTGGCACCCCGACGGTCAGGTAGCTGCTGGCCTCAGCAGGACCTCTGCTCACGGGGCTCTGCTTTTTTCACAGCCTGGTGAAGCTGAAGATGCAGCTGAACGCGGAGGGGAAGATTCCTGTCAGGAAGTGAGTGAGGGGGTTTTGTACTGCGTGTGCCGTCAGCCTGCGAGCTGGTAAGAGGGTAGTTGCCCGGTAGCTCTGGCTCCCTGTTCCTTCTGCACCTGGGAAGCGGCGACCATTCCCTCTGGCTTCAGGCTCCTGCTGCAGAGGGCCTGGGCAGCAGCTGGGGTCTGGAAAGGAGATCTTCTGCGGCCTTGATGTTTGGTGGGGAGCTGCCCCAGCAGCCCTGCGTTTCGCTTCCTGACTGTGGCCAAGAAGTGGCCGACAAAGCCAAGCGACTCGGCTCAGGTCCTCTCACAGATGCTTTGCAGACCTGAGCTGGAAGGTAGATGCGGTGCAGGGTTTGTTTTTGTAGAAGGGGCTCTGTGCTTGGAGAGCTTTTTGCCGGCCCTTCTGGGCTGCAGTGGGGCCGTCGCTTTAACTCGTCCACTTCCCTGGGGCGACACCACAGCCCTTCTCCACTGGTGCAGCTCTACCCTCAGGCTTTCCTCAGGGTGTGCAGGAGGGGCCTGAGTGCAGTGCAGCGGAGGCCTGGCCCTCGCTGTCCCCAGGGCTGGTGAGAGCTCTGCTGAAGCAAAGCCCAGCCTGTTACCTGGCCCCTGCACGGCCCAGCTCCAGTCTCCAGGAGTGTCCCCTCTTGTGTGGCTGCTCCCTGGCCGGCCCTGCAGCTCATGAGCGAGTGGCAGCTGCTGCCCTGTTGACTGTCAGGCCTCCAGACTTGAGGAGGGGAGACTGGGGTTGGCTGTGAGGCACCAGCGCTGTGCTGTGAGGGTGGGCAGATGCTGGAACAGGCTGCCCAAGGGGGTTGCAGCTGCCCCATGCCTGGCAGTGTTGCGGGCTGGCTTGGCTGGGGCCCTGGGGGTTGGAACTGGGTGGCCTTTCAGGTCCCTTCCAACCCGGCCATTCGGTGGTTGCGATCTTCTGTTTCAAGAACAGGGATGTGCAGGCAGTGCCCCCCAGCTTCCCCTTTCACCGCTGCTGGGTTTGTCCCTCTGCAATCATGCCGAGGTGCTCAGGCTTTGCCTTGCAAAGGGCGGCCGGGAAGCAGCCCGCCCTGGGTTTGCATAGCTGCTGCAGCTCCCACCTGTCGGCACAGTGGGCGCATTTTGTTCCCCCGCGCGGCCGCCGTGCCGGGAGCCTGGTGGAGTGGACCCTTGTCCTCAGAGCAGCCCTCGCTGCCGCTGACGGGGTGTCTGGGAGGAGGGGGCGTTCGGCTCCTGTCCCTGTTCCTTAGGGCAGCAAAGAGGCTGCCTGAAGCCAGAGGCTTGACCGAGCGAACTCTGCCTGGCGGGGAGGTGACCCTGGGTGGCTGCCACAGAGCAGCACAGCAGCCTCTTTGCCTCTGCAGTCGGTTTGTTCCTTAAATTCATGGAGAGCCTGTGGCTCCGGGACGCGCTGGTGCCTTTCGAAACAGCGCTGTTTGCTCGCTGGGTTTGGGTGTTGTCTCGACGACCAGTGAGCCCTTGCTGACGCCAGCCGCCGCACGGGCTGGAGGGCTGGGGGAAGCCTTCGGGGAGCTGGTTGCGGGAGCTCCAGTGCTGCAGGGAGCACCTCTGGGAGCGGTGGGGGAGAACGGCAGAGAGGCGCTGGGCGTGGGCTGAGTGCAGCGGCAGAGCCCCCGCGCGTCAGGCCGCAGCCCCGGCTGCGCTGTAGGTCTGTGGGGTTGGTGCGTCAGCCTCGCCCTTGGAGAAACAGCGTCAGTCGCCCCGGTTCCTGTCTGCAGTCTCCCTGCCGGGCCCTTTCGCTCTGCGTGTTGAGCGTCTCGTGCTCCGGCTGCAGCGCCCAGACCCGGGCCTTGGGGCTTCCCTGGTGCCTGGAGTGACTGGGGCTTTTGCCTCTCTGGGCAGCATTTTCCAGATGTTCCCTGCAGACAGGAAGAGGGTGGAAGCAGCACTAAGCGCTTGTCACCTGCCGAAGGGCAAGGTAAGGGTTCCGCTAACCCGGGCAGGGTGTCGCTGCTTTCCAGAGAGCCCTTCGGCTTGCCCCGTGCTGCCCTTGGCTCTGAAGGCATCATCAGGCAGATGCTCTGTTCCTTGCTGGGGAACCTGTGCCTTAGCACCAGCTGCCCTGCCCTGGCTGCAGACTTCCTCCTGCCGTGGCCCTTGTGCTGGGGAGCAGCACGTTCCCTCCCGCTTGTGTTGCTCTGCAGCACATCTGGTGGTTGATCCTCAGGGTACAGCCCAGAGCTCTGACAGCTCCCACCTGGAGCTGTGGCCGTCCGGCTTTGGCTTTGTGCCCGCTGAAGTGGGGCTTCTTGGCTCTGTCCGCTCTTTCCTGAACGCCTGGCCAGAGGCTCCGCTCGCCGCTTACTCGCCGGGCTGCAGGCGGTGACGGAGAGGTGGAAGGACTGACCTGTCTGCACTCCCTTCTCAGAACGATGCTATCAACCCCGAGGACTTCCCCGAGCCCGTGTATAAAACGTTCCTCATGAACCTCTGCCCACGGCCCGAGATCGACGAGATCTTCACCTCACAGTGAGTTTCCCTTGAGCCACAGAACTCCATCTCTCGTGGCAAGAGAGGCAAAGAGGAGGGGCGCGGGGACCAGAGCTAACTGCGTGGGCCCAGGGAGGTGCAGAGCCGCTGCTGGCCGGAGGAAGGACCTCTGCTTGTGCGGAGCTGCCGTGGGTGCTGCAGCAGCCTTATGCGGCCCCGGTGGCGCTCTCTCGCCGCAGCCACTTGAAGGCGAAGCCCTACATGACCAAAGAGCACCTGGCAAAGTTCATCAACAAGAAGCAGCGAGACTCTCGCCTCAACGACATCCTCTTCCCACCAGCCAAACCTGAGCAGGTGCAGAGCCTGATAGAGAAGTACGAGCCCAGCGGGATTAATGTCCAGAGAGGTGAGGCCGGTTCTGGCCGCGAGCCCTGCTGTCGGAGAGAGGAACGAGCAGAGCGTCCCGCGCCTGCTGCCACCCCGACCCTCCCGGGGAGCCGTCGGCGCGGGCCTCGCGAGGCGCCGCTGAGGGCTCCGTGTGCCACGCAGGGCAGCTGTCTCCAGAGGGGATGGTCTGGTTTCTGTGCGGCCCCGAGAACAACGTGGTAGCGCTGGACAAACTGCTGCTGTACCAGGACATGACGCAGCCGCTCTCGCACTACTTCATCAACTCGTCGCACAACACGTACCTGACAGGTGGGCGCTCTGCAGCCGCGGCTCGTGCGGGGCCGCCCCACGCGAGTCGCTGACGCGGAGCCTTCCTCCCTGTGGCCCCCCAGCCGGGCAGTTCTCGGGAACCTCGTCTCCAGAGATGTATCGGCAGGCGCTGCTGGCCGGCTGCCGCTGCGTGGAGCTGGACTGCTGGAAGGGCCGCCCCCCCGACGAGGAGCCCATCATCACTCACGGGTTCACCATGACCACCGAGATCCTCTTCAAGGTGCCCCAAGAGCTCTGCCCTCTGTGGGGGGGCCTAGGGGGGAGCTGGCACAGGATGGGCTGAGGGCAGAGAGGAGACAGCAGGGTGGCAGCGGGTGAGCGTGTGGGGAGAGCAAGGGGTGACCAGACATGCAGGAGGCTGGTGTTTGGGGACGTTATGGGCGAGGTGGTGCTTGGCTGGGCAGGAGGGAAATGCGGAGGCGGAGGAGAGAGTGCTGTCCCCCTGCACCCACAGCCAGGAGGGTGGGTGAGCCCGCAGGCTAGAAACGGGCACCGCACGCCTGTCCTCCTGCGCCGCCGTCCGCAGCTGTTGCCAACGGGCGGAGGGCCGCAGGTCGGGGTGACGCTGGTGGTGCTGGTCTGCGTTGGTCCCCACGCTTCGTGGTGTCGCTGAAGCCCGCTCGCTTCTGTGCGCGCCGAGCTGCCTAACACAAGGGGAACTCAGAGTCTTGCGGCTTCAGCCGCGTGTAGTAGCGCGGCCCGCGGAGTCGAGCCTTCTTACTGGGAGAAGCTGAGGGGCTCTGTGAGCAGCTCCCGCCCCACGGGGCGGGAGCGCTGATCCCCAGCCCTGCTCTCGCTCAGGACGCCATCAAGGCCATCGCAGAGAGCGCTTTCAAAACGTCGCTCTTCCCCGTCATCCTGTCCTTCGAGAACCACGTGGACTCGTGAGTGCCCGGGCGCTGAGACGGCCATGTCTCTGCCGGGGGAGCAGCGGGTGTGTGGGGCAGGGCGCTGGGACTCGGCGGAGGCGCTGAGATTTCTGCAGCCACTGAAAGGTGGGCCCTGGGCTCCTGCCCGGCTCTGCAGCCTTTCAGCTCTGGATGGCAGGGGTGGGGGGTTGGCCCGCGAAGGGGCCGCAGTGCCTGCAGAGGTGGTTGTTGGTGCCGAGATCTGGACCTGACCGTCTCCTTTCCCGTTGGCTCCCGCTTGCGTTGCTCTGCTCCACAGGCCCAAGCAGCAGGCGAAGATGGCCGAGTACTGCCGAACCATCTTCGGGGACATGCTGTTGACGGAGCCGCTGGACAAGCACCCGGTAAGCGGCCCTGGGGAAGCGGCCTGGTGCTGGGGTGCACTGCAGCAGAGACAAGGCGATGCTGCAGACGGGTCAGGCTGGCTCGGAGGGGCGAGCGGCGCGCGCTGGCCGGGCTCTGCGTGTTCTGTGAGTGAGGGTGTCGGAGCCTGAGCTCTGTGCGGCTGAGCCAGGCGTGGCGGGCCGAGTCCCTGCGGTGTTGGGTGTGACTTGAGCCCGCTGCCAGCCCTTGCTGTGGAAACAAGGGCGCCTCAGACTCTTCCTCCCAGCGACGTTCCCTTCCAGGCGTAGCTCGGGGTCGCGCTCAGCCGCTGGGTGCAGCCCTGGCCCGTGGGCCCCAGCCAGCAGCTGACTTGGACAAACGTGCGCTTTCCTCTGCAACCTGCTGCAGGCAGCTCGGGTCCATCTGAGAGCTGCCCTGGGGTCGTGAGAGAGCTAGGTGGGGTGCAAAAGCTGGAGGCGCGGGGCTGCCTTCGCGCTGCATAGGTGGTTCTGGAGCTGTGGTGCAGGGCAGAGGGCTTGGGGACAGCAGTGCGGGCTCTGGCAACGTGGCAGAGGGGGCTGCTCTGAAGGAAGGGTGAAGCCTTGGAGGAAGTCTGCAGGGGTGTGGTGGGCCGTCAGCAGACGGAGGATGCGGGTACGCGGCCGGCAGGAGAGGTGTCTGCGCACCGGAGCAGCCAGGGAGCGGTTCTGGGAGGGGCGGCCCTGACCGGGGTTTGCCAGCTGCCTTTTGACACAGGAGCGTCTCTGTTGCAGCTGAAGCCAGGGGTCCCGCTGCCCAGCCCCAGGGATCTCCTGGGGAAGATCCTGATCAAGAACAAGAAGAAGCAGGCTGTGTCTGGGAAGAGGCAGAACTCCCTGAAGAAGGGGAGGAACGTGGAGCCGGACGTCATCGAGCAGCCAGCGCCTGCCGATGGTGACGACACTGGTACGTCTGAAGGGAGGATGGGGCTGGTGCGGCTAGCGAGCCGCGCTGGCCCTTCCGGATCAGCCAGCGCTAGTCACCAGTCCTCCCATCTCCGGAAGCAGCCTGAGCTTGGAGGAGAGGTCCAGCCTTTAGATGGGTTTCAAACAGTGCGTTCCACCCAGAAGAGGCAGCTCGTGCCCTGCCCTGACTCGGTCTGCTCTTGGCCCTGCCGTGAGGCACACGGCTGCCTGAGCTGCTCATGCGCCGGCCGTTGCTTCGGTGGGCAGGTGGGCTTCTTGTGCTTGGAGCTCTTTGACAGCTGCAACCATGGCCTAGGGCTCCAACCCGAGCTGCTGCTTGAAGGCCTGGGGCCACACTCTGCTCCCTCCAGTCTCGGGGCACTTGGGCTCAGGATCCTTGGGGGTGGTTCTGCGAGCCCACAGGTAGGAGGGACCCAAAGTCCTCTGTGGACGAGGGGAGTGTTGCTGTGGAGCCCCTAGAAATGGGCACCTGTTCCCACACGTAAGTGTGTGGCCAGGAAAAGAGCCCTGTGGCTGTCACTCCTGGGGCAGGAGGAACGAGCTGGCCCGGGCTGTGCTAGTTCATGCCTGGATTTGGCCAGTGGAACTGTGATTGTTACTGCTCCTGGGCAACTGGATCGTGAGGCTCTGCAGAGCGCTCCGTCGCTGTGTCCTGATGCGGGCTGTGCGTGCTCAGTCTGGGCAGGTGACGTGGCTGAGGAGGAGCCAGAGGAGGAGGATGAGCACCTCGGGAGCCTGGATGAGGAGGAAATCAAAAAGCTGCAGTCAGATGAGGTGCTGGCACTGTCGGGTCTGTTCCTTTCCGGGGTTGGTCCGTTGTGGCCTCCAGTTCTCACTGGAGCCTCTCCGTAGGGAACAGAGACCGATCCCAAGGGCAGAGGGGTGGGTGGTGCGGTGACCACCGTGGGCTGTCCCTGCCCTGCACTGGGGCTTGAAAGAGCAAGAACGATGTGGAGAAGGTGGCAGAGCAGGCGTTTGTGCCTCTGCGTGGTTTGGAGACGGCTGGAGGGGCTTAGCCTTGGTCTGGTGGAAGCTGCTCCTGAAACGTGAGCTGCTGCTGCCGCAGGGGAAAGGGAAACACGTCTTCCCTTTCTGGCTCCCTGCCGTCCCTCAGAGGAGGGGGCCAGCGCCCCGGCTTGTCCCAGACTGTCCGTTCAGGGGTTAAAGAGGCCTGGGGCTCTCTGGGTGCCTGGGTGCCTCAGCCTGCTCCCTGAGGGCACTGCCCACAGCAGGGCCGGGGAGCCAGGCAGCCGCTGTGCTCTGCCGGGGCGGCCCTGGGGCGGGAAGCACAGTGTGTGCGGGTCAGTTCTTACCTGTCCGGTTGTGCTCAGGGTACTGCTGGCCTGGAGGTGACTGCCTACGAGGAGATGTCCAGCCTGGTGAATTACATCCAGCCCATCAAGTTCGACTCCTTTGAGGTCTCTGCCCGTAAGTCGCGCTCGGCTCTCCGAGGGCCCCGCGGGTCTCTGCTGGGCGGGCAGCGCTGCTCCTCCCGGCGCTGCTTCCTCCGCCCATGGCTGCGTTCTCTCCCTGCCGCGACACACGTGGTCGCAGACCACCTACCCTGCGCCCGGTAAGGACTGGGAGGGAGCAGGCAGGGAGCTCCAGCTGCTGCTCCCACTGAAACCACGGAGCGGGAAGGAAACAGCCCAGAGGCCAGCGACGCCTCTGGGCTTGGCTGCCGCCTGAACAGAGCCCCGGAGCGCGACAGCGCCCGTGGCCGCCCTGCGGGTTCCTCCGAGCCGTTCCCACTGGGCCCTGGGTGTGAGTGACCCGAGAGGGGGCAGTTGCCAGCGGGCTCCTCGGGCTGCCAGGCCCCACACACAGCACGGGCTGGCTCTGCCCTTCTGAGCCTGCCTTGTCTCCCGTTGCTAGAGAAGAACCGGAGCTACGTCATCTCTTCCTTCACGGAGCTGAAGGCCTACGATCTGCTGACTAAGTTCCCCGTGCAGTTTGTAGAGTATCCTTTGGGCGCTGTGTCCGGCGCCGGTGGGTGTTGGGGGGCTGAGCTGGAGCTTGGGAAAGGCTGAGGCTTTGCCACGCGGCTTCAGGACCTACTGAGCTCTTCATCAGAGACTCTTCATCTGGTGCCACGGACACGGGGCCTTCAGGGTGGCCCGGGGACTCCTGAGCCATTCTCAATGGGGTGTCTCCTGCTGACCAGGGCCGCCAGGTGCTTGTCCTGCAGTGCAGAGGATGTGGGAAGGTCACCAAGAGCTCCCTTGCTCCTTGCTGGGAAGGCTCTGGGTGCCAGGTAGTGGGTAGTAGCCTGGGCTGGGCCCGGAAGTGTTCCTGGCTAGTTTCCGATCGAGCCGCCGCAGGTACAACAAGCGCCAGCTGAGCCGGGTCTACCCCAAGGGCACCCGCATGGACTCCTCCAACTACATGCCCCAGATGTTCTGGAACGTCGGCTGCCAGATGGTGGCTCTCAACTTCCAGACCACGGGTGAGTGTCGCGGCGCCCTCCTGCCGAGGCTGCGCTCGTGGCCCCTGTCTCCCTTCGATGCCGGTGCCCCGAGAGCGCTTGTCCTGCCTGCGCCGGTGCCACAGGAGCTCCTGCTGCCCTGGGGCCGCTCCGTCTGCGGTGGGGCAGCAGGCAGAGCCCCTCGGGCCGCAGCACTGGCTGCCTGCGCTGTCATCTCCAGCACCGTGCTGCCAAGGGGGAGCAGGACCTTTCCCTGTGGCCCCGTCAGCATGAGGTGCCCAGGAGAAGCCCTTCTTCGCCCTTTTCCTTCCCCAGGGGACAGGAGTGCGGGAGAGGAGCCGCAGGGGCGGCAGGAGGGGAAGGAAGCAGCTTTAGAAGGGAAGAGAGTGCGGGCCTGGCCCTGAGGAGGGGAGGTGCAGAAAGCACAGGTGGCATCAGGAGGAGATGGTGAGAGGGGAGGGCTGGAGGGGTTCAGGTGACCATCGACTCCACCTCTGCAGCCAGCGGGGACCCGTTTGGGTTGGTCCCCACGTAGCTGAAGCCTTGAGTCGGGTGCAGGCAGGAGCAAACCCCGGGCCTTTCTTAGAGCAGCTGCTGCAGTGCTGCTCCCTGGGGGCACAGAGAGGCTGTGATTCATTTCTGAGGTGGCTCTGCGAGCCTTTGGCTAGCGGGGCTGTGGGAGCGCTGCGTGGCTCAGCTTGCTCAGAGCGCACGGGCCACCCCGGGAGGTCCCGTGGCTGCTTTCCTCACTGCGCCCCTCTGCGCCGCAGATGTCCCCCTGCAGCAGAACTTGGCTCTGTTTGAGTTCAACGGCCAGTGCGGCTACCTGCTCAAGCACGAGTTCATGCGGCGGCCGGACAAGCAGTTTGACCCCTTCTCCGTGGACCGCATCGACGTGGTGGTGGCCAGTACCCTGTCCGTCACGGCAAGTGCAAGCGGCGGTGCCGCTACTCCTCGAGAGCCCGTAACCGCGCACGGGGGTGATTAGCTGCCGCCGCAGCTCTGCTGGTGGGAGGGACAGGGAGCCTGGCGGAAGGGCTGCGGGGGGAGCGAGGAGCCTGCGGTGGGTTGGGCAGCTGCCGCGGTCGGGGAGCTGTGGGGCGCAGCTGCCGGTGGGTTGCTCTGTTCTGCCTGGCAGCCGCTGACCGTGCTGCTGCCTCCCTGACCACTGCAGGTGCTCTCCGGGCAGTTCCTCTCGGAGCGCAGCGTGAAGACCTACGTGGAGGTGGAGCTGTTCGGGCTGCCGAGGGACACGAAGCGCAAGTACAGGACCAAGCTGACCTCTGCCGCCAACTCCATCAACCCCGTGTGGAAAGAGGAGGCCTTTGTTTTTGAGAAGGTGAGCGCAGTCTTCAGGGCAGAGCAGCCCTGAAGGTGCTGTTGGCCACAAGCCCTGTGTCGGATGGGTCTGGGGCTCCCTCCTGGAGGCCTCAGCCGTGGCTGCGGATGCCCACGCGTTGGGCACTCAGATTGTACCCAGCAGCCGCACCCAAAGCTGGGCGCCCACGCTGTTGCCCTGGACAGACAAGAGGCAGCAGGGGATGCTTGTGGCAGTAGAGGCATCAGAAGGCCCCTGCTAGCCAGGTGCTCCAGCCTGGAGAGCCCCAGGTGCCAGGAGGCAGAAAGGAGCCAACTGGCGGCAGTTGGACTCTAAATGAGAAACAGGAACTGAAGAGACATGAGAGCGGCAGCGGGTTTTCAACAGCAGCTTGCCCTGTGAGCCCGCAGGCGGCCCGTGGCCAGTGATCCAGAGGCAGGGGGAGCGCCGGGCCTCTGTGCAGTGGATTCCAGAGGCAGGACCCGGGCTGTGCCGCCCCCCACGAGGAAGCCTCCGTGGGAAGGAGCCGGCGTTCGCAACCTGCCGGGGGCGCGGTGGTGAACGCTGCCCTCTGTTCCGAACACGCCGGCACAGCCAGCCGGAGTCAGTTCGATGGCAGCAGAGGGCAGGAGCCCTTGGGCAAAGTCGCCCTGCTTCCGAGCTCTGCGTGGGCACTGCGGGGCGCTGTGGGTCGGGGGTCTGCGGCCCCTCCTGCGCAGTCATCCGAGAAGCCCCCGTTTCATGGTGGGTTCGGTTGCGTCGGCGGCGAACTGCCACCTTTGGTTACAAGGTGCAGAAACAGGCAGCGACGGCGGCCTCGGGAGGAGGAGGAGGGAGCAGGGCCCTGGGTGGTGAGGCCAGGGCGAGGGCACCGGGGCCTTACCGTGTTCTCTCTTGCAGATCATGATGCCCGAGCTGGCCTCTCTCAAGATCGCGGCCTGGGAGGAAGGAGGGAAGTTCGTTGGGCACCGGGTCATTCCCGTCGTCGCGCTGCACTCGGGTGCGTTCTGGGGAGGCTGCGTCGCGCCCTGCAGGGCCGCCTCTCGGTGCCTGCAGACACCAGACTGCCTGTCCCCTCTGCTGCTTTGTCCCCGTTGCTGTGGGCATCGGGGCTGGTGCCCGGTGCAGCCCAGGCTTCGTTCTGCGGTCGAGTCGCCGCGGCCCCCTTTAGAGAGACGCTGGCTGCCGCTGCTGGGTCCCGCAGACGGGAAGGGGGTCCCAGAGCTTCCCTCAGCTCAGGCCCGGTTGTGTCGGCAGGCTACCACCACGTCTGCCTGCGCAGCGAGAGCAACATGCCGCTGACCATGCCGGCGCTCTTCGTGTACCTGGAGGTCAAGGACTACGTTCCCGACGCGTGGGCAGGTACTGCTAGGGTTGGGGTTAGCGCCTTTGTCCGGGCTCTGAGCCAGCAGCAGTTCTGCAGCCCAGCGTGGTGCTTCCCTGCTGCACCCTTAACCCCTGCCAGGCCGGGTCCTGCTGCACCCCTGGGGCGTGGCTGTGACTCCCCAGCTGCCCGTGGGGGCTGGCTTTCCTCCCTGAGGAGGACACTCAGGGTGGCCCTGGCCCTCTGCTTCGCGAGGGGTCGGCGTTTTCGCTCCTTGAATCCAGAGGCAGAGGGAGGTTTCCCGGAGCGAAGAGGTGGGAGCGCAGGAGGGTCTTGGTGCTGAGACACCGGCTCCCCCTTAGAAGGGGGATGCTCAGACAGCAAGAGCTCGGTCAGGGAGCAGCAGCGCTGGGGGCAGCGACAGCAGAGCCGTGCAGGGGCTGGCACGAGTGCTGCGGGGTCTGCTCCTGCCTCCCCTGCGTGGAGCTGGGCAGGTTGGGCAAGTCTGATGCTGCCCGTGGATTTGGCAGCAGCTGGCCCTTGGCAGCTTGTCCTGGCTGCTCTAAGCACCAGCCAGGAGCCAGCAGGTCCGAGCGGGACTGAGGCAAAACCAAGCAGCTCCCTCTTGTGCTGTCAGGGAGAAGCGTGTTCCAGGTGGGGACTGCGCCCACCCCTTCTCCACCGTGCCCTGGCCTCGGCCACCAGGCAGGAGAAGCGGGAGGCCCCAAGTTGTGTGACCGTCTGAGAAAGAGCATCTGTTTGTTCCTAGACCTGACCGTCGCTCTCTCCAACCCCATCAAGTTCTTCAGCCTGCAAGACAGGAGATCCGTCAGGATCGCAGGGGCCCCCGCAGAGGTCGGTTCTTGCAGGTTCTGGCCGAGCCTCTCGGGGGAGATCCGCGGATCCAGCCCTGAACAGCGGCGCCTGGATTGACCTCTGGCACTTGTTTTAGAGGCTGGGCACGCCACGGACCCTGCCGGCCGCCGAAGCGAACGGGATCCCCGCTGCCGCCGGGAGTTCCAGCTTCCCTGTTCTCAACGGGCCTGCAGGTGAAGCTGGGCGTGCAGGCTAAGCTCCACCAGAAGGGAAGGCCCGTCCTCCCTCGGGGCTGCAGGGGTGGGGAAGACCCCCAGGAGTGGGGGCAGAGCCTCCCAGGCCGGCGCCGCTGAGCCCTCGGCGGTTCATTCACTCGCCGCGTTCACACCACCCCCTTGGCGGGGCCTGGCGGGCCCTCCGCCCCGAGACCCAGGGGCCACGCGAGCAGGAGCCTCCGTTGTGATTGCAGGAGCAGCAGCCTTGGCCAGGCCCGACAGCACCGTGGGAGTGGCGGCAGGAGCAGTGCCCATCGCAGGTAGGTCCTCCGGAGCGGCCGCTCTGGCTGCGGGGCGCTGGGGGGGCTGTGGAAAGGCTGCCGGCAGAGGACAGAGCGGCGCCTGCCCCGCCAGGGCACAGCTGCAGGTGGTGCTGGGACACTGCAGGAACAGCTGCGTGAGGGCAGCGCCCGACCCCGAAAGGCTCAGGAGCAGGTTCCAGAGCGCTGAGTGGGGGAGAACAGCCTCTTCACTTGCTCCTGTGTGCGCTAGAGCCCCAGACAGCCACCCTCGCAGAGCTGCAGCAGATGAAGCTCTTCCTGAAGCTGCTGAAGAGGCAGGAGAAGGAACTGAGGGAGCTGGAGTGCAGAGGACACAAGCGGAGGGAGGAGCTGCTGCAGAAGTACTCGCTGCTCTTCTCGCACTGCGGTGGCAGGAGGAGGGTGGTGCATGTGAGGAGAACCCAGAAGAAGAGGTAAACACAGTGCAGGGGCCTGGCCCTGGGTCACCCTCCCAAACCAACTTGGAGGGCTGCTCCTCCTCTGGAGGAAACGGGCTGCTCGGGCATCCCCGAGTGGGTTCCCAGGGTCGGAGGCTCCCGCTGAGGGGCTGGGGGGAAGGTCAGGATCGCGTCGGCATCTCCAGCGGCAGCAGAGCTGCCGTGTCTGTTCTGTTCTGCAGGAGCCTGATGGATGGTGACGCTGGTACTGGTGTGCGTCCCGTAGACACTGCTGAGAGTACCGGCGGGCAGGTGGGGGAGCTGAGGGAGAGGCTGGAGAGGGAGCTCGTCCACCTGGCCGAGGAGCACTATGAGGGCGTTCGCAGGAGGAGGGAGCTGCACGCCTCCGAGGTGAGGGCTGCGCTCCAGCAGAGCAACAGCAAGGGCGGCCCGGAAAGCCGCCGTCTGCGTCTGGCCCTGGCAACGTGGCCATGGGGCTGGCAGCCCCGGCAGCTGTCAACGCAGCGCAGCTAACGGAGGGCAGGTGGGCCGGGCCCGCTCGTGTGCTGGGAGCGGCAGTGATCCACCCGAGCACCTGCTCGGGGCTGCAGATCAGTGGGGCCAGTTCTCTGCCCTGGAGGACACGGGGCTCCAGCTGCCTCAGGTCTGCCCTTTGGTGGCTGGGGAGGAGCTCTCGCTGCACAGGGGCTCCTGGAGCCCGCGGCACACGACACCCGTGCCTGCGGCAGGGGGGACTGGGGTCTGGAGGCCGTTTCCTATCACCTTCCAGCAGAGTTCGATTACCCCCCAAAATCTTGGGTTCCCTGGTGCCCTTGGGCCTGACAGGCAGCTCACAAGGTGCCCCCCGGCCTGGCCGCGCAAGGTGATGGCAGCCCTGGGGGAAGGTCCTGCCTCCTGAGAACTGGCTGATGTTAGCACCCGTGAGAGAAGCCAAAGGGCCAAACACCCTCGCAGCCATCAGCGACTGAGACGTAGGGAGCCCCCCAACAGTGGGGCTTTGCCCCCTGGCAGCTCTGACTGAGCCCCCTGCCGGGGGCTTCCTCAGCCACGGCCCACCCTCCTGCTGCCTCCNCGACTGGGAGGGCGGGGGTGAGCTGCGGCTGCTGCGCTGGGCTCACCCTGGGTCGGTTTTGTTGCCATCCCTTGAGCAGCAGGTGGCCAGGATAACGGACCTAGCCCGCAAGAAGCAGGCGGCCGAGCTGAAGGCGCTGAAGGAGGCGCTGGAAAGGTACGGCCGGCTGCTGCCCCGGCCAGGCCCCACGGGGAGCGGCCACGGGGCAAGAGCAGGGCTTCTGTCACTGGGGCTGAGAAGGGGAGGTGCAGCGCTGCCCTGCGGGGTCCCTCTCGCACAGTTACACCGGGGCAGCGGTGGGAGGGAGCTCCTGGGGGCTCCTGAGCAGCGCTGGCCGGGGGTTCCTGCTGTGCAGCCGCCGGCCTTTGCTGTCCTGGAGAGCAGAGTGCGTGGCCGGGGGGCTGTAGCCAGTGCTGCCCTGGCAGCCCTCTTTCCTCTCCACAGCAACATCAAAGACATCAAGAAGCAGCTGGAGGCCAAGCGAGTGGAGCGGATCCAGACCATGCTGAGGAGCACCAGTGACAAGGCTGCCCAGGAGAGGTAGGGTGGGACCTGCCCCTCCCGCTGGGCTCTCCTGCTCCCAGGTGGCTCCCAGCCTCTCTCATGGGTGAGGAGGGGCCAGCAGGCGGGTCAGAGAGCTTTAGCCATGTCCTTTCTTTGGAGGCTGAAGAAAGAGATCAACAACTCCCACATCCAGGAGGTGGTGCAGACAATCAAGCTGGTGAGTTCCCCGATGGCTGCCGCAGCAGCAGCTCTTCTCTGCTGAGGGGAGGGTGTCGACATCTGATCGTTCCTGCCCTTCTGAAACCCTGGCGGCCCAGGAGGGTCCAGCAGCCCCTTCGCCCTGGCCAGTGGTGCAGACGGAGCCATCTGGGCTGCTCTGCAGCTGCAGTGCAGGACGTTCAGACCCGCAGCGGGGCCCCACGTGTGCGTCCTAACGGGCAGCAGTTTGCAAGGGGGCCCTCGTGATCTCACTGAGCCCTTGGGGCACTCATGCTCTTTCGGTGCAGACTCTGCCCCCCACCACTGCTGCCCCACGAGGGGTAACTGGGAGCCGGCAGCCAGTGGCCACACTGGGCAGCAGTGGGAGCGGAGGGCGCTCCACAGACCTGCCTCCTGCTGTTTGCGCTTGGGGCAGCTGACAGGCTTGTCAGTAGAAACCCAAAGCTGAGCGGCTTCAGCGCCTCTTGGTCTTTCTGAAGGTGACGGAGAAGTCAGCCAGGGCCCAGCAGAAGCTGGAGGAGAAACAGGCGGCCAGCCTGAGGGCCATCCGCGACAGGGAGAGCCAGGTGCGGACACGAAGGGAGCGCAGGGCGCTGGCGCTCGGCTCGTGCAGAACGCGCCGGGGACCAGGCTCTTGGCCCCTGAGGTGGGCCACTGGAGCAGCCAGGGCTTAGTGCTCTGAGATGGTGACTGACTGAGGGGTGGTTTAAGGAGCCGGCAGCTCTTTGAGCCCCCTGCGCTGCTCACACAGTGGCACCAAACCCCCCCTTTCTGGCGTGAGGGTGAGGTGAAGCTCCTCCTGGGGCTCCTCACACGCTCAGAACACACTCAGGTGCCTCTGAGGTTGCTGGGCAGCAACAGTGAGGCCTGAATTCATGGAACCCGGTGCAGACCCCATCCCAGGGGAAGGCAAAGACTGCCTGTGGGGTACAGAGATGCCTGGGACCTGTGAGGGGCTGCCCCCCCACCCCCAGCACAGGGCCTGGCTCAGTGCAGCCGCTGCTGCTGCTGCAGCGCTCAGAGTTACTGACTCAGGTCTGTCCTTGCAGCTCCAGCAGGAAGCGCTCAGGGAGCAGCAGGAGAAACTCAAAACCCTGAGCGCGGAGGTGCAGGAGCTGGTGAAGAACTGCGCAAGAGCCGGGCTTCCCGTGCAGCCAGAGGCTCCAAAGGAAGCAGCTCAGAGCCATCCCGGGGGAGGACAAGGCTCTGCAGAGCAACTGGAAAGCAGGAGCCCAACGGCAGAGGTGTCAGGGCCAGCAGTGGCTGTGGCCAGGCCGCTGGGAGCTGCTGCTGAGGTAGAGGAGAGTGTTCTGTGAGAGGTGCCTTCTCTCAGAACTGGGCAGCTTCAAGAAGGGGTGGCCAGCAGAAAGAGGAGTGAAGACCAGCCTCACAAAATGCTGCTCTCCGGCCCTGGGGACTTCAGAGATCCTGCTGGAACTTACTGCTGCAGCGTCCGGGAGGAATCCATCGGTCTGGCTGCAGGGCCGGCGGAGGACCCCCAGCGCCCGCAGGCAGCTCTCAGCACCTGGGTCGCTCAGACGCACCAGGACCTTCTCCTTGGGCGGCAACTGTGGCGGCTGCGTCTCCCTGCGCTTCCCTTCGAGGCCGGGCCTCCGGGTGGGGGACGCCGGGGGGTGCTGCCTGGCACCTCTGGCTCCGTGCAGGTCCCCTCTCTCCAGCCCCTTTGAGACGCCCCCTCTTCTACATCCTCAAGGACTCGCCAACGTCACCCATCACACAAAACTCACTCGCTGACACCCAGCCAGTGTCTCCAAGGGGTTCACCCACTGACTTGACTCAGTCCAGACCAATAAATCCAACAATAATCAATCACAAGTGGGATTAAAGTCATTTATACATCAAACAATAATTGTTTATAAATCAATTATAAGTTGGTTATAATAAAACTATGATGCAGTCAACTACAAGTCGATTAAAGGTGGAGTGTAAGTGGATCAGAAGTGGCTCACTGGTTGATTACGAGTCGATTAAATGGAGCAATAATGGAGTAGAAGTCAACTCTAAGTCTGTTAAACAAGAATCGTTTAGAAGCCAGTTCGAAGATGACCAATAATCGATTGTAAGTAGATCAGACTCTTGCAAAAGTCGATTAGAAGCCCACTACAAGTGGATAATTAAGGGGATTACAAGTCAAACAGCAAGCGAGCGCAAAGTCGCTTATTCTAAGTAGATTATAAAGTCAACTAAAAAGGCAACTAATGATCGATTATAAAGTCAACTAAAAGTTGATGAATGAGCGATTATAGTCGATTAAAAGTCGACTAACAAGGCAAATAAAAATCGATTGAAAGTCAACTAGAAAGGCAAATAATGATTAACAGTTGAATAACAATCAATTAAAAGTCTACTGAAAAACTGAATATTATTCGATTAAAAGTCGATTAATAATCGAGTACAAGTTGACTAAAAGAGTCAAATAGATTAAAAGTCGACTAAAAAGTCGACTAGTAAGCCATTAAAAGTCGAATAGTCGATTAAAATCAAGCAAAATTTGATTAAATGGCGATTAAAAGTCGATTACAAGTTGACTAATAATTAAAAATCGACTGAAAAATAGTTAAGTAATAATTGACTAAAAGTCGAATAATCGATTAAAAGTCGATTAATAATCGATTAAAACACATTACAGTCTTCTAAAAAGTCGAATAATAATCGATTGAAAGTCGAATAATAGATTAAAAGTCGATTAATAATCGATTTGAACCTATTGAAAGTCTTCTTTAAAAAGTCGAATAATAATCGATTAAAAGTCGACTATTAATCGATTAATAGTTATATTAAGGATATAGTGGAAAAGTCGAATAATAATCGATCAAAAGTCGAATAAGAATCGATTATTCACCTATTAAAATTCTTCTTGGAAGTCGAATAATCGATTAAAAGTCGATCGAAAAGTCGATTAATAATCGATTAAAAGTCGATTAATAATCGATTATTCACCTATTAAAATTCTTCTTGGAAGTAGAATAATCGATTAAAAGTCGAATAATAATCGATTAAAAGTCGAATAATAATCGATTATTCACCTATTGAATGTTTTCTTTAAAAAATCGAATAATAATCGATTAAAAATCGATTAATAATAGATTAAAAGTCGATTAATAATCGATATAAAAATGTTGAATCTTCTTTAAAAAGTCGAATAATCGATTAAAAGTCGATCAATAATCGATTTATACATATTGAAAGTCTTTAAAAAGTCGAATAATAATCGATTAAAAGTCGACTAAAAAGTCGAATAGTCGATTAAATATCTATTAAGAATATAGTGGAAAACAGTCGAATAATAATCGATCAAAAGTCGAATAATAATCGATTAATGATGGATTTGTCTGCTAAAAATCGAATGATAATCGATTAAAAGCCGATTAAAAGTCGAATAATAATCGATTAACCACCTATTGAGATTCTTCTTAAAAGTCGGATAATAATCGATTAAAAGTCGATTAAAAAGTCGAATAATCGATTAAAAGCCTACTAAGAGAGTCAACTAATAATCTACTAAAAGTCGACTAAAACAGTCAACTAATAATCGACTAAAAGTTGAATTATGATCTATTAACAGTCGATTAAAAGACTAATAATAATAATCGCTTCTAAAGGTCAAACAGTAGTTGACTATAAGTCGAGTAATAAGCAATTAAATCCCCTCTAACCCC
>VXBP01006867.1:76982-166507 GCA_013400115.1 Rhinopomastus cyanomelas
CTTTCTAACTCCCCCCATCCCCTCTAACCCCCCCATTCTCCTCTCACCCACCCCTTCAGGACACAGAGACCACAAAGGGCAGGTGGTGGCCCCAGCCTGGTCTGGGAGCCAGGGCAAGGCCCCCCCTGCCCCAGAGGGAAGAGCTGCTGGAGCTGGGGGCAGCCGGGCTCCCCCTTGTTTATTTCCCATAAGGAGAAGCCTTTGTCCTTCGTCAGACACAGGCTCAGCCCAGGGGTAACTGCAGCAGGTCTGCTCCACGCACAGGGCACTCACCGGCCTAGGACCCTCCAACCACCGAAGCGGTTGGGTTGGAAAAGCCCTTTTCAAGGGCTCCAAGCCCGAAGAGAACCCTGCTGCAGCTGGGGCGGTGCTGCTAACGTCCTCCCCTGTCTGAAGCCCCCGTGATGACTTGCACCCACATCCCCGCTGCTCTCGTCCCGCCCTCATGCTGTCACCACAAAGCCCTGCGTCAGAGGCTGGAGCCTCGTTCGATCTCGGGGTCTCTAGAGAAGGACTCGTCCCCCTCTGAACGAGCCGGGCTGATGAGCCGCTGCGGTCGCTGGCGCACAGCCCTGCTCGCGGAGGACTGGCACCGCCACGACTCAACAAGTGCGACAGGGAGCCGACAGCCGGCGCAGCCTCCCGGTGCGGTTCAGCAAACTGCTCGCATCCATCCCAGCTGCCGCCTTCAAAGGCTGACTGAGCGCCGGCTGCCAGGGCCGCGGCAGCTGACTGAGGGGAAAACAAAAGGGAGCAACTCGGGCGAGACGTGACGCAGAACGAGAGGAAGGCCTGAGATGGAAGCGCTCCCTCGCTGCCGGCGCCGACGGGAAGCTGCGCAGAGCAGGCGCCGTCTGAAGCACAGCCGCACGCGGAGCGGGCTCGGGGCGGGAGAGGCTGCGCTTTGTTCTAGACAGAGATCACTCGGCAGACGAGAGGCCTCCCTCGTCTGCTACTGCGATGCAAAGCACCAACCTGCTCCGCTGCCCGTCACGCTCCTGCCCGGCTCCTGGCGAAGGAGCCGCCAGCCCTGCAGACAGAGCCTCAGCCTCGCAGCTACTCTACGCCAGTTCTCGGATGCACGCTTGATCCTGCACTCGGTCGGCTGCCAACAGGCCGGGCGCCAGCAGCGGAGAGAAGCGCAGCAGCTGGGTGTTGGTTCCGTGGCGTCTTCGCAAAAGTGCTGCCAAGCTGCTGGGATTTGATGGGGTTGGATAAGCTACCGGAACCAAGTTGCCAAGGGCCCTCCCTCGCTGGGTTCAGCGACACCGGACCCAATGGTAAAATGGTGCTGAAGGGGCACCGGGCATCCCCCACCTTCAGGAGCGTTTCTCAGGATCCGGGGTTCTGCCGTGGCAGCCTCCCGGCCACAGGCCAGACCGACCCGCGCGGCCCCGAGCTCGACAGTCTGAGCACAGCCCAGCGCCGTAGGAGACTCAGCAATAAACCCAGGTCTGCTTTAATTTAATTTAAAACACGAGTGCAAAGGAGTCACAACTACAGACAAGCGGGAGCGGCTGTTCCCAGTTCCGAGCCTTCCCCCAGCCCTGCTCCTCCGCATCAAAAAACAGAATGTCTGGAGAACACAAACACTTGACATCAAAAACCTTCCCGTGCAGCCGAGGAGGAGCTACACGACCTCGTTCCTACCAACTTCATCCGCCCCAGGCTCAGACACCCAGGCCAGGCAAACCAGCTGTGATTGATGCCTCTCCTGGCCACAGGCTGAGCGGCACCGCGACAGCGGCGGCAGGGATCTGGGCTAATGGAGATGAACCACCCTCGGGAGCTGTTCCTCTCACCTCGCTCTACAGCACCTGCCCACCACGCGGAGGCCGGCACCGGCGCAGACGAATCCCATCCCAGGGACTTCAAGTGACCGACTGCGGCGGCAGCTGTGAGACAGGATCTGTAACTGGAGCAAACAGCAGAGGACAGAGACAGTCACCACCCGGGTCCAGCTGAGGCAGCAGAACTGCCTTGGGAAGAACTTCCACTCCAACACGTTTGTGCCGGGACTTCCCGAGGAGGGTCCCGGCTGCACAGGCAGGGCTGGACTTCGGAGACCTCACGACAACACACGGCACCACTGCACAGCGTCACAGCTCCCCGAGAGCCCAGTCACCCCGACTGCCTCGCTGGCCAGAGGGGCTCGGACACAACACCGGCGTCTACCTTAGAATAACCCAAAGAGCTGCTGAGACGACCGACAGCCTCTGGCCGTGTCGGCAAACGGGTGTCGGGAAGAACAAACCCATAACGAGACGCAGATCAGACGCTCCCCCTCTCCCCGCGTTCTGCAGCAGCAGGGGAGACAGAGGCTCAAGAAGCCACCTGCAAGAACACAACCACTGCTCCCGGGCCGAGCGGGGCTCCAGGAGCACCCCCAAAGCGCCGCCGAGCGGCTGGCTCAGGGCTGCTCTTCGCAGCCTCTCTGGGCAGAAAGGAGCCTGCAAAGAGGTTTTCGCAGACTCTCCAACCCCACCCGCGCTGGAGGAGCTGCACGTTCATCTTTTGAGCTGGCATGTCCTGGTGGCCAGAGCTCCTTCAGGAGTCCCCTCCGAGGCCTTTACCCAGGGGGTTCCCCCTCCAACAGTTTGGGATCACGAAATGGATTCGGGATGGACCACGAAGCCACACGCGCTCCTCGGCGACAGAGCAGCCGCTCCCTGGGAGGAGACGTCTGCTCGGCCCACGTCCCACCAAAGGGAATGAAAACCGCCGAGGGAAGAAGCTGCGCAGCCTTCGTGCAGCGACTGAGCGCGCGGCTGGGGCAGCCCCAGGCGCCCCCGTGCCGCTAAGGGCACCGGGATCACACTGGTCCTGGGGAAATCCTGTCCCAGCCGGGCAGGCGGCAGCCACGGCCTGCAGGAGCCAGCTGACGTTCAGACGCGCGAGGCTGGGCTCCGCTTTCAAATGCCCACCCCAGGGAGCAGCGAGCCACAGGCCCAACGCCTGCCCTGCTCTTGATTCTTGGTCTGGTCGGGATCCAGCAGCTCTTGATTGTTTTCAGCAAGAGAGAAGCCGCGAGAGGCTGCGAAGGCAGGGCCAGAAGTTGCACCGGCCCCAGAAACAGCTGCCGACAAGTTCCAGGCACCACTCACAGGGCGAGACTGCCGGCTCTCTGCACGTGTCGGGGGGTCATGGCTCAACCTTCCTTCCTCCTGGCATCGCCCCTCCGAGAAGTCAGCAGGTGGAGGTTCTCTTTCGGTACTGTTGGATGAGGGGGACCAGGCACTCCGGAAGCCCCGTCTGCAGCAGGAAGGGGTGATCCAGCAGCTCTTGTGCCGTTGCCCTCTCCAGCGGGTCCCGCGTCAGCATCCTCTCCAAGAAGTCTCTCAGAACCGGAGAGGTCTGTGGAAAAGCAACCGGCCAAGTCAGCCCCGAAAGGAACCCGGCAGCGTTCGCACGGCCCCCCTGTGGCCCTGCCCGGGCAGAACAGAGCGGGAGGGCGGAGGCGCCACAGCAAGTCCCTCCGTCTTCATCCTCCTGCCCTTCAGCTCCAGAATGCCAGAGACCACCTGCTCCCCAGGGCACTTCCCCGGCCGGAAGGGAAGGGCTAGTTCCCAAAGGGTTTGGCCAGCCTGCGGAGCCGCTGCGGCTGCCAGGACGAGGAGACAACGAAACTGCAGAAGAGCTTCTCGAGCAGCTAAACCAGCTCAGCAGCTCTGCCCTCTGCCAGACGGCCCAGCCTGCTGCCAGACCCGAGGGCCACTCACAGGCCCTGCACATCTCTCGCTGGCCCTTTCACCTGTTGCACCCAGTACTGGAGTCGCTGAGCCCAGTGAGCGACTAACTGGCACCAGACTGGAGGGCTGGACCCCTAGATGATGCTGAGCTCCACTTGGGCCACAGGGAGATGGTCACAGGGTGGCAACCCGGAACTCCACTGGAGCCAGTTGCTTCTCGGGACTAACCGAGGCAGAGCAGGGCTGCAGCCGGCTCTGGCCTTTCCGAGCCGGTGCCAGGGTCACCTCCCCAAGCAAGGGGTGTGGCCCCGGCCGGCACTGGGTCCAGAGAGCGGCCCTGACATTTTCATTCCTGCTGCAAAGGCAACAAGGGAAGAGCAGCTGCTGCAGTCTGAGCATCTCGACTCTGCTAAATAATTCAGCTGAGGAGCTGCAGACCCCCAGATTAACTGGAGAGGCTGGAGGGCAGCAGTTTGATCTGGCAGCCTGGGTCTGCAGCGAAAGCTCTGGTCCGAGCAGGGGCTGCCTCCACGAGCTCTGCCCAGACCACAGCGGCTTCGCAGCCCCAAAGCTGAGAGGCAGGAAGCTCTGAAGAGCAAAGATCCTTCTGCTCTGCTTCCCTAGGGGATGGGCTCCTCTGTGGACATGAGCAGGATGTTAACTGCTGGGTCCACCTGGAGCAGCTGGGACTTGCCTCTCACGTTCACTCCCGGGGTGACCACGCCCCCAGGGCCGTTCCCCAAGGCAGCTGCCAGCAGCTGCTCGCACCCACCGAGGCACCAGGGCCACACCAGTTCCCAGCAGAGGGTCCCGGCTTCACTGGGCCGGCTGCTCGGGCGGTTTCCCCACCAGGATGCTCACCCTGTGGAAGTTCTTCAGCCTGGGAGGAGGGCTGTCCCGGAGCCTCTTCATGGCCTGCACCGGAGAGTCGCTGAAGTAGGGGGGCTCTCCGTCCACCATCTCTATCACCATGATCCCCAGGGACCAGATATCCACCTGCGGGAGCCGAGGTCACAGCAGCAGGCACAGCCAAGAGGAAGAGGCCCCGGCTTTGCCGCGTCCCCAGAGCCCACAGCAGCCCGCCCCTGCCAGCGGGCACTGCAGGGTAGCAAAGCCAGCTGCTAGCCGGGACCGAGCCCCCGGTGTGGCAACGCGGACAGGGCTGCAGGTAACCGCTTGTGCGGCACCCGGCGGGCAAACAGACCTCAGCGGGCTGCTGCCACGTGCCCGCGGTTCCAGAGCCCCGCTCCGCGCCTTCACACCCGCCCTCCTCCTGCCCCAGATGGCAGCGAGTGATCTCCGGTCTGCGGCGCCACGCCGCAGGCCGCTCCTGGCTAACATCTGCCCGCAGCAAGGGACATGAGCCTGCGCCCAGCTGCAGTACAGGGCTGGAGTCGGCGACGCCCCGTGCCCGGCAGCGGAGCAGCCTGGCTTTGCTGCGGCTCCAGGAGCTGTGCCCGACCTGCAGTCACAGCGGGGTGCTCTGCCCCAAGCAGAGGCTCTTCTAGAGCAGCCGGCGGCCGCTCTGCTGCGACCCCTCACAACAGCCTCTGCCTCCTGCTGCGACCCAAGGGAGGTGGCCCCTTACCTCGGTGGTGTAGGGGATCCTCGCGATGACCTCCGGAGCCATCCAGTACGGAGTCCCCACGAGGGATTTCCTCTTCGGGACGTCTTTGCTGATCTGAGCACAGAAGCCAAAGTCCGAGAGTTTGACCTGTGCAGAGGGGAAGGCAGCCAGGCTCAAAAACCCCTGCCGGGCACCGCGGGAGCAGCAGCACCGCGGGCAAGCAGGGAGCAAGCAAGGAGCCCTGGAACGACCGGCCAGGAGACTTGCCCTTCCGTCCAGCGTCAGGAGAATGGAGTCGCTCTTGATGTCCCGGTGAATGACGCCCTGAGAGTGAAGGTAGGACAGAGCCTGCAGCACCGATTCACACACCGTCGCAATCTGCTCCTCATTCAGCCTGAAATGGGAGGCAGAAGGGTTTCACTGCCCGGTGCCCGCGGGTCCTGAAGCTCAGCTGCAGACGGACACGGTGGCTCCCCGTGCCCATGACCAGATCGCCTTCACCCTCCCTCCCCGACTGCCTCCTGCTGCCAAGAACATCTCGGGCCCACGGCTGGCAGTGTTCGGTTGTGCCCAGTGTCTCACAGAGGCACGGCGCTGCCCACCCCGGGTCTGAAGGCAAGGTGCTGTCTCCAGCAGCTCCCACAGGCGAGACCGCAGCGCCGCGCCAGGGCGCCACAGGAGCTGTGGAGGCAGCTGTTTTCATGCAAACGTCGAGTTGCTGCCCAGGCTGCTGAAGCAGCTCCAGCCACAGGGCACCCCAACACCTTGGCTGGCAGCAAAGGAAGCCACAGAGTCATCCTGGCTGGAGGGGCCCTCCAGGACCAGCAAGCCCAGCCCTCAGCCCAACAGCTCCCTAACCCCCACACCAGGGCCTCAAAGGCTCTGGTTACTAGGTTGTTAAACCCCTCCAGGGATGGGGACTCCACCACCTCCCTGGGCAGCCTGTTCCAGTGCCCAACCACTCTCTCAGCAAAGAGCTTCTTCCTCAGATCCAATCTAAACCTCCCCTGACTCAACTTGAGGCCATTTCCCCTCATCCTGTACTGGCTTCAAGCAGCTAGAGGCTCTGGGTGCTCTCCTTCCTGCCTGCAGGCAGCAGAGGGTGCAGGCAGGGGAGCCCCTGCAGTCTGACCGCCGAGCGGCAGGACCTTGGCCGAAGGGAGCAGCTGCCTGCTGCGAGGGCGGCCGAAGCACCCGGAGCGCCGGGGCTCTGCCGCCTGTGGAACGTGGCTGCCACCAAGTGCCGCCCGACGCAGAGCGGGTTTGCTGGAGGATTTCCTCACTCCTGGAGACACAAAGCAGCAAACGCGCCCCGAGAGGAGCGAGGGTAGAGCCAGAGGCCCAGGCTCTGCCTCTGCAGCCCACGCAGGAGGGCCCGGCCAGCAGTGTCCTCAGGACACTCCTTACGGCTGGGTTCCAGAGCCTGCGGAGAACAATGAGCGTCTTTACACCTCCCGGGCTCTGCTGACGGGCTTCCGAAACACAGAACCCCGGGAAGGGCCAGTCAAGCTCTGGGTGAACTAAAGGCACCCTAGGATTCAAGAACACAGGCACCAGTTCAGAGAGGCACTCTGCACAGAGAGGAGAGCTCGCCCTCCAGGGCCTCAGCCTCCTCCCTGCTGTCCCCAGCCTCACGGGGCTGCTGGAGGGTGCCCCGGGCTCACGGGAAAGACGCCACCGTCCCAATGGCAGCGCCAGAGCACCTCGTGCGCAGGACTCGAAGGTCGTTGGAGAAGCTGTTCTGCCCTGCGCTGGGGGGGCGAGGGCACACACTGGGGCGAGTGCCCAGGAGCTGCTGTCTCCAGGCAGCAAAGTTTGGGAAGGAGGCCAGTCTCAAGCTCTGCTGCACCACCCCAGAGGAACGAGCCACAGGCTCCACCTTCGTCCTCACCAGCGAGCAGCCTGGCCAGGGTTCAGCAGCTGGAGTGGGCAGCAGCTTCGCGAGGGCTGGGCGGCTGCCCGAGGGGACTGGTTCTGCAAGTGAGGACCCTTCTGCCCCACAAACCACTTCCTCCCGTGGATGACTGCTGTCAAGTGCGGTAGCTTCAGGGCACCACAGACACAGGGCACCTGAACCATGGAACATCAGGGACTGGAAGGGACCCTGAGAGGTCACCCAGTCCCATCCCCCTGCCACAGCAGGATCTCCTAGATCTCCAGTTGTACAGGATCAGTCCAGGAGGGTTTGAAATGTCTCCACAGAAGGAGACTCCACAACCCCCTGGGCAGCCCCTGCCAGGGCTCTGGCACCCTCCCTGGGAACAAGGTCCTTCTCACACTGGTGTGGAACCTCCTCTGCTCCAGCTCACACCCGCTGCCCACTGTCCTGTCACTGGGTGCCCCTGAGCAGAGCCTGGCTCCATCACTCCTGACACCCACCCTTCACATATTGATCAACGTCCATGGGGTCACCCCTCAGGCTCCATTTTCTCCTGCTCCCTCAGCCTTTCAGGAACCTGTTTTTCCAGAGTCCCCTCTCTGCTGGCTGGGAACACAGGAGTCAATGCTTCAGACTCTGCCTTGTACCTGATCTGAGAGACGATGTCTGTGAGGGCTCCGCCCTGCAGGAACTCCATCAGCACCCAGAGCTCCTCGCCCACGAGGTAGCTCTTGTACATCTCCACAACGTTGACGTGCTGGTAGTCCCGCATTATCACCACCTGCAAGCACACGGCAGGCAGCTTAGCCCCCGAGAGCAGCAGCACCGCTTCCCCCGACCCAGCAGAGCAGGTCCAGCCCCGCAGCCTCCAGCCCCGCGAGAGGTTCTCCGGTTAGAAGGACGACGCGTCCTGCCCCTGCCCTCTCCCTCCCCCAGCCGGGCCCCACCTCGTTGAAAAGGAGCTCGCGGCGCTGCTGCTTCCGCAGGTCCATCATCTTCACGGCCACCTGCCGCCCCGAGTGCTTCTCGCGAGCGATGCACACGATGCCCGTGGACCCCTCTCCGATCTTCACGTAGTTCTCCAGCATCGCCCGCGGATCCCCTTGGTCCACCACCATCCTGAGGGCAGCTTTGAACTGCTCGTGGGTCACAACCCCCGGGTCCTCGCCGGCCGGCTGCCCTTTTGCAGAGGAGTCTGGGGGAAGGTGGAGGTTGCTAGAACTAGTCTGAGTCTGGCGGTTCCGGGGGGAGCCCGCGGGCGACGGCCTGCCTTGGGGCACCGCGGCCGCCTTCTCCGCTGCCGGCGACTTCTGGGGGGTCCCGCCTTCCGAGACCATCCTGGGGAAATCGGACGCGGGCTGCTCTGACGGCAGAGACGGGGCTTTGGCCGCAGGGCCGTGTGGCGACCCCCACTGCTGGGGCCTGCAGAAGGCGTTGGGCTTCGAGAGGAGCAGACGCGGCAGCGGGAGAGAGAAAAAGCAGCCGTTAGACCCAAGGAGCAAGCGGCAGGCGCCTGCTGCAACCGTGCCCCAGCCCAGCCCGTCTTGCAGCAGGCTGCAGGCAGGAGCTCCAGGCTCTGGTCTCCAGGCCTGCCCAGCGCACGCCGTGCACCGAGGGAAGGATGGAGAATCGGGGAAACAACCCAAACCCAACCCAACGAGCAGCAGCAGAACCCCGAGCCCCCAGGAAATCCCCGCTGCTAACCACCAGCAGCAGCCCAGCCCGGGCACCCCAGCCCAGGGGCAGTGTGTGCTGCAGAGCGTGAAAAGCCTTCGTCCCTCTGAGCCTCCGATTCCCCTCTCCACGAAAGGGAAGAGGCTGCCGATGGCTGCAGCCCACTGGCAGTTACAGCTGCCCGGCTGCAGAAGCGCCCCTGGAGCTGTCGGGTCGAGCCTGCGCCTTTACCTGCGGAGAAGGGCCCGACTTGCTCGAGCCGCCGGACGAGGGGAACACGCTGCGCAGCAGCCTCCTCTTCAAGCTGTTCTCCCTCGACTTGGAGCTGGGGCTGGCCTCCCCCGAGGGCCTGGAGCCGGCCGGCCGCAGGACGCACGGCTGCGGCCAGCACTCTTCAGAGAGCTGCTGCCCCGTCTTGTCGCCGTCCGCGGGCGGCGCTGGCACGTGCTGCAAGCCAGAGGCACGCTGCAGGCAGCTGCTGTCAGCACCCTGGAACTCGGAAGGGCCGAGGGACTGTGCTTTCACGACCATCCCGTTGGGGTGCGGCTGGCCCTCCGGCCGGGGCTTGTAATCTGGCCACAGAGTCTGCCGCCGGGTCACCTTGGTGCCACCGTTGCAGTTGAGGTAGTTTCCGTATCTGTCTGCCCAGTCTGCGTCGGGGCTCTGCAGGTACGTGTCCGAGGGCCTCTCTTCCCCCAGGAGCCCGAGGGACTGCGCCCTCCTCCTGCTGGTGGGGCTCCGTCCCCTCAGCGTGTTCGAGCTGATGGCAGACAGCTTCTGGATGTCGCTGAGAATCCCGGAGATGTAGCCTTCCACTTCCACGGTGCTGCCCCTCACCACGGTCTGCGAGACACAGGGGAGGGGGAAGCCAGAGCTCTGAACACCGAGAGCCCCTTGGCCTCGACCAAAGCCGGGTTGTGTTTGTGTGGGAAAGGGGAACTGGTCCTTCCTCGAGTCTCTGCCTGAGGAGAGTCCTTCCCCGGAGCGACGGCAGCCTCCTGTCTGCTGAGTGAGCTCCAGGGATCTGCGGGAGCTGCTGCACTAACTGCACCGAGCCAAGCGCTCCCTGGTGCAAAGCAGCAGCTCCAGTCATCTCACTGGACTGGCACCCCAGAGCAGAGCGGAGAGAGGGGGGCTCTCCCACTGTGCCCCCCGAGGTTCAGCACTTCTACAGACTAACAACTCTGAACAGAGCGTGGAGAACTCTTGAGGGGCCAGCTAGCCCAGAGGAGAGGGGCAAAAGCCATTCCACAGCTGCTTCTCTCTAGAGGCATCTCAAACGCAGTCACCAAGCACGGGCGCTGCGGCCCCTCCAGAGCATCCAAGCCAGTGCTCACCTCCCCTCCTCAGAAACCACCTGAAGTTGGCCCCCAGTTACTCCTCCAGAACTTCTAGCCCAGCAAGCCAGCGCTGGCCCCACCGCGCAGAGAAGGCAGGAGCCACCTGTGCTCGGCAGCTCCTGCCAGATGCCCCGGCCTCACAAGCAAACACCCAGGCTGGAGCCCAGGGCTCTGGCAAGCGCTCAGAAATCAGCATTTCAAAGGGAAAAGAGACCCCTCACAGCTGCACACAGGCCTTGGCAGGGGGAGGCAGAGCCATGATGGCTGAGCGCAGGGCTCTGGGGCCAAGGCTGGGCCTCACAAGGCACACGAGCACCTGAAGCAAGCCTGCTGTTGGCGGGCGTCTCTGCACAGCAGTCAGCCCAAAGGGAGCGCACCAGGACGCGCCGGGACCGCGCGGACAAAACCAGCAGGATTAGTCTGGGATTGCTCCCTGGCTCCTGGAGACTGCTGCACAGGCCCTGGCAGGGGCTGCCCGGGGCGGGTGTGGAGTCTGCTGCTCCGGAGACGCTTCAAACCCTCCTGGACTGTTCCTGTGCGACTGGATCTGGGGGACCCTGCTGAGGCAGGCGGACAGGACTGCGTGAGCTTTCGAGGTCCCTTCCAGTCCCTGATGCTCTGGGATTCTTTGACAGACCTGCACCTCCTCTGAGCTTTTGCCAGCTCCAGGTCCCACACCTGAAAGCCCCAAGCAGCACCAGAGCCAGTACGAGCTGCAGACTGCTGCTCCGACAGCGGTGCCTCGCGCTGCTCTCAAGAACACTGCTCCCAGCACCGCTGTGAACGCGCTCGCCGCGCTCCGGGAGCACCAAGGGCACAGCGGCAGGAGCGTTTCACCAGGCCCAGCCAACCTGGAAATCTCTAACTTGGCTCCGAAGTCTCACGCCTGCTCCCGTCCTTCCCTCAGCCTGTGTCCTGGTCCCCCCACGCTGGTGCTGGCCCGCCGATCGCAGCTGACCTTTCTGAGAGAGGCCGAGGAGAACAACCCAACAGTGAGGAATTCCTTGTCCCCTGCTATTAACTTTGCTCCAGAATGAGCAGTGAGCAAGTTCTTTCCTTCCTCCTCCTTGTACTGATGGTGTCTCCCCAGTGCTCTTGATGTTCCTAGAGCATCACATCTCCCTGCACCTTGGCCCTCCAGGACTTTTCCTACGTACATTTCCCTTCTGTCTGCCCTGTCTGACTTGACCTAGTTTCCACCCTTCTGAGAACCCTCCCACGGTGGAAGCTCATTAGAGAGCTCCTGATCCAACCAACTCACTCTCGTTACACGCTTCACCCCGTCTCTGGATTGTACTCCGACGACTCGGACCTCAAAGCACGCTCAGGACGCCGCACCGCAGCAGGCGACACCCGCTCCCTTTTACCTCTTCTTCCTCACCAAGAAGCTCCTTTCGAAGCCAGGCTTCTGCTCAAGACCCCCACGGGCCGCTCAGAGGGCAGGCTGGGGCCCGCGTTTGACGCCAGCTCGGCCCCACTGCCTCCCCGTGTCTCGAGCGCCTTTACGCCACAAGCTCAACGCGCCCGTCTGGCGGACGGCCGCTGGCCCCGTCCCTCCTGGGGCCAAGCAGCAGCACCTCCGCTCCACAAGCGACCTCTCTGTTTCGCGGCCCCCGCAGAGCTTTGGGAAGCGGGAACACAAGCTTCCCACGAGCTAGCGAAGCTCCACACACGGTGGTCCCACCAGCAGCCTGCCCCTGCGCGCAGCAGGTGTCCTGCCGCCACGCACGCCCTGCAGACCCCATCTCGACAGGCACCCAGGCAAGGCAGCCACTGGCCACTAGTTTCTCCCTGCTGAAGGCCTTGCTGCAAGGGCCCTCTCCTGGCCCTGTGCCCCACCTGCTCTCCAAAGCTGGTTTGTAAGCCCTGTCAGGCTGAACCCCGGCCAGCACTGAGGCCACCAGCGAGCGATAAGCTAGCGCTACCCCGTGGTTCCCAGCCAGACCAGCTCGCTCACGAGAACCAAGCGTGCTGCCATGGGTGTCTCTGCGAGTCCTCTTCCCTGCAGCAGAGCTGAGCCCTTCCCAGGCCCCGACAGCTGCCAGGCAGCTTCTGCAGGCCCTCAGTGCAGCAACAGGCAGCTAGCGGGCTACTTGCTGCAGCTCAGGACACTCGTGTCCTTGTTTCTGATGGAGCTGCCGCTGCCCCACAGACAGACTCCGCTACACCCCACACTCCTCAGCCCAAGTCAGCGGAAGCTGTGCCTCACCCGGGCCCGCCCAGGGGACCGCAGAGTACAGCCCTCCTCTCCTACCTTCATGGGCTGGAGCTGCATCCTCGTGATCCTCGAAGGGTCCACCACAGGCTTGGGGCGCCTCAGCGTGTCCAGGATGTTCTGCCATTGCGGTGGCAGCCCCACGAATTTGCCCTCCTTTGGGTCAAATGATGTGTGGACACGGTGCTCGAAGTTCTGCGGCGCGGAGATCTCCGGGCGTTTCTTCTTCTTCTTGCGGAACATGACACCTGAAGCAGAGGAGGCGGCGCCATCAGTGCCCCGGCCACCCGTGCCCTGCCAGGAACGGCCCGGCCCCTCTGGCAGCTGGTGACACGGTACCAAAACCGCTCTCCAGCAACAAGCACCTTCGCACCAGGGCTGCTCGCCGGCTTCTAACAGCCGAGAGAGAGAGAGAGAGACGCCACGGCTGGGCCTGGTGCTCTGCCCACTGCGTCCGTCTCAGGAGAGGGACGGGCACCGCGACTCTGCAGCCAGGCTCCCGCAAGTTCCTGTCGCCCGATACCAGCAGGTTAACTTGAGGCAAGGACCTGTGTTAGCAGCTAACCGACTCTGAGCATGGCCAGTTCGGCAGCGCCGACCCCGCTGCCAGCCTGGGGAGGAACAGGTGTCCTCTCACAGCTTCCTCCAAGCAAGTGACAACATGCAGGTCACTCCCGCCCGCGGCCATCAGGAATCACTGCCCAAGACTGACTTTGGATCTCAGGGTTTGTANGAGGTGGTAGGTGGAAATCAAACTGTCAGCAGGTAGCTGGAGAAGCTAAAATTACAACCTGAGACTCCTTTCCCTTAGGGGCCAAGATGGAGAGCTTGTGCCAAGAGCAGCTCGCACTCAGACAGACCCAGCCAAGAGGCAGCCACAGTCAGCAGGAGACTCCAGCACCAAACCAACAGCTGCAGACAGACCAGAGCCAGCAGTGTCAGCCCCCTTGGAAGCTGTGACAGAGCAGGGGCTCTGCACACTCACAGAGGAGGGAAGGCTCGAGCGACAAGAGGACCGCGGTGGAGGGACAGCAGCCCTTCACAGAAGACAAACAGGGAGGTGGGGCGAGGGCGAAGTGACTCCTTCCTTGCAGGAGGGACCCCCAGAGCAGAGCCTGCTTTGAGCAGGGTGCTGGACTACAGCTCCCTTGAGAGAGCTGCCTCCTCCTCTGAGCTGTTCTGTGACTCTGGCCAGGCCAAACACGCCAAGTCCTGCTGTCCCACTTGCTGCTGGAGAAGCCCGTTCAGGGGGCAGCGAGTGCCGTGCGGACGCAGTGGAGCTGGTGCACTCCAGAGCTCGGCACCTCCTCTCCAGCGTGCGGCCGGCACCCACCGGCAGCAATGGGAGGCGTCTGCGCGCTCTCCCCTTTCCAGCACCAGCTCCGATACCGGCGTTCGCCTCACAAAGTGGCCAGTGCTGCCGCCTCCTCGGCACCGGGGAGGGGGCTTGTGCCACTTCAGCTCTGCAGCGACCACTCTTCCCCAGCAAGAGCCTCAGCTCCAGCGCTGAGTGCCGAGTGAACAACTGACGAGGGGCACAGAGGGGGCACAGAGGGGGCACAGAGGGGGCACCCCCAGGGACAACAGGCGGAGCGGTGGTGACACTCCTAGAGGACACCTCACGCTCTCCCCCCACCGCGGCGACACAGATGTCAAACTGCGCGCGGACTGACCCCCTCACAGCTTGTTTAGGGAACAAAGTGCAGCCACCCAGGCAACTTCACTTCCTAGTGCGACCGAGGTCCCGAGAACTCCTCCGCGCTGCTGTGAAAGCTGGCTGCCGCAAGGCTGCAGCCCCAGGGACGGGAGCTGCCTGCACCCACAGCAGGACCTTCACGCCGTCTAACCCCCAGCTCGCGCAGCCCATCCTCGGTGGGACACAGACCCCGCGCGGGCCATCCACAGCTCCTCAGGACTCCCGACAGCTGCAGAAAGCTGAAGGCAGCTGGGCCACCGAAAGCGCCCAAACAGGGGGCTGGAAGCGACTGCTCTTCCCAGAGAGAATCACCTTCGCCTAGAGCCTGCTCCAGTGACGGCCCGAGCACATCCTCGCCGAGCGCGCACGGGTCTGTGCCACAGCCACTCACCTCCCCGTTCCCGTCGGTGCTGCAGGTCAACTAACAGGCATCAGGACTGAGGTCACAGGGCAACTCTTTGAGCAGACACACAAGCACAGCCAAGCCTGCCCCTGCCAAGGGGGGACACTAACAGCTCATGGTGCTGGTCCCGCTCACACCAACAGCTGGTGCTGCTCAGGAGCTCTCCCAGCCTCCAAGGGAAGCATTTCATCAAGCGCTGCAGGTGGCAGGGGCTGACTGCACGTCACCCGTGGTGGCTGTTTGATCCCCCCGAACAGGGGCCCCCCCAGGCCAAGCCGCGTTCTGTTCCCACCAGCATCTTCCCTTTGCCTGCTCCTACTCCCACAGCTTCACCCCTCACCTCCACGAGGAGCCACTCGGGGCCCAGCACGCGGTGTCCTTCAGGTTGGCTCCAGTGGCAGGGGGTCCTGTGGAGCATGGAGTCAGACCCCCACCACCACGAGGAGCCCTTGTAGCAGCGGTGCCTGAACAGACCGATCACTTCCCCTCACGGAGAACGACGCCGGCTCAGCTGCTTCATCAGGCAAGTGGCAAAGCCTGGCCGATGCGTTCGCCCCAGATGGAGCAGCAGCTCCAGGCCAGCATCTTGGTCCACGTGCGCAAGCAACACCCCACTGTCTGTCTGTCAGCGCCCCACTGCACCCCGGTCCTGGGCACAAAAGCACGGGGCTCCCCACGCCCAGAGGGAACCAGCTGCCGCGTGCACGGTCAGGCTCAGGGCGCCCGGCTGACACGGCCCATGCCGACCTCCTTGGCTCCCAACAGACTGGGCTGCGCACGCTTCAGACCCTGGGCTACCCCGTGACACTTGCATTAGCCAGGCAGCACCAGCCCTCGGCCAGAAAGGCGCTGCCGCAGCAGACAGGTGGTTTGGAGGTGCGTGGCGCCACAGAACCAACACCGATCAACCCGCGCTCCAGTGGCGGCTCCTGGAAAGCAGGCGGCCTGTGGGAGCCCGGGCAGGTCCCGCGCCTGGCTGCAGAGGTCTGTGCTCAGCCAGTGCCCTCCCTGGGCGCTCCTCACGCGAGAGCTATCGCCCGGCGTTTCCGAGCCCCAGCTCCAGCACGGCTACATCAAACGCACAAGACAGGCCTGTTCTCACGCAAGGACAAGATCCCCAGAGCGTTTCACACGCGGAAGATCCCGCGCATCGAGCCAAACCTGTGCGCAAACGCAGGCAGCAGCCCTCTAGCACCGGCACCCGGACGCCGTGACACCGATTTTGGACTCGCCTGCTAGACTTCAGCCTCTCGCTCGCCGCCGACAGTCGCTCTGTCAGAAACGGCACAAGCACAGATCACAGAAGTCGCTGCCGCGAGACAAAAGCAGCCGGCAGGTTGGGGTTCTCTCAGCGATCCGCTCCTGCTGCCTGGGAAACCACGTTAGGCTTTCAACTCCACGCAGAGCTGCTCCGAGATGCCACAGTTCCGAGAGCTGTCACATCTGCCGGCGAGCACGAGCGCAAATCCCTCAGCCGGCACATCCCGAGCAGGGGGAGGGATTGGCCAGAAGGAGGGGCGAGGAGAGAAAGGGTCAGGCTCGGAGGAGAGGAAGGGGTGGGAAGACCGAGGATGGAGGAGAGAGGGGGAAGGAGAGTCGCAAGGCAGAGAGGAGCGGCTGGGAGACAGGCAGCCTGCGGAGCCCAGCGCCAGAGGCAGGCAGCCCCGGTGACGATAGAGGTTATCGGCAATCGCTCGTTGCCGCCCTGGAGCTCGGTCCCTCGGGCAGAGCAGCGGCGCCTCACCTGGGCAGCCTCCGCCCCGGGCGCACAGCACCCCGGGCGCACAGCACCCCGGACCCAGGGGGCCACGATGCGCTTACTTACCGCGCTGCAGCGGCGCCTCCGCTCGCACGCACGCCTGCCGGGAGCTACTTCAGTCTCGCTCATGCAGCTCCCGGTTAAAAATAAGCTCTCCATGCCCCTCCTCGCTGCAGCAACCGAACCCGCTCGTCAGCGGTTATCGCGCTGCGATGGCAGAGCTGGCCGCGGCCCCTCCGTTCGAGGGACAGCGCTTGGTCCCTGGGCTGAGGGAAGCAACTGCCATCCTCTCCCTCCGCTGACAGACCAAACCACCCTGGCCAGCTGCAAGAGGAGGAGAACTCTTCCCTTTCCAAGGGAGCCAAGCGACTGCAATGTGTGGCTGCAGTTTGGAGAGGAAGACGAGGGTCTCAGAGAACCCCCAGTGAAACAGGCAAACCCACTGGCACACCGTGCCAGCCCAGCCACAGAACGCGCGGCACCACGAGGCAAACTGCCCATTACCGATGAGCACTGCGCAGCCACGCGCCCGGCCACGCGCAGCTGTGTGTCACCGGGCACACCTGGCAAACCCACGCCTGCCAAGCCCCCAGCGTTTGCCTCCCGAGGTTGCTGACTCCGCTGCTACGTATGACCAGCCACAAAAGTTTGTGGTGGCTTGCACAGAGAAGCGACGGGTCACGTCCCCGAGGAGCTCATGAACCCGAGCCTGACTTCACCCAGCAAGACCCGCCAGCAAAGGGGGAGAGAAGAACAGAGCGCTCCAAGCACAAGCGGCATCTCGGAGCCTTCTTGCGATGGCACCTTCCCTGCTCTGAAATACTGGGTTGGGGACTTCTAGTCCTGCTGAAGGAAGAGGGGGTGTTTGCTGCTGTGCTGGCACTGCTCCTATTTCAGGTCCTTTCCTCCCACCCCCGTCCCGTGGCCGACCCCAGCTGCGGAGCCGAGCCGGAGCGGAGCAGCAGCCCAGCGGGCGCGAGTAGCGCTCCAAGTCCTGCCCCAGCGCACGAGCGCCCAGATGAAGGCCACATCAGAAACAGGCTTCGCGAGAGCCGTGCCTGCCGCCCTGCTGGGTTCTTCTGGACAAGCGAGAACAGGAACGCGACTGCCTGGCGTTTGTCCGCTGAGCTGCGTTTGTCCAAAGGCTGCCTTGCTGCCTCTTTCTCCTCCTCTGCTCCATTTCCTTGCTTGTAAATTAGGACTGAAACCTGAAAGGCAGTGAACGCCCCTCTGCCGAGCTGGTTGGGGACGCTGCTCCGTGACATACTTGCTTTCAGGTGTGTTTTGGCCAGACCAGACCCAATTCCTTGAGACATACAAGAGCAGGGGAAGACCTCTTGAACCCGGCGAGGCCAGTCCAGGCACGTCCCAAGCTAACGAGCCGCTTCCCTTGACAAACCATAAACTTTTCCATTGTTTACAGAACCCGAGAAACCCCAGCTCAGGTCCCTGTCCCATTGTGCCAGGCTCTGACGGCGGGTCCCGCCCCGCAGAGCTTTCAGACTAAAGGCGAGGAGAAGGAATCATCATCCTCGTTTAAAGAGCAGACACAAAAACCTCACTGAGCGGCTCCATTTCTTCCCAGCTCTGCCTGGAGCAGCAAACCCGAGCGAGCTTCCAGGGCTGGATCCTGACAGCGAGGTCCAGGCCCTGCACACCCTGGCTTCCACAGGGAGAAAACAGGGGGGCACAGCAGCGGTGGGGGCGAGACGCTCCCTGACCTGTGTTGGGTCTGGACACGACGACAAAGCAGCCGCACAGACACACATCACAGCGGCCCACGGCGGCCACCCAGCGCCCTCACTGCAACAGGAACCCTTCCCGTGGGGGTCTGGAGGGCGAGCGGGTTACAGCCACCTTACAGCCGCCCCAGGAGCGGGCTGCGCCTCGCGGCGCCCTCCTCACCCAAAGCCCACGAGATGCCTGCTGCAGGTCACAAGGCTGAGCCAGAAGCCACTGACAAGCGTGACCCTTGCCCCCACCCATCCGCTGCGGCCCGTTCCATCAGACCAAACCACGCTGCGTCTCTGTGGCACCCGCTTCACCCTTCCACGTCCGCCAGCTGTGCCTCTCCGAGGGGGTTGTTTCGGCATGAGGGGTGAGTGTGCCGGGGCCAGAACCGAGCAGCCCCGTTTTGCTGTTAATGCAGACGCCAGAAAGCTTCCGGGCAGCCCTTGGACGATATGGAGCTTCTCTCTGCACCGTCCTCTGCCACAGCACCGTTCCAGCGAGCACGCGATACCGCTGAGCCCAGCGCAAGGACACGTAAGGCCACGTCCCCCAAAACCCACACGAGCAGCAGCGTCTTACGTGTCAGGCGGGAGGTTGCGCTGGGACGAGTGCAAGGAGCCACATGTGCCGAGCTGGGTCACATGGCGCACGGAGGAGCCAAGGGCTGCATCTGGGGCGCAACGTGCTGCTTCCAGCGAAGCCCTCCGAGCGCTGGGCGCCACGTTCTGCTGCGCTGGCTGTGCCCTGTGACCTCGGGGCAGACACCCTCTTTGTGTCCAGAACCCACGTGTGGCACTTTGTGGGCACCTCGAGCAAACCAGCTGTGCAGAGCACAACTCGGAGCCTGGCAGCGTCTCTACCTGCCGCCAGCATTGGTCGGTCCAGGCAGCTCCAAGCGACCTGCACAAGATACTCTGGGCTCGAGAATCTCCCTTCTCCTTGGGAACAGAAACCATTCTGCCACCGAGGAAGAGCCGTCTCCCGTCAGTGCAAGCCCTGGCAGTGGGACCCAGGGTATTCTCTGCAAGCACACAGTGCTCACACCCATCTAGACAGGGATTGCTTGCGCGTGGAAGCGAAGTCACTGACCCGGCAAACTGTTTGCCAACCGCTCTACCCACCAGTGGGCCCGCTTTGCTCCCAGACCCCTAACCCGCCGCTCACACGCGGTGCCCAGGGCAGACCCACCAAGATCAACACCCAGCTTCAGCGCCTCAAGAACGAGAGCTCCCTGCGGGACAGGGCTCCAGAGCCAGCCCTGCAGCAGCTGAGTGGGGGCTGGCTCGAGCTTTACCCCCAGCACAAAGCTCAGGGCAGCAGAGGGAGACTCAGCAAATCTACAGACAGCCCCAGCCTCCCCCCAGCTATCACTCACCAGCCACAAACTCCTCTTGTGCTTCTCAGGAGTCTGTCCCCAAAGCCACGAAAGGATTAACGTCCTGGCAAAGAAGAGAGCAGAGGCATCAGCAGATACCTGGCTGCACCGCGCGAAAACAACGAAGCGCAGGCGGTGACTGAACCAGGAGGGGACGGCCGGCGCGCGCCCGTCCCCACGCGAGTACTACAGCGCGCTTTGGGAGGGAGCCTGCCGAGCGTGGCAGCCACGAGGGCCGGCCGCAGGCCCGAGGGCTTTTAGCCGGTGAGGCGGCCAGACCTTGTCAGAAGGCACGGTGAGGGTCCTCGCAGATGCAGGAGACTCAAGGGGAGAGATTGCCACGTCTGGCGTAAAGGCAGATGAGCATGCACGGCCCTGACATGCTGTCTGCTTTCTCAAGCATCATCCAGAGCGATTCTTAACCCCTTCTTCACCCCCACGTTTTAGGAGCATCACCCGGCAAGATTTAACAACGCCTTTTGCTCCCCGTGCTCCCCACCATCTCGGGTGTCAGCAGGCTACAGTGACCCCAGACCTGAACGCCGGCCCACCAAAGGGCCCTGGCAAGCAAACAAGCACTGGATCTCACTGGCAGTCCTGCTGCAACGATGCCGGTAGAGGGCAATTCCAAGTGAGAGGGAAAGAAGGGTCTGGAGGGAAACTCTCCCACTGCCACGCAGCAAAGCTGGCTGGAGGACAGTGTTGCTGGGCGATAGGAGTACAGATGAAGCAAATTCCTTCCCAAATGAATCCAAGTCCCAGGTTCTTCCCCTTCCAGAACCATCCCTTGAGAAAGAAACCCAACAGATACAATGCATGAGCCCCTGAACCATTCTGCTCTCGCCCTGCCCACCCACGTGTGATCGTTACGCTAATCCCTGGCAGCAGCCAGGCTGAGCTCTGGAGGGAAGGGGTTAAGCTGCAGCAGCACAGTCACTGGGGAGCAAAGACGTTGGTTTAAACTGACAAACCTAGTCCTCTGCAACCAGAGGAAGCAACTCGCAGGAGAGAGCAGCCATTAGGACGGTGGTGCTGCCGCCTCGCAGCCGGGCGGCGCGGATCCCCGGCGCGCGAGGGAGCTTACCCGGCTCCTCAGTGCTCTGTCACCAGGGGCGAGGTGCGAACGCTCCGCCAGCAGAAGCCGCCGGCACGCCAGCAAACTCGAGGAGGAAGGACGGCGGGAGAAAGCAGCAGAAAAAGGGGTGGAGGCACGTCTGACATGTTTGTGCAGTGCCTGCTTCACCTGAGCTGCTGAGTTTGAGTTCAGGGTGTGGTAGCAGATGGGACACGGCACTCGGGGTGAAGACGCCTCAGACTCTTGTTCCAAGGAAAACAACGGGCGCCGACAGCAGAGCCTCCTGGCACCATCCTGCCTTCTCCTCGCTGTCTTCTCCTTAGCTGGTCTCTGGAAGAAACAAGAGCAAGAACTCAGAGAACACCTGGGCACCAAGGTTTGCTGGGTCTCAGGCAAGAGCCTTGGGGAGATCACGTCCCATTCCCCTCCACCCTTTTGTATCCCCCGCTTCACCGTTGACTTGCTCGTTAGCTCTTCTCTCTCGGCACCACAGCCCCAGGGCCTAGAGCCAACCCCGACATCTCCACCCGCGTCACCACCAGCTCCCTGTCATTCCCAGCAGGAAAGCTTTGCTAGCCTGTGGCACACTGGCCACAGGAGAATTCCCCGGTGATTTGCATTGCAGATGAGCCGCACATGACCTGGTGCTTTGACTCTCCTGAGTCAGTGCCGTGAGCTCTGAAGTCAGGTATCACCCGTAATCCTGGGGCACTGCCCGAGCTGCGCCTTGGGCTTCAGCAGCTCTGGGGAACAGGGTTCCACGAGTGACGTGCGCTCGGTAGCGCACCCAGAGCTCCGTGAGCCGCAGCGGGACGGGCAGAGGTGGACAGGAGCGTCATCAGAGGGCAGCTGGGGGGTTACAGCCCACGAGAGGCCAGAGTTCATGTCAGCAAACCCCCGGCTGCTCCTTCTCAGCCGCAGGCAAAAAGGATTCTCGACCCCCCCAAAGCATCAACAAAGCTGGGCTTTACCCCACGATCTTTCCAGGCCCGAGGAGCAGAGATGAAAGCCTTTGCCGCCCGCCCTGTGACTTTTTAGCTTCTTGTTGAAGGGGAGGAGGGCATGCACACAAACGGTCACCAGGCTGCCAGCACCCGGCCACGTTCTCCCCGTCCCGCCCGGGCCGTACTGCCCTCCGACAACCGGAGTCGAAGGAGGAGCTGGAACAGACAAGGTCTGCAGTAAGGCTCCAGAGACGGGAGCCAGCCGGGGTTCACCCAGGGAAGCCCCGGCACCGCAGCTGGTGCTGCGAGGTTCACAGACCTCGTTTGCAGACCTGCTCGCCAGCTGGGCAGGCTGCTTCCTGAAAGCACAGTCATCGCTTTGCCACCACACGGCAGGTCCCTGCCTGCCGGAGCCTGCCAAGAGGCTCCCGCCCGGTACCTCGCTGCAGCGTCCCTCGGGTACGAGAAGTCCCGTGAGCCAGGCTCGCTCCGGCTGCCGTCTCCTCCTAAAGGGCAGGAGGGCCCAGACCCACAAGTAACCACAGCGAGGAAAGTTCACGGTAGCAGCAGCAAACGACAAACTACAAGGAGAGGGGGAAAGAAGTCTTTCTCCAAAGGAGTGGAACTTGCAAGGCGGCAGCATGGAGGAGGATTGGAGATGAGGAAACAGAGTCTGATCACAGACCCACAGAGTTAGAGGTTGGAAGGGACCTTGAAAGACCATCCAAGTCCACTCCCCCCGGCCACAGCAGGATCCCCCAGATCCAGTCACACAGGAACAGTCCAGAAGAGTTTGAAATGTCTCCAGAGGAGGAGACTCCACAACCCCCTGGGCAGCCTCTGTCACCCTCACTGGGAAGAAGGTCCTTCTCACATTGATGTCCCAGCTCACACCCTCTGCCCCTTGTCCTGTCACTGGGTGCCCCAGAGCAGAGCCTGGCTCCATCCTCCTGACACCCACCCTTCACATACTGATCAACACTCACGGGGTCACCCCTCAGGCTCCTTTTTTCCCCAGCCTAAAAGACTCAGCTCCCTCAGCAGGGAGATGCTCCCCTCCCCTGCCAGATGTGGGGGAAACATGATTGTCACCGTCACCCATGATCCTACCAAGTCTGGAGGGAACGCGACCACCCGTTGCGGCTCCGCTTCGCTGCTGTGCCAGCCAGTGCGGAGTCGGCTAGCCAACAGTGGCTTTGGGAGCCCCACAAAGAAACATCCTTTACATTCTACAAGGAGTCACTCGGGCTTGGAACTGGCGTCAGATTTGCATGAATATTGGATTTCGTGGGCTTCCGTGCCAAGGCAGCCCTCCAGAACAAGGCACAAAGTCTTTATAAATGGAAGAGCCTGATTTCACTTGTCAAGACACAAGCTTAGCTGAAGCCCAGGCAGCTTGGAGCTGGTGTGAACCTCTGCTGCCTACAGTCCTTATGAATAACGAGGACGCTCCGCCGGCCCTATTCACAAGTCGGGTCCCAGCAGCCCCACGCACTTTGCAGAAAGACTCCCCAGCAGAAGCCACGCATCTCTAATCCGCCCCTTTAGCGACTGTCCTTTATCAGAGATTTTGCTGCTCCCTCCTCACCCAGAGCGCTGCACGAGACGACAAAACCAGTGACAGCCACACACGTCCATAAACACCCCGGCCCCGCTCCTCCTACGGCTGCTCCGCTCCTGCGGCTCACGCAGGTCCTGGCTCCCCGGCCGTGGCAGCCGCGGCTGGAGAGCAAGAAGCACCGCGGGGTCCGCTGGCTAGCTGCCCGCATCGCAGCCAGCCCGCTCTGCCTGCGCAGCAAAGGCCCTTCCGCGCCGCGTCCCCTCCCCAGACGCACAGCAGCTTGCAGATCAAAACCGCTGCGCTCGCCTCCTCGCACGCCCTGCCCGGCCACCTCGCCGCAGCAGTTCCAGGCTTGGCTCTCCTGAGGCAGAAAGATCACTTGTGAGCGTTTCGCTCTGCTAACGGGCGAGACCGGGCACTTCTCACGTTCAAGAGAGAATCAAGGTGTCAGAGACACCGTGGGCGGCTCTACCTGTCCGCCTTCTGCCTCAGCCAGGAGAAACACCCCTGGCCACTTGTTTGGAGCTTGTGGGAAGCCGGCAAGCTGCTAGGGAGAAGTGATCCTGCTTCAACTAGGCTTCGGGAGAAGCCGAATACTGAGGCTCAGCGAGTCCGATGAACTTGGGAAGTCCCAGTAACAAGCACAGCAATCCCAGCCCCGGAGCTGGGCTGTGGTTCAGAGCCAGCCACTCCAGCAGAGCTCCTGGAGCGCTGGGATTTGCCAGGAGGCACATACATGCTGCTCCATCGAGAGCGTGGCCCCTCTTGTCTTTCTCAGCTCTTCAAACCCAGACTAAGCTGGCCAGGGAAGTGAAAAAACCCACCCTGACCTGGGACAAAGGGGTCAGCAGGAGAAAGGGTGTGTTGCAAGCTCCCAAAGCATCAGCTCCAGCTGGTAGGAGGAAGCATCAGATAGGAATCGAGTCTGCAAGTCTCACAGTCGCCACGTGACATTAGCCAGGACTAGAGATAAGGAGGGAGCAATCCAGAGGCAGTTTCGCTTAGAACAAGTGCTTGCAGTGGAGCTGCCTTCCCTCGAGGCTCCTGCGTTCCCGGGTGGACTCTGCACTGCCAGCTCCAGTGCTGGGGCTCTCCTGCTCACTGGAGGGGGGTGTCCTGGAGATCCCCGCAGGACAAAGCCTCACCTGCCCTCCCGCGAGTCTCCAAGATTCAGCCCAGTCCAGTTCCCCTTCTCTTTTGAAAGAGCAGGCTAACGCCCTGGGGGTGAACTGGCAGCTGGTTCTGCCAGAGCCCTGCACGCTGCCCCGCGCTCACGCCTGGCATGGCAGTGCTGCAGCCCTCACGGGCACTAGCGCAGACCCCAGCCAGGCTCTCCTGGGCCAGGCAGCACCAGTGCTGGAGCAAAGCTTAGCCAGCAAGGAGGGGGCTCGGGGACCTCGGCGTACTGCTGGACAGAGCACTAGGCTGGAGCAGCAACAACGGGCAACGGAGGCGTCAGGAGAGTGAGAGGACAGCAGAGAGAACCGTAACAAGAGAGAGAACAGGAGAAGCCCCTGAGCACAGCACACGCAGTTTTGCTACTGGTTGAATTCCTGCGGCTTGGTAGATGCCCCCTGCAGATACTATCAGTCCTCCTGGACCACGGCCACCTCACCCTCTTCAGAGCGTTTCCTCGCAGAGATTCACAGACGTGTCAGCTAGAGCAGCGGTAGCGTCACGCTCCGCCAGACGAGTCTGTGCCCCCCTCTACAAAAGGGGCTTCTGCCGCTCCGCCCGAATGCGGGCCCACCGGTCCTGCAGCGGCCACGTGCAGCACAGAGCCCCTGCAGCCACCGTCCCCGGGTCACCTCGGGAAAGCCGCTGCACGCTGGGGCGCCCGTGCCAAAGCCCAGCTCCCACGGAGCAGAGGCGGCTTAAGCTGCTGTCTTAAGCTGCTGTTTTCTCGGGCGCTGCTGCCATCCTCGAAGACGCTATGAAATGCAGATTGCGATCCCTGGCTGACTCGGGAGGAATACAGACCGCAGCTTCTGCGGCAATAACTAGGTCACCCAGCTACTGCCCGAGTACTAGCAGAATGTGTCGAATTCCTGGTGGCTACAGCAACGGTCGCACAAGCCCAGCGCCACTGGCCGTTATCAGTCGCCCCCGACCTCCGGGTACAGCCAAACCCAGCTCCAAGAGCCTACAATAACTTGAGGGCTGTGAAAACCCCTCTGGTCCCTTCACTGCCTGGTGGAGGCAGAACAACTGCCCTCACAGACCTCCCACAGCCCAGCACAGAGCTGCCCTGCTAATCCTGTGCTAGGGAACGGGGTCACAGTCAGCCCCCCAGCAGCAGCCACCCTACAAGCACGAGCAGGAGGGTGCTCTGTGTTACGGCGGTGCACAAGTGGGTTATTGTGGGGGTTGGACTCTGTGATCTCTTGGGTCCCTTCCAACCCCTAACATCCTATGATCCTATGAAGGATGGCAGAGGCAGAGAGCAGCTGGGATCTGATGGTGAGGAGAAGACTGAGCACTGCAATGAAGAAGTAGCCCAGCTGTCCCTGAATCCACCCCCCAGTTGCTGGCTCAAGCGCTTCTTGCCTCACACCCTAGCACTGCTCGGTGCCACCCTGCTGCATCTTGCTGCCACAGCTTGTGCCCCCTCACGCTGGTACAACTGCACAGCTACCCGCATCAAGGTCCCTTCCTTCTGCTGGGAACAGGAGGCAGAAGGGTTAAACCTGCTGTGGTTTGCTTTAATAAATTAGCTGTAAGTAGCAGTTTAACTGGGGGATTGCTCTGGCAGCCTGGCACAGCTCAGCCACCACAACTCCGAGGCCAGCGAGCTGCAGTGCAGGACCTGGGCCTCCCTGCTCTGCTGCTGAAGCAGTCACGTCACGACACCGTCCCCTTGGACTCCCTGATCTCACGAGCTGGGGACAGGCCACACTGCTCTGGACTGAACGGTTGTAGTCACCACCTGGCTGTTGATTTCTGTCACACAGGCTATGACAGCCTCACCTTGTACCAACGGCTACCACCGAGGAAGGAGCTGTCAGCTGCTGCCTCCCCTAAGAGCCACCTTCAGCCTTTCCTGCTAGTAGTTAGCGAAGCCTTTTACTTTATCCTCTGCTCTTCTCCTTCAGCCTAACCACCGGCGTGAGACAGAACAGGACGGAGGTTCATGCCCCAGGCTTCGTGCTCCCTTGCCCCCTGAAGCGCCAGCTCAGTTCTGCAAGTCAGTCTGTTCCGAGACACAGGCACGAACGGAAGCCAAGTACCAGCTGGGTTTGTCTCCCCACGAGGCCTTGGAAAACCACCTCCTGTCAACCCCGAAGCGAGGAGCTGGCTTGGTTTGCTCTTCAGACCATCCGGTGCGGCTGAAAGCCCACGTGCTCCAGCGGAAGCTCCCCACGGAAACTCTGGGGCAGTCCTCGGCCAAACCCACTGCTTCGCACCTTTCGGAGAGCGGTCTCAGTCTGGGGGCAGCCGCAGCCCAGTGCGAAGGAGACCACAGAGCACACGCGAGCAGCGGCTGGATAATGCGTCTGTTTGCCGTAGGTGCCCGGAAGTGACACAGAAGCCAACAGCAACCGCCTCTGCATCAGTGATGGCCCAGCTTTACGTCGCTCCGGCTGCTGCTCTGCAGAGGCTTAGGGAGAACAGATTTAGCACTCAGAGGAGAGCACAGAAGCCCAGCGAGCTCTGCGAATTCCTGGTTTGGGAGCAAGCAGCAGAACTGGAGCTTTCTTCGCCGCCGACACCGAGCAGGGGGTGCTTCATAAGGTGCTAGGATCAGGACGCTGCCTCGGCGGCACCAAAGAGCGCACCTCGGCTCCCGGCACCGTCAGCGGCCGGTGAGGCGGCTCGAGATCTGCACTCTGTGTTCAGTTGGGTTCCCCAGGAGGTAACGGTCTGCGCTTTATGGCCCCAATGCTCTGCAACAGCCCCTGGGTTTGCTTTTCCACACCTTCCACGGCAGGCTCGGGAGTTGCTGGGAGTTCGCTCTGTGTGCTCCCCGAGCGGGCAGCTCGCTGCAGCGTGAACAGCTCCAGGATGACTTGCCCAGAGAGACCTCTCTCCAGAGCCAGCAGCAACATCTGTTCTTCAGATCCAGTCCAAAGCCCCCTGAGACCAGGGGCCTTTCGCTGGCTCCCAAGAGCGCTGGCAGAGGCTCTTCCTCGGAGCCGATCTCACAGGCACGCCGCCGACTTCCTCGGCTACGGCAGGCGCTCGGTCCCTCCGTGGACAGGGCCCAGCGGTCCCACTGCAGAGCGCAACACCCAGCTCAATTCCTCCAGAAGCCAATCAGAAGGCTACTATGAATTTTAATGAGCACTGAATCAGGACCCAGATGGTTTTCAGAGCCAAATTATCCTGATCTGGGTTATTTTAAGCTCCGTGCGGAGCCTTCTGGCCACTACACGTTAACCCTTCTGTCCCTGGCGCAGATTAAGGCAAGACCTTCGCGCTTGTTCTCCCCATCCAAACGCAGCTCTTCAGCTCTGCCCTGACAGACCCTCGGCCCTGCTGTGCCCTGAGAAGTCAGCTTTGGAGGAAGACTCCCATAGCACAGGAGGGAAAAGAAAGAGGTACCCGAATGACAACAGGGAGGGCAGGAGCCCAATTATCCTCTTCAGCTCTGTCTGCTGGGCACAGCAGCACAGGTGTCAGCAAACTGAGAAAAGGAGAGCGAGATCTATGGAAAACCCCCCAGCACAGCTGTCCCCAAGGGACAGGGCACTGCAGAGAGCAGAGCCAGGGAACTAGAAGGCCCTTGGGAAGGTAACTCCCGCACTACAATCCAATGTAACGGGATCTCAGGGGAGGAACAATCGCGCTCAGAGCCATCAGGCTGACATTATCAGTTCACAGAAGCGCTGAGCAGGGTTGCTCTCTAGTTTAAACCGTTACGTTTCGTTTTAAGAACTAAACCATCTCTTCTATACCTTGGTGCTCCTCAGATATCTCCTCATCACACAGGCAGGACACCTGCCCTGACCTGGGAAGGTGAGTGCAGTCCCTCAGCTGGGCCTCCACTAGAAGTGACCCTGCTCGGGGCTGTAGGGGCACAGACCACTGTGCCCTTACTCTTCCTTTGACTGAACTGTGCTGTTGCCCTGCAGAGCCCTGCTGCTGCAAGTGGCAACCTGAGTCCCTTCCCCTGGGTACCCTGCAGGAGGATAAACCCACCACCCAGCTGTTCCCAAAGTGCTCTCTGGGTGAAGCAGAACTGTTCCTCGGTGGATTTGCCCAAGCACAGAGGAACACGAACAGGTGGCCGTCAGGCAGGCAGCTCGGGGCAGCTGGTGGGTTTGAGGATAGGTGGGCTCTTTTTCCAGGTTGGGACGAGGAGGGGAAGAAAGGGAGGAAGACAATAAGAAGTTTCTACTACTTGCTTTTCCAGTCCCTAAGTATCCAGGATCTTCTCTCACTTTCCTGCCTGAGGCAACAGCTGTTCTCATTCCTACATGCCCACAGCTCTGGTTCTTGGTCAGACCCACTCCACGCTCGCTCGGGTTGTTTTGGCCTTTTTGTGTTCTGAGATTTCTTCCCTGCTTGTTTTTTTCTGCATCTTGTCTGGCAAACAGATGGACATCACAGAGATGAGAAGGATGGAACAGACAGAGCAACAGGAGTTGAAGCACGGCGTTATGCAAGCCAGCCACAGAGAAGAGAGGATGTCAGTGTGCATGACCCAGCTGAGAACGGTTAGCGAGTTTGCACCACGCAGCCACCTCACCAGAGCTGGCATCGCAGCCGCTGGGATGCGGGCAGAGCTCCGTAATGCTTCTTCCACGATTAAACGACGAGTGGAGGAATACAAGGAAGCAAAAGATGGCTTAAGGTCCTGTCTTGCCTCTAGATGCAGCACGCGCAGCTGCCCCAAGCCTGAAATACTTACTGATCCACTGAAAACACCGAGCGAGCCGCAGGAGAGCCAGCAGCAACGCACTTAGCTCGCCGTCACTTGCCAAGCACAGGAGGAGCGCTGTCTCCCACCTCTCTGCTGGGACTGCCAAGCGAAGCATCAGCTGCAGGGTCACCGACTCCAACAAGCGCTTTCTGAACCAGCCCGAGAGCCCCAAGGAGCCTGTGGCTCTCACACGTTTTAGTCCCGTTTGACTTGAACCACGTTTGAACTTCTCAGCAGTGAAAAATCCTCGTGCCCTGGTTCTTTTCCTCTGAGCAACTGCACACGGGCCCTTCTTATCGTTGCACGAGCATGGTTTTGTCTCAGCCATCCCCTGAGAGGAATCACTCATGTCCTGCTCTTATTTGTTTTACTACCAAGAGCCTGGTTTTCAGCAGCAGTTTTAATTAAACACCAATCATTCTCCTCCTCAATTAAGATCACTGTTATCTCGTTTGCTGTGCTTTGCCTTCTCCAGCAGTGTCACTTGTTTCCTCCTACTTATCCTTTCCTCCACGGTTCTCTCTGGAACTGGGAAAATCCCCCTCTCCCACCAAATCACAGAATGGCCACGATTGGATGGGACCCTACAAGACCATCCACTTCCAACCCCCCTCTGCACAGACAGAGCCACCTTCCCTAGAGCAGGGCACTCGGGGCCCCAGCCAACCTGCCCTTCAGCACTACCAGAGATGGGGCAGCCTGTTCCAGCATCTCCCCACCCTCGCAGAAGGAATTTGTTCCTCATGTCCAACCTCAATCTCCCCTCTTCCAGTCTGGAACCCTTTCCCCTCATCCTCTCGCTGCACATCAGTGCCAAGAGCCCTCCCTGGGCTCTCTTGTAGCCCCCTTCAGAGACTGCAAATCTGCCGTAACACTGCACCGCTTCTGTAAATCCTATCAGCAAAAAGAGATCCAAGACTTTCCTACAGACGCATCGCATGGAGGAGAACACGGTGCCTAACCGTGCCGATACCAAACTCCAGCTCGGACTGGGATCGGTGACACTGCCAGGAGCAGCAGCCTCTCCACAGCCCCGGAGCTGTACTGCCACTCACCAGCCCGCAGGACCACCCTGCTGCCTCCCTGCTCCTCCACAGCCTCGCCGGCACGCCCAGTGCTCCTCCACCCTCTGAGGCTGTGCCCGCTCTCTCCCAGCACGCCACTGAAGTGGCCGCGGCGGCTTCTGCGGGGACTGGAGTCCCGCGTGTCCGCGCACTGTGCAAGCGCCCGTGTCAGGCGTTTGCTGTCCCTGGGCACCGGATCAGACGGCAGCGCGTTCGAGCCCTCAGGACGGGGGACTGCCGGAAGCCACGCCGGCCTAATGTTTCAGGAGCTATTCATCCCTGCTCCCCAGAGCAGAACTGATGACTCCTGCCCGTGAGGCTGCCAGGAATATTCTCATCCCAACCACTTCTACAAAGTGGGATCAAACTGCAGCAACAGCATCCAACTGCATTAACGACTCCCGCGCCTGGCACCGCCACTGCGGAGGCAGCACAAAGTTATGCAACAGCTGCTGGCACCAAGCACCCTCCTGGCCATCATTCCCTGCCGGAATACCGGGCCCAGGTACCCTGCCCCGGGCAAGCTCACCTGCCCACTGCGCAGCCTTCCCAGAACAGAGCCCAGCCCCATCCCTTACCTGGCACAGGGGAAGGAGAGGCAACAAGTCAGAGGTTCTGCCTGCACACCTCAGACCTGACAGGGCTCTCTCCTCCTCCCAGCTCCAGGTGCACAAGCTCATCAACCACCCTTGGTTCCCTCAGTGTGACACTGGACTCCAGCAGCACCTTTTACCCCCTTTCCACGAGGCAGACAGAAGTGCACACGAGAACTGGATCAATCGGGGTGCAAAGCGAGGAGGCAGGCACACACCTACGCGCCTCCCTGCGCTCCCAGGCTCAGCAAGCGCGTTCCTGAATGGTTCCAGCACCTGTACAACCCCTGCTCTGCTGTCCTGTCTCCACGGGCTGTGATTGAGACACCACAACCTAAACATACAGGACTCAGTCTGCAGGGTTCCCGGCTCGGAGGACTTTCAGGTTTGGGTTTGTACTGGGGAGAAGGCAACACAAACGATAAAAGACCGGAGCTGTTACTCACCAGCTTCTTCCAGAGCTCTCTGTGTACACTCAGGGCTTTGGGGTTTTCTTCCAGCCTTAAACAAGGCTTTTCAGACAAACTGCCTGCAGCTGGGACAAGGAGCTCTCCTCCTGCTTTCTGACCTCTCCACAAGTGGTTTTCAGCAGTGATAAACTGGTTGTTCAGGTGCAATTCAAACAGATGCTTTAAAAAGCTCCTCTTCCCTCGCTCTCGTTTCCATAGTATTTCTTCAAACCAAGCCTATAAAACCCTGGGAGTTCAGGTTCCCAAGGCAGGAACCATCTTCCTTTTGCCTCCTACAGAACAACAAATATTCTGTCACTGTTGAAAAGCACCAGACAAGTTGATGGCTCATTAAACGTCTAGTTACTGCCTCCCACTGTCACTGCCCCACTGCCCCTACAACACCCATCATTCTGCTGCTCAGGGAGCTGGTTTAGAAGCCAGCCGGTGCCTCCTATTCACCCCAGGAACACAGGCAAGTGAGGGGCAGGCTCAAAAGCATTTCCCCTCACCCCTTTTTTATGGCTTCAGAACTCAGAAAATTAGTTCTTAGCGGCTGATAGATTTTCAGCCTGAGGGGTGTGCCGGTGCCATCGGAGATTGGCCTCAGCTTTATAGCTGGGGAAGGGAAAAGGGACAAACATGGAAGTTATTGGAATCTCAGTGTCAGAACGCTGGCCCCTGCTGCCCCATCCACCCCCAGAGCAGCAGCCTTACCTCAAAAAAAGCTCTCCGAGAAATACCTCTGGAGTGAATTCAGCCCCTTCTTCCTCCTGACTGCAGGTTGCTGCTTGTCTTAGACACAGGAAACATCCCTCGCCTCAGGCAAACATTCTCAGCAATTTCTTCTTGCAGACTCTTCACAAAGCTCCTGCTTGGTCTCTCACACACAGACACCTCGGGCTCGCAGCTGCTTCACTGCCCAGCACTACCCCAGCTGCGGGGGAGGAGGGGACCGGTGGCCCACACCCCTCTCCCTCGCAGGCAGCAGCCGTGCGAGATCTCAGCAAAGGTAAAATCCTCACAAAGCGGGGGCAGAGGAGCCACCCATCCCTTCAGAACCTTGCAGCCGGCACTGGGGAGGTCTCCCTGTAGACACACACCGCTGTCCAGACTCCATAATGCAGTGAATCAGTGTTTTCTGGGACCTTTTCCTATCGTGGGCTGCTACTGTGAGCTCAGCAAAGAGGACGGGACTGGGCGTTGAGTGACATTTTGTACGAAAGGCAGGAGCCAAACACTCATCGAGATCCCAGTGCACAAAGAGCGCTGATGCTTCTCCCTGCATCACCGGCTGCCCGCCTTACGCCTCGCCGTGGGGTGGGGAGGCAGTCAGCAGACACAGCCCCACGCTCCCAGAACCTACGGGGGTACAGGCAGCAGAGCACCAGCAGCAAGCCCAGCCTGGCCCCGTCGCCCCGGCTCCAGCTGCGCGCGCCACCGTGTCCCTCGCCGACAGAGCTGCTCTGCGGGCGCCGCGCTGCTCTTGCGCAACTTGACTGCGCCCAGTCCCAGAAAGGCACAAGCCAGCACCAGGCCGACACTTCCACAGGCAAAAAGTGACCAGCAGACCTCCTGGCCCCTGCAGAAGGGGAAGGAAGCCTGTTCTGAGGCTTCACCCTCGATGGGGATGGAAACGAGGACAGATTTATTAAGCTGATCAAAGCAGCGACAGTTTACGCTGACTCTAAACTCTGCAGATGGAACCAGTAGGCTCCTGCTACTCGAGTCCCACACGGGAGCCAGCAGAATCCAATCCTGTAATCAAGAGAGCAAGTGAAAGAGCCTCCCCCCACTGCAGCCCGCTTGGAAATCAAGCGAAACGCAGCGGGGCTGCCAGGGAGGCAATTAGGCCTTTTGCACAGGTAGTCTGCTCCAGCAGCCGGTTATTTACGCCCTGCTGGCACGCCAGTCGCCCCTCTCGCTCCTGGACACCGCTCAGGAAGGAGCGGAGCAGCGCCGTCTGTGGTGCGAAGATGAAGGCAGGCGCTGTGTTCACCAGACACTCCCCTTCCCCGGGTGCACAGCTGCCTTTCGTTGCCTCACCTGGTTAACCACAAGCGCATTCTTGGGACCATTAGCTGAGAAGAAAGGCTGCTGCCAATTCCTTCTCATCAGGCCCTGGGGAGAAATACAAGCTGTTGGGTGAAAGCTAAAAAACAACCAGAAAAGATGAGAGGGGGAGAGGAGCGAGAAAATAACTCTGGAGTGAGTCAGTCCTGCTCCTCCTGCTTAGTCACCTGTAGTGCTTCTCTCCAGACACACCGGAGATGAAGAATAAGATGCCTGCCTGCCTTCCACCCACCTCCTCCTGACAAGGGCTTCAAGACCCAAGAGAGGGCAGTTTCAGGAGCCAGACATTATGGAGCAAAGCTCCGCAGAGCAGCAGAGCTGACCTCAGTTGCTTGCCCTCTGCACTGTTTCTCAATTAAGTCGTCTTGAATCAACCTGTTCATTGCTGGTCTAAGTTTCTCCAGTGATGCCCTGCAGTTCTGACATTGTAGGGAGTTGCCATGGAGAAAGGGTGATGTCATGGACACAAAAAGCACTGAATTTACAAATACGACGGGAACAGAGCTATTTATACAGAGCTGCTTCTCTCCCCCACTCAGTGCTGGGGTGGGCTGAGGCAACGGCAGCAGTTCCATTCTTGATGTTGCTGTCAACACGTCTCAGAAATGAGTTTTCTTGTTAGGAAATAACGAGAGCCTGTGAAACTGCTGAGTGCTGTCAGCTCTCGGACTTCATTCATGAGAGCTGCATTTAGCTTCCCAGCTCAGAGCTATTTTGGAGGTCATCTAGTGCTCGTGTCTGCAGAGCAGCTCCTGTCCTGGAGAGTCTGTGCAGCACCGCTGAAAGGCAGGAGTGTGTCACAACAGGAGGGGGCACCGACACCCACTTCAGTGCAAAGGCTTCGTCCTGCTGGCAACCGCTGAGTAGTAACTGGGGCTTGTTGGTCTTGCCTCGCCTGTGGGGTGCCGGCGCACCGGAACCCTCCCACAGCAAAACCCTCGGTGCACAGACACAGCAGAACACGGAAGGGGAGGCGAGGAACTCCCTCACTACCAGCGTTCAATCGTTTCAGAGTGCATTGGGAACAAACAGGGAGGGGAGAAGGGCAGGGATGCTGCCGCGGGTGTCAAGAGGACTACTGATGCGCACGGCGCCAGAGGCAAACACCCGGCCGTCTGTCACGCTGACGCCTGACAGGACAGCAACACCCCTAAAAGCAGCCGGCTACGCAGAGTCACTTCTCCAAGATACAGGTCAGGGTCCCAACTCGGTTCTGAGTTTCAGAAACAGCTTCTCAAAGACAGGAGGTTGCATCTTCACAGCGGGAGAACAGCTACACTCCAGCCTGAACAGCAGCACCCATCGCTTGCGGCAACAACTACCCTATTTCATCCTCTGGCCACCAGTATCAAAAGCAAACCCCATTTTGATGAGGTGATACTGGTCCCAGTTGCAGTGCTCCCCTCGGTGAGCCCCATCCAGGGCACTGGCGTGTGCTGTTCTGCCGTCCCCCTCCACCCTCTTCTGGAAAGGACGCGGGTGAAAGGCCAGAGGATGGCGGCGCATGTCCTGCGGTGCTGAGCTCCCCCAGCGAGAGCAGGCTGTCCCAGGAGACGAGGGGGATCGCCGCCACACGACTGCTCCTGTTGCGCGTTGCCCGTGCGTTAAGCAAACGGGGGCCTATCTTGGCAGCTGCCCACACTAGCTGCCAGCAGCGTTTCAAGGCTACAGCTGACGCTCGCGTTTTGCATCCCGACAGAGAAACTGCTGCGCGGGGTCTCGGCAGGACTTTGCAAGGCCCAGGAACACGGCACACTCCACTCAAGGGAGTGAAAAGTCTTCCACAGCTCCCCTGCAAGCGGGGCACCTAAACCAACACGGCATCACCTACTTAGAGCGGGATCGGCTGCCCAACACGTCCCTCCTCCAGCAGGCTGCCAGCAGACCCCATGACACTCACAAAAGGACAAGTTGTAGCCAGACCAGTTCACCCTCCAGGTCAAGTACTAATGCCCAGGAGCTCTTCAGGAGTAAAGACAGAGCTAATGGCATGGCAGGATGGTCCAGAAGGCCTTTAACACGACTGCTCTGACTGGCTATTGAGAAAGGGGACCACCATCCAGCCACCACAGTGTTTTGCAACAGACCAACAGGTTTTTTTCCATATGAAGGGACTCCCGAGTGCCCCGTTACTGAAGGCATCACACTACATCCAAACACATCACTGGTGGAGCTTCGAGAAAGCAACGGCACGACTCGAGAAAAACCCGAGAACCAAAGAATCCAAGGCACTGGCAAATACAAGCATAAGCCCTGGCACAGGAACTGAGCAGAAGACCTCACATCTGTGCCCATCGCTGTTGCTCCTGCTCTCGAGTCACGGGATCAGTAATGAAATGGCTCTGGGTGACACTTATGACAAGAGGAAGGCCGAGCACAAATATTTCTAGAACCAACAGAAAGAGCAGCTTTCTTCCCTGGTCTTCACGAGTAACCTCAGCATTCACGTGATTGTTTAACAGTCTAAACTGTTCTGTTGGACAAAGAACAACTGGAAGTAAAACCTCCCCACCTCTCACTTTCCAAACACAGGGCTCTGCTGCAGCAACAAGCATCAAGAAGAACCAAGAGCATCCAACTGTTGAAGGACCTTCCCTTCCTCTTCCTTCAGCAGTCTTGCAGGACAGACTGCTCAGCGCACGCACACTAACTCTGCGCAGTGCCCGTAGCCCCGGGCTAAACGAGAGCCCTAACCACCAGTTCTCCAGACCACAGCCAAGTAACTCACTTAGAACAGGAACACTAAGCACAGCATCGCTGGCACGAAGCATCACTGGGGAAACCACTAGAGCACAGCATGGAGCACACCACCTCAGAAGGCAGAGTTTAGCCCAAAGCCATCCTGGAATATTTATTACTTGGGAAATCAGCAGCCGCACAGAGGAAAGCTGGAGAACTATTTGCTGATGCCCATGCAGGGGGTGTAACTTATCTGCTTTTAGAAGCACTGCCAAGTTCAATGGGCTAAAAACCAGAGGGATCCGACGGCTAGCAGGGTTGGTAGAACCAAAGCAGAATTAGCCTCCAGAACCCGTGAGCCTCACGTGGGTGAGCCAGTGACACGCAGGGTGAAACACACGCTCCTCATCGAGAAGGGAGCATTTTGTCCAACAGTCCTTTTAGGTTCAGGCCAAACACAGGACAAGCGGCTCACCGAAGCCTCTGCTAGAGTCTCACGTGAGGATGCGATCGCACTGTCGCTTCTGACCACTGGCACAGCCTGCCTTCTACCAGCCCATCATCTCCTCCATCCACCGCAGAGCTCCTGCCGCGCCCAAATTTCACCAGCGGCTCGCGACCGTCGCTTGGCCCTCGGTTTGACTTGTTACGCGCACCAGCTCCGTGATCAGGGAAATGCCATTCCGCTGAAGACTTCCAGAGCGGCCTACTTGGGCAAGGTAACCTTCATTTTATTTTAATAAGAGCCTGAAGGACCAAGGACGAGGAGATGGATGTGTAGGATTTCAAGCATGTGGCATTTCCCCCAGGAAGCATTAGTCAACTTGGCACCTTCCTCTCCAGATGCCAATGGCATTAACTTTCTGGTAAGCAAACATGATCAAACTGATTCACCCTGTTATTAAACGCAGGGAGCCGGCAGGAAGCCCTGCTGTGGTTGGTTTAATGTGAAAACAACCTTCTTTTAAAGTTTGTCTACTCCCACCTCAGCATCACTTTTTAATCCTCGTGCGTGTGACAGGCACACTGCAAGGCCTCCCAGGCCAGCACTGGGACAGACCAGTGGTGATGCACAAGAGACCAGCCTCATCCTCGAGATGCCCAAGACCCAAATTGTCCCAACGTCTTCAGAGGCCCCTACAGATGCCAAGATTAAAAGCAGCACCACAAGGGAGGAGGGCAGGCTCCAGTGATGTCTGATGGCCAGGCCTAGGAGTCCTAGTGGTGGCACCTGAGCTACTGCTCGATACAGACAAAACTGAGCTCGAGGGAAGCCGTGGCTCAGCTGCACCCGTTACTCCGAGAACACCGCCGGAACAGAGCAACAGGGGTGTCAGAGAACTCCCTGCCATCCTTCTACACAACAGCGCAGAGGTAACAGACACTGACCTGTGTGGACGAGACGCAGAGGTCCGTGGGAGCAGAACAAGGAGCCGGCAGCAGAGTAACTACTTCAGCTGAGGATCTCTCCTGACTCCTTGTCAGCTTGTTTCTGTTGGAGGAGCCTGTAACACCAGTGCTCAGCGCTGCTTGTTCGACAGTACTGGGGAGGAGGGGAGTTTCAGCACTTGGCTAGTTAGGATAACGTGCGTGTGCTGGCAGACAATACTAGGAGCAAGCAGCTGTGCCCCGGGCCACCTTAGATGAGAACTAGCACAATTCCTGCTCTGAGATAACACAGTCACCAAGTCACCGTAACAGTAATGGAGCATTTTAGCTTTAAAGCAGACTGTCAGCAACAAAGTGATTCACTTACAGGCTTTAAAGCCACGAGGAACAAACTCCCTTTGCTAAAGTTCACCTGGGAGCTCTTATCTGTGGTCAGGCTTTCTGTCTGCGTTTATTGAAATCAGCACGAAGGTGGCTCTGTGCTGGCTGGAAGCATCTTGCCTGAGAAGTCCCTGGCATGACTGATGCTTTCTTCGGAGCATTCTGTCTTCCTAAGCTACTTGCTTTTCACATTGGTGTTGCAGGAGAGGCCCTGAAAAGGCTGAAAGTGGGACAGCAGCAAGATCCAGAGCTTGCCTAGGTTAGGCGGCCAGCAAGAGAAGACGATTTCAGCTAAAGCAAAGCACTAACACACACACACGCGCGAGTCCTTCCAGAGCCAACACGAGCTACCCCGGTGCAAATTCCTAGTTGCTCTACTGATGATATTTGCTCCAGATTCTGTCTGGACACTACTCCATCTGTTTGCTCAACAGATGACTAATGACTTACGTTACACCAAGCACTCTTGGAGGCATTAGCCGACTAAGAAACGCTTCAGCCTGGCGGTCAGGGCACTGAGGCCCTACTCCTGAATTAGGGGCCTTTCTAACCTCCTTGACAGACTATTAAGATGGCTTTTGGTATCTGAAAGAGCAAAACACACAGGCCAAAGCCAGAGGAGCAGTGATGGACACGTGCAGAAAGACAGGTGGCTTCTAGCAACTTTGGAAACAGTTAGTTAAGTTCAGAGCAGAATTTGGAGACAAAACACAAACAGGAAACTCAAACAGAACCACAACTGGAGAATCTGACCAAAAAACCACCAACGGGCACTTGATTCTATAGGGAAAAGAAATGAGTAGTCACACAGTCTTCTACTCTCACCTTCTTGCACGGGAGAAGCTGTGGGGAAGTTAAGCCTGAGCAATTCTGCTGCACTTAAGGTGTGCAATGGAGCCTCTTGGTTTGGATCCTCCGAGTTCTGTTCTCTTGAATGAAATGCAGCCTTAGAACTGGTTTCAGTAACAGGGTGCATGAAGGGTTCACACACCCATCCACAAAACCTCCCACAACACCCTGCAAACACTCCAGCACACAGAGCAAATGCAGACTTGAGGGAGACTTCTGGAGATGCTCAGGGCAGGCAGCAGCTCCAGCCCTTGCAAAAGTGACCAAGACACCCACACAGAGAAGCGCAACGTTCCACCGTGCGCCTTCCCCACTCGCGACTCCGTCTCCCGTTCTCATGCCAGCCACCCGTGAGAGCACTTCCCAAGCAGAACCGTTGCAGTGTCCATGAAAGCTGCCACCACACGAGAGGCTGGTGTGTCTGGCAGGCACAGACAGTTGCCAGGCAGGCGGCAGCCCTCCAGCGCAGACACCAGATCATGTGTTTAGGAACCATCTGACAGTAATGTTGAGTGTGACAGGGTTGCCAGCAAAACACAACTTTATTGATGAACCAGTAATTAAGAGACCAACTGAACTCGGGTCAAAAACTGCAGTGACAACTGGGCACTAAACACAGTTTAAACAAAGAGCTGGCAAACAGCTCAGACAGAGCTGCTCCTGCAGCAGGTTTAGGAGGTTCTCTACTGACTGACGTGGCATCAGCAGTCCCGAGTGAAGGGCTGCAGAGGCAGTCGCTCTTTGTGCTTAGACTCAAAGAATAAATAAAATGTGAACCTTCTCTCCAACAAAGCGCGTTTGTCCGCCGTGAAGTCACACCAAGGTCTCCAGCAGGAAAGGCAGCGCAGCTAAGGACTCGCACAGACGTTCCTGGAAACGGCTGTCAAACAGGCCGCTCACTTCTTCTCTTAAGGCCCTCAGCAGAGGCACCGTGGACTCCCCGTCCACATTCAGAGTTCTCCCAAACAGTTTTGTCCAGAAATCACTAGCAGCAGTCCTAAAGCAACACAGAGCAGCTGTCAGTCAGCACCAAACACACCCTGTGCGACAGTTGAGGTTTCCAGAAGGTGCAATAAACCAAGTCCGAAATCACGAGTTCAGAACTTCAAGTCTGAAGTTCTGAACTCTTAAAAAACTTAAAGGAAGAGTAGGAACACAGGGTTACACCTACAGAATCACAGAGCATTAGGGATTGGGAGGGACCTTGAGAGATCAGCCGGTCCAGTCCCAACCCCCAGCCACAGCAGGATCCCCTGGATCCAGTCGCACAGGAACATGTCCAAGAGGGTTTGAACTGTCTCCAGAGAAGGAAACTCCACAACCCCCCTGGGCAGCCCCTGCCAGGGCTCTGGCACCCTCACCGGGAAGAAGGTCCTTCTCACACTGATGTGGAACCTCCTCTGCTCCAGCTGACACCCTCACTGCCCACTGTCCTGTCACTGGGTGCCCCTGAGCAGAGCCTGGCTCCATCCTCCTCACACCCACCCTTCCCATATTGATCAACATCCATGGGGTCACCCCTCAGCCTCCCTTTTTCCCAGCTCCAGAGCCCCAGCTCCCTCAGCAGGGAGAAGCTCCCCTCTCAACATAATCTCTGTGGCTCTGCGCTGGGCTCTCCCAGCAGCTCTGTGTCCTTGTGGAACTGAGGGGCCCAGAACTGGACACAAGATTCCAGATGCGGTCTCCCCAGGGCAGAGCAGAAGGGGAGAACCTCTCTCCATCTCCTAACCACCTCCTTTTTCTGATCCACCCCAAGGTGCCATTTGCCTTCTTGGCCACCAGGGCCCACTGCTGGGGCTCATGGTCATCCTGTTCTCCACCAGGGGCCCCAGGTCCCTTTCTCCTTGGCTGCTCTCCAACAGGTCAGTTCCCAACCTATCCTGGTCCCTGGGGTTGTTCCCGCCCAGATGCCAGACTCTACACACAGGCCCTTCTCTCCGAGGTGCTTCTGGACAGTAACTGCTGGGCTGTTTCACCAGCCTGTCAGAAGCACCGAGTGTACGGTGAACCTGACCAGCACCACCGTCCACACTGAGCCACGGCACAGCCCCGGCATGGCGAATCGTAAGGGCACTACCCAGAGCGGTCTTGGAACAATGAAGTCGGCAGATTCCTCTTGTGAATAAGGGCTAGAGACAAAAAAAATCATCTCCTTCCTCCATTGGCAAGTTCAGCTCACCAGTCAGTACCAACAGCAAGCTGCAGGAGGAACGAGGGGCTTACAGCCAGGTTTGCTTCCTTATAGAGACAACCTGAGAAGACAATTAGCAGTAACACCCCCTGCCCCAGAAGCAAAAAGGCTAACTGATGCACTGGAGTCTGAGAACGAGAGCTACCCCTTTGTTCCTCACTCTAGCACTGAAGAGCACAGACCACGCTGCTTCTGCTAAAGCGCTTTTCTCCCTCAAGCCAGGGGCTGTATTTGCATTTGAACAAATGATCTGCCTCTGCTTTATCTAAGTGACTCAGAGAGCAGCAGCAGCCAGCCTCAGAAGGAATCAGGCCTGTGCTGTTACACCAGTAACTGACATTTCAGAGAGTCATCCAGAACCTCACCAAGAGAAAACCCACACAAGACTCGAGGCCATTTCCTTCTCAGACTTAGACAAACGAGAGGCACAGCAGAGGCTACACATTGATAAGGATGTTTAAGCAGTGAGAAGCAAGAAAAACAGTCTCAAAAGCCTCAAACCAGTCACTCTACTGCCTTTAAATTAAGTTCTCTATTAAAAGCTTTCCTAGGATAAGGACTTTGTGGAGTTTAACAGCAGTCCGCCTCCCAAAGAGTCTTCTGCTTGTCATTGCCTAAGTTCTCAGAACATTCTGCGAGGGAAGCTGTCTTGTCAACCCAGCCCTCGAAAGAAACCCCCCCAAACCCAAACCGAGCCCAGAAACACTACTTCCAAGTCACTTCTAGAAGCCACATGATCTCTACAAAACTAAAAGCAGCAGAATTCCTAAGAGCATCAGGAAAGCAGAATCCTGCACCTTCCTGGCTGTGGCAGGTGTCCCTGCCACACGTGGCTGTATGCAAAAGGATAATGCATGAGATTAACATCCATCTTCTGACAGGGAAGCGCTTAACTGCGCAGCCCTTCTGCTGGATGAAGGCTCCCTGCAGCAGGAAACTCGCTTGTCAGACACCACTTGAGAAGTTACCGAAAGCCTCCAACTGACTGGGAGAAGCGTCGCCAGTTAATAAGCTCCAAAGGCAAAGGAGAGATGCGGTGCGGATTCCTTACTGCTGCATAAGGAAGTGCCTCATTTACACTGTTGATATAAGACCTCAGCCTCATGTAGCTTCATCTGCAGTAGCTCAATTTAATCTCTTGCAGAATTAAAAATTTAAACAGTTAAAAATTCATTCTGAAGAAGGCGATGCTGATCAGAGATCTGCCCCTCTCCCCCAGCAGATCATTGTTAAATCACACCATCTCCTGATAGAATATTTAGGAGCACTGCTTTGCAGAGCAGCTCAGATTTACACAGCTCAAGGAGAAGTGATGTTGGAGCATCTGTCAGGAGAGAGCAAGAGTCAGTTATTCATTCACCAATTATTCAGCTGTTGCCTTTTTTGTCACCACCCCCACCCCTTTCTGTTTTAGTGTTTCTAGAAGGCTGCACAGTCACAGCCAAGCTACACATCACCAACAGTCATCTCTTCAGGGAACGGTCACCCTTGGTGATCGCACTCACAGCCTACTCCTGCAAGCAGATCCTCTGAGGATAACGCAAAAAGCTCCTGGCACATCCGGTGGGGACTCGGCAGAACCCTGCTACACCCTTCTAACTACTGCTTTTGGAGTCAAGAGCGTGTTTTGCCCCTGCACGTGGCTCGAGACGCGATTTTCTCCAGAGGCTGGATGCCACAAGCTCGGAGGTTTAAGCAGTGCAGGTTGCTAGGGAACTGGGCAGCTCCCAGGCTGGCAGTAGCTGTCTCTCACACAGCCAGGGGAGCTAGCGTACCACCACGCTGAATGCAGACACCTGACAAGCAACTCCTGTCAGGAGCAGAGTGCTCTGGAAAACCCTTACGAAGCACTGAGGCTGCTCCTGCACACTCTGCAGGATGTGACTAACAGGATCAAGCGCTCAGTCTGAGGACTAAGAGCAGAGCGAGGCAGAGCAGGCTTGTAGCCAAAACACGGCGACGAAGAAGAGCAGTACAAATGAACACCTACGGACAAACAGCAGCTTCCAAACACAGCTGCTTGCACAAGCACCCCAAGCTGAAACGTCACACCACTTCCCCCTCTGTGCACAGGTGCTGTTGGTGCAACCGTCACAGGCAGAGCCCTGCGACCAGGGGTGAGCAGACCGCAGCAAAAACAGCAGAGAGCCAAACTACCCGTTGCTGAAGCAACATGCTCGCATCGTGTTTTTACCCCCTCACCACCCCCACGCAAGCTTCTCCAAGGTTGGTCTATCAAGCGACAACAGAGACTCAAAGCAGTGTCGTCTGAAAGGACACAACAAGCAAAGTCATCTGAACGGGACCCTTAGGCTCCTCTTCAGCTGGAAACTGTCTCCTCCCCGGTGCTAAAGCTGCTCCACAAGGAGCAAGGCCAGTAGCTTCAACAATTCTGTCCCCACAGGAGGCTGGAGCCAGGCAGGCTCTTCTCAGTGTCATCCAACGACAGGACAAGGGGCAATGGGTGTGAGCCAGAACACAGGAGGTTCAACATCAGTGTGAGAAGGACCTTCTTCCCAGTGAGCTGTGAAGATGGTACCACCACAGAGACAGCGAGGGCAGGGCGAAGACACCTGTTTTCTCCCAGCAGCCTCCTCTGCAAAGGACTTACTTGGATACATCCTGGCAGATCTTCCAGATGGAATTCTCTTGGTAGGCCTGCACATGATCCCCAAACAGCATCAGATGGACTATGTCTGCAATGCCAACCAAGTCTACCTGCAATCACAGACAGCACAAAGTTCAGCTGCTGCCCACGTCTGCAATCCACTACAGCACTCGGTGCGTGCCAGCACCAACAGCCAAGTCTGCGTTGGTCTTCACATCGCAGCTTCAGAACTTCTCACGTGAAGCTCTGCCCTTACTGTAGGCTCCTGAATAAAAGAGTAACCAGCGGTACTGGACGGCACCGCTCATCCCTTCACTTAGCGGCGAGTGAAACACGGACTTTGTTCAGCACTGATTTACCCACGGCACTTGCTAAGCCTAAGAAACAGATGTTATAAAGAGAAGACACAAACTAAGAGTCCAGCTAGGCAGAGCCTCTCACCTGATGAGGAAGAGCACTTTCTGCCAGCAGTTGCTGCCCGTGAGGAGTTCGAGCGATGGGAAAGCTGTCAGGCAGGCTTACTTGAGGCTGTAGTCTCAAATCCAGGCTGTGAGAGAAATCCACTATCTTCAGAGCTCTTGTCATCTCATCATTAGCAAACGGATCACAGATCCTGAGCAGAGGAAGCAAATGAAGCATGAGACCACCTCAACTTCTTGAAAAGGACATTTCACAGCCCAGCGCAGGTGAGCCTCAGCTATGCCAATGCTCCCCTCCCATGGTCAGCAGCAGAACTGCTGCTGCAAGTGCCAACCACCCCGGGACAGGGAACCAGCAGGCAGCCCGAAGCCCAGATGGCAATCAACAGAGAAGGCAAAGGGACACACTGCTGGGTTAAGGACAGCACCGTGGCGATATCTGGCAGTTATGTTGCCACAGCACTTTGCCCTCTCCTTCCAGAGCTCAGAACACACTTCGTACAAGAAGGAACTAAAACTCTTAACACTTCAATAAACCTTCCCTAGTCCCACGCGGTAGGGAGGGCCGACAGAAGGGGCAGTGAGGAGGAGTATCTGTACAGAGCAGAGCGCACCGCAAGCACCAGCAGGTCACGTTTCCCACTGTTCTGCCACCCTTCTGCACTGCTGCAGCCACGCGTTGTGGCTCACACCATGCGCTGGTCCTAGGCTAGCTTCCGGAATCTGAAACCCCCACCAGAACCCTAACGTTCCCGCAGTCCAGTTTGGCGTGTGTTCACCACACACAGTTCCAGCAGGAGACACCCAAGTCAGATCAGCGACTTGCCACGCTGGCTGCGTGCACCCTGAAGGGCAGGGGTGTGCAAAGATGACACTTCAGCAGCACATCTACCTAGGTTAAAATTACATTACCAAGTTAGAAATGAGGCTCTAGGTGGGGAAGTGATAACCAAGACAGGCTGGGGCATGCGTGGTAGACAACAAGGCTCTAGAGCTGCGAGTTCACAGCTATTTTTAACTCCTCAGGGAGACTCAGAACCGCCTCAGTGAGTTTCTCCTAATGGACGTGCATCTGAATCATTAGCCATTCCCAAGTCACTGCCTTCCCAGGCTTGGTTCACAGATCACATTCCAAGGGATACACGACTTTGTTAATACAATATGGGAAAGAGCTTCAAGAAAACTAGAGCTGTGCATCCAGTTACAAGCTGGACTGCAGTGGGGGCAAAGTGATCTGTTGAACAGTGTCTGGATATTCCAGTCCCACCTGCCCTTGGTCTTCTCTGTGCAGCCCAAAGGAAAACCCAGCTGGACTGCAGTATCAGAACCCCAAGTGCAGAAGCTACTCGGACTCAGGAGCTGTAGTTTAAACTGGGCGTCCTGTCCCTCCCCACACTCGCACGGAGCGACTAACCTGTCTCCCAGAAAGAACACATCGGGGCTCAGATCTCCGTGGACAATGTCTGCTTTGTGGAGCTTCTCTACCACACCCAGAAGATTATAGGCAACCAGCAGGATAACTTCCTCCGTGATGGACTCACGGCCACGAACAACATCCTGAAACAGGGAATAAACGTCACCTAAGGTAGGACGGCGTGGAGCTACAAGTGAAACATTTACAGCTGTCCTTTCCCCCCCGACACCGCCACTTCTCTGGAGGGACAGCTATCCTACACTGCTTTCTGTAAAATCAGCTTGTGCCCACGATCAGCCCACCAAGCAGACGTGAAAGAACCAAGACCGATGACTCACTGTTATCCACAAGGGGACAAGAGACCAGGAGGAGGAAATTGGACCGACTAAAACCACTACCCCATTTGTACCCTGTTTGGATGGAGGAACTCAAAGCGCGCTTCATTTCCAGTGAAATGGCCTCGGCAAGACACCGAATCCCGCGACCTGGCCCCAGCAGGCCAACTCGCTGCTCGACGCCAAGTTAAACCAGAGTTTCGGACGCAGACCTCGCTGCGCGATACCAGGTGGTATCAGATCATTTATCACTCATGAATAAAGAAAACGTCAAAAAAGGCGTCTCCAGCCTGTCTCCGAGACGCACGCGACCTACGAATGAGGCACCGTCTGCAAGGTCAGAACGCAGTCCTCGTCTGCGAGCGGGCCAAGCAAGCCAGAGGCTCCGTGCTGCAGGTCTAAACACGCGAAGCCACCTGGCACAAAGCGCAAGGACAGAACCACGACCGCTCCTGATTTCTGCAGCCTTGCGGCAGCACCGACCCCAAGGGTGAAGCGGTTGATGTCCCTGTGCAGAACAACACAGCCATCTTCATACAGGTAACAGCTGCAGTCCTCGCTGAAGCTCTGGTCAAAGTTGGCGCCCAAACGCTCCCGTAACTCGAGCGTGATGTAAAAATCCCAAGGCACAGGCTGAGAACACACCTACGAGACACAGAAGGAGAACATTTATTTTTGGAACAAAGGAAAAATTGCTCATCTTCACATTCTTCTCATCTTGTTTTCACCCCCACCTCTCCAAGGAAGAGATTTTTCAGTCGGAGGCTCTTAGTCTGTGTCAACAATTAGAGGGTTTGAAGCAGCAGCTTCACGCACAGAGCTCAGCCGCTCAGACCAAGTCCCTCCCATTTCACTTTGCACTGGCTGAGGAGATTTAACACTCTACGCGTCTCGTAACGGCCACCACGCGCGCTACCTTTAAGGCGAACCCCGCTGCATCCAGCTGGGCAAGGCTCGCTGGTACGGCAAAGAGCATCTTGCCTTCCTCCTTGCTCCAGTACTGCCATTTGACTGAGAGAGTCTCGTTTCCTGTCACGAAAGCTGACATTTGTGAGCTGTCACCCCACTTGCAGGTGCCCAGGCTGTTCCCCCCTCCATCACATTAGAGCGGGGAGGGCAAACATGGCAGCACCGATCGAGCCCTCGCACTGCAGCGTGTGATGCACGTACCTAGCTCCGTGTCTTGCTCAAGCTCCACGACAGGCAGAGTGCCAGGCTCCAGATGAAAGTCCAGAGCAGCAGCCAACGACTGCGGCAGAGGATCCAAGAGCTTTTTACGCAGCTCAGCGTTCCACACGGACCGGGTTGCATTGTCCCCTAAGACGACAGAGACAAGCTGAAACTAGGTGTTGAGCCTCTCCGACTCGCTTACGCGTCAACAGAAAGCCACCCGGGTATTAGAAGCTCTATCTGCATCACCCTTCAGCGAGCCAGAACAGAAACGAGAAGCACAGGGAAAGCAGCGCAGTCTGGTTACATCTGGGGAGTGACACTGTTTAGTACTGACCACTAACACCGGCACTTCCAGCATCGGCAGCCTTTTCAGCAGGCAGGCTCCGAGCAAGCTCCAGCTTCTCGGGGACATGCAGATATTTAATTGAAGATTGTATTTGTGTAACCGAGGAAAGAGAAGATCCTGAGGAGACAGAAGAACCTGACAAGCGTGTATCTTCCAGGCTTGCTTCCATGATGGGGCTGTAAACAAAGTCATCAGCTATTCAGACTCTGAGACAACAGTGTCTAGGTAACACCAGCCTAGTGACTATGAAAGAACACTGCACGCTCCCAGGCTCCTTGATGCTAAAGCAGTACTTTCCCATCCTTAGTGGGAAACCAGTAACATCTCAGAGCTTCATTTTGGCTCTGTTGAAATTCAGAATCACAGCACACAGATGAATTTCAGCTCTTCCATTAATCATGACTGCTACAAAAGACACACTGAACATTTATACTCCATTTGCTACTGGAGCCCAGACCTAAGGTGGTTTTGTGAAAGCACTGGAGGGCTGGGTGGGAAGTAACTCTTCCTCTTCCTTCCCGATTATCAGTAGCACGGTTTCCCAGAGAACCTGCCACACAAACACAACCCTCCGGCACGGTGCGCACGGTGTACATGTCTACGTGCTAACAGCCTACAAACCAGCTCAGCTCTGTGTCACAGCCCTGTACAGCAGGTGCTTGTTCCTTCACAAGCATGAACCTGGTTGTCAGGTTTATTTCCTTCTCTCCTGCTTCTCTGAAAATCTGAGTTACAATCCCAGATGCATTCTAGATGCTGAAATAACTACAGAAGCATCCGAGTGCAAAGGGAACTGACGAGTCTGCTTTCATCTCTTGACACAAAGAACGTGTTTATTAACGCCTCTGTAAGTTACGTGCTACAAGAGCAGGGAGTTAAGTCCTGCTGCAGTAAGGCTGAACAGCCAAGTGGGCTTGTCGTGGCCCCTTACCCCTGCTGAAGGGCAAACAGACCCCGAGCTGGAGGAATGGCTGTCGCCAGGAGATTCTGAGCTCCTCTGAAAATTACTCCAGAAGAGTAAAATCCTAACCACAAATAACCCTGCAGAGGGAGCTTAAAGGTGCCTTGCTGTCCGTTACCTCAGTTTATTCACACACAGAGCTTCAGCGCAGGCTCCCCCGCGAACCAGCGTTTCCTGGTTCAGGGCTGCACTCTTCGGTTCTGGACCATCTTCCTTCAGGACGCCTTGTGAAAGGGCAGCAGCCGGGACTCTCTGAGGTACCAGCCCATGAAAGGGTGTTGAGGCCAGATGTGCAGCCCAAACAAAGTCACAAGTGTCTTCTGGGTTGGCACAAAGGGTTTTGTTCCTGTAGGAGCCTGTCAAAATTGCGTCTTCAGTCGGATGCTCAATCCCATTCAGCTCATCCTGAAAAATTTCGAGTGAGAAGCCTGCAGATTCTGCATCAACTTTTGTTTCAATTTATAGGAACCTGAACATTCCTCTCCACCTCCACCACCTCCCAACGTGACTTCTACCCTCAGCCTTCACGCACTTTCATCCAAATCAAGTGACTGAACTCTAACAGCCCCAGAGCTGCATTCCCCACTGCCAGCTAGAAGGGGCAGCTTTGCTCCCCGCACTGTGCTGCGGGGCTGCCTGAACCCGTAACAGCTAGTTGGTATCTGCCACCCCCGCAGGGCATTTCAGCTCCGTTAGGGGCTCATCCCGAGACACAGGACACACCCAGCAGAACGCTGCAGTTCCCCAGACCGACTCCAGAACCAGAGCCAGCCTGACGTGCACCACGCTCAACCCTGCTGAGCGCACACATCGCGCCCAAGTCCTCCTCAGCTCACAGTGAAGTGCTCTCACACAATCAGTCTAAGAGGTCTGTGGTGGTACAAAGGGACCAAGTCCTTTGGTGAGACAGCAAGCAGCACCTCTGCTGACAGCTGCGCAAGCACCTGCAAAGCTGCCACAGGAACACACAGGCTAGGAGGAAAGGCACAGGCAAACAGTGCTTCGGGTGAGCCGCGCCAGAGCCAAGCTGGTTTGGACCCATGGCGACCTAGTGGACAGAACCCCTTCTAAAGCTTCACCCCCATCGTGGCCACCCTCAAACCATGACACTGCCAGCGTCATGTTAACATCACCCCACTGAAGTGCTGCCGTGCCAGGTGCTTAGAACCCTTGCTCAGTGCCCCCTCCTTCAGCAGGGCCCTCTGCACTGGTTTCTCCTCGACACAAGACCTGCTGCGGGGTAAAGCGCTCCCTTACGCAGGCTTCCGGCGGCAGGTTGTCCTTTGCAGTTAGGAAATCGGAGGGCTTACGATCCGCGAGAGGGCGGCGGGCACGTCTCCGCGTCTGGTCTGCAGAACAACTGCGATAAAGTTACAGCCCATTAAGGATTTCTTACAGCAGCTTCCTCGCAAGACTTTCAGTCTGCCGACAACTTCAGTCTGACACCTTCCACCACAGAGTCACCAATAAAATGCAGCGCACACAGCTCTGCAGACTGAATTGTCTAGTGGTGTAGCTAGTTCTAGCTTGAGGACACACAACAGGAGAGTATTTCCTCACCGCGGACTTCCCAAGTAAAGAAATAACACAAGCATAAACCAGCCCCCACATACGAGCAAAGGCTCTAGACAAAGCGTTTGACACCTCAGTTCTCCCTCCCTCTGACACTTAGGACCTACCTCACACTCTTAATTGTCAGAGCAGAGGATTCATCAAGCACAGAGAAAACCGCAGCAGGATCCGGAGGAGGAAGGAGACCCACGCCTGTAATGAGAAGCCAAGGGCTCTATCAGAGCAGCAGTCCTCCCACAAGCACAGTCCTCCAAACACCCCTCCGAGCAGGAAGTCCCAGAAGCGACACTTCAAGAAGCCAGTCACAAGAGGCCTGGTTTGTCATGTGAATGAAGGATGTTCATGCTGCCCTGCACCTTTCTGAAGATGCTTCAGAATTGGTACCTTCTCTCCCCCCGGCCCCACTGCTCTGCTCTTCCCAGTCCTTCTCCAACACCACATTCTCCCCTTGCGTAGCTGGGCAGCCAGCAGACCAGATAACCTCTGCGAACAGGAGCAGCCACCGGTTCCGGTCCGAGGGAATTTCTTCCCGACAAACCAAATGCGTTACTTATGATTGTGTTTCTTTGCCAAATCCTCCGAGGAAAGAGGCCTTTACGCTGATGCTTAAACTTGTACAGATGTCAGTAAGGCTGCGTGTGTGAGACCAAGGAAAGTTCTTCAGCTGTTCACAGAGAAAAGCCCTCTCAAGCAGTGAGGGCTCTCAGACTTTGTGCTAGTAGCACCTTTACCCATCTTCAGCAAATCTCCTTTCCACACAGACTGTTTGGTTTAGTTTGCTGCAGTCATGCTCTCTGTATAAAACACTTCCCCTTGAACACAGCCTTCTCCTCAACAGGAGGTAATGTCAACAGTCAACACTCACCCTCAGAACACGACGGTTTCTTCAGCCAGTTATCTTCAGAGACCTGGAATTCACTGTGAAAGAGACAAACCCATTTCTCACACCTCCCCAGAACACCAGGCTGTGAGACAGGCAGGCCAAAGGCAGGCCAAAGACAGGCCAAGCTGATGGAGGCTGCTTGGAAGGCCCCTCAGACAAATGATCACAAACACAGAGATCTCACAGATCCCGTTACAGGCTGATGCCATGGGTATTGTCCCCTCTGCCCCCAACAGCAGGCCACCTGTTAGGGAGCCACGTTACCCCAAGCTAACCCCCCCACAGAGTCTCTCATTGCTGGCTAGGAAAACCTCGATTACCTCCGCACCCAAGGCTGTTCCTCCCTGGCTTCTGTCACACTGGAAGTGGCAAACCCCTGCAGTCCCAAAGGTGGCAACGCTTCTGCTGTCGCTGCTGGCTGCAGAAACAACACCGTATTTCGACTCTACAGCGGAGTCACAACCATGCAACAGGAAGGAAAAGCTTTCAAGTAAGTCCCTTTTGTTATTTACAACCTCTAAGCAAACTGGGGTTCAAGCACCACCTGGCAATGACAGAGCTAAGTAGAGCTGCTGGAAAGAAGCCCTGCTCAGGACTGGTGTGCAGTGAATTCTTTACTTTGCTTTGGTGTTACTGGGGTTACTGCTGAGCCCTATCTCAACCCACTTCTACTCCTCTGGCTCTCTCCCAGCTCCCATCAAGGGGCACTGAGCAGGCAGGGCTGCAGTGCTGATGCACCTTGCCTACCTTCATTAAACAATGAGCACGAGATTTGTCAGACTGCTAAATAACTCAACGTTTCAAGTAACCTCTACAAAAACCTCAGTCTTTAGTGGCCATTCTTCTAGAGCAAAAAGCTCCCATGGTTTTGGGACAACTCAGGGAGAAACAAGCTTTCTCTGAGCATTCACCTCCTGGATGATGCAGGAGTACAAGAGACAGAAGCAACCCTTCAAATAAGCTTCGGAAACATTAGCCAAACAGATGGATTAGACACCACTCCTCCTTGGGCACTTCTTTTACTGAAGACAGTAGCTATTTGTAAGAACAGTGAAACGAGGACAGTACCTGTTCACATGGTTGTTGCTGCTTGTCATCCTCTTTCTTCTTTAACTTCTTCTCCAGCTCCTCAATTTTCCTCTGTATTTCTTCCTTCTGTTGTGCTATGGCTTGCATCTCCTCTAAGGAAGAAAAGCTCATGAAGCACCATCCGTATTGCACAGGCAGCCTGTGGCTAAAGCCTGATGTTATTTTTACACAGGAGCTAAAACCCCCACTGTTCTGTCTGTTTCACAGCTCATACACAAAGCTGCTGCGTGCACTACTTTCTCTGCACCTCAGAGCAGCTGAGCCACTCCTGTAGACAGAGCAGCTGCAGCAGCAGCCAGCTGTACGACAACAATGCCACCTCAGTCCCATGCCACCCCATGTTGGAGCCCGTACCTTCAGCTTGCTTTTTGGCTTTCTTTCTGTAGATCGCAGCTCTGATCTCTTCCAAAGAAAACTCGTCGACTCCAGCATAAACTTTGTCTTTGCAGTACCTCACCACCTCGTTCTTCTCCTCAGCATCCTGCTGAAGATTCTGCACTCGCCGCAGCGGGTCCTCCTCTTGCTCGGGTTTACGAGTGCTTAGAACACGGTTAACGCTGGGCTCGATCTTGCAGGGGGTCCTGGAAAGACAGGCAGTCACCACTGCGGTTACATGGCTTCCTGAAGGACAGATCTCGCTGGGAGGAGAAGGCTGAAGGAGTCACAGGGCAGCAATGGCACCAACAACTAAGTGCTCTTGAGTGGGCCCTTGCCTGGGCCTTGGGCGCAAACAGAGCTCCACAGCACTGCCAACTGCACCGCATCCTGCGGCAGGACCTGGGGCCACCTCAGCTCCACCCAACGTGTGACCGCTCAAGTGACAAAGCCCTGCATTATTATAGAGTAGGGCTGGCGGCTGGACTCGATGATCCCAGGGCTCTTTCTCACCCTGAATGATTCCATGCTCCACAAAGATAATCTGAGGGCAAAAAAGAGAACCAAGAGCACTTCAAGAGCTAGGACTGGAGCGAAGCTGGCACTTTAGCTTAAGGGAAAAAAGGGAAGAGCGAAGACTCAGTAAGAAGGGAAGAATTTGTTCAAGAGTGTTTGCTGAGTGAGTGAAAGGAACTGCAACATCTGCAGCTCAGACTGTGGCACTCACTGATCACACAACTCAGAGCCAAGAAAACTGTCTGTAACAGCAAACGTTCCTTCCACATCTGTCTCCAGAAGAGCCTCTGTTCTACAGCCATCTCCAGGCACAGCACAAGGAAATCAAAAGCAGCTTTGCAAAATGGTGCATTTTCCTCTGCTCTCAGAACAGAACAAGCCCATCCCTCAGGACTGCTCAGCACTGCAGTGAGCACTGCACATGCAAGAAGGTAATTCCAGGCAAAGCAGCCCACTCCTCCAGAGCCTAAGCAACACTGTTGGCATGGAAACTTCAAGGCCTTGTTTCAGAATAAGCTCCAGCTCACAAGAGCACAGAGTTCCCAACAGAGAGGAAAGCAGCCATAAGCCTGTCTCAGTGCAGGTTCTGCCCTGAGAGTAAAGAGCACCCTAGCAGAGGTACCTGTGCTGCATAAATGCACTCAGCTAAGCTGTCAGACTAATCCACGTGTGATACAGACTCCCACATCGCGAGCAGCAATGGTCAAGTGCTCCCCATTGAAGCCTCTGCCAGCAAGCTAAAGCACTGAGAGCTTCCAGGTTGGCAGATCTATACGTTCCTGTGGATCTGGAGACTTGGCAAAGCGAGCCAGAGTTTAACAAGGCTTTGGGAGCTTGAGAAGGGACCCGCATTTCACACGGAGACTCACATCGCTTGCTGCTGAGCCAACTCCTCCACATACGGGGTGAAGCTGGGCTTCGGCCAGGTCACTTCCATACCAGAACTTGCAGCGCTGCGAGGACGCTGAGGAAGGAAAAAAGTGGATGTTCACAGCTTAAAGATTCCTTTAAAAAGGAATTTACATTCCTCCATGGCCCTCTCCCTAATGTTTAGCTCACTTGTAGCTTGTCATTCAAAACATTAAGACCAATAAGCTTCCCCAAGATGAATTACACCCCAGCACATGCACAGTCACAGACCATCACCCTCCTGTGTCTCCTCACCAGCACCTAGTTCTGTTACTTGGAAGGAATGCTGGTCCAGCTGGGAAGGCCAGTTGCTCCCCAAGGGGTTTTCTGTCCGCCAGCAATGCTGGGATCCCCATTCTCCAGCTGAGATTTTCCTGATTTTAATGCAGTCTCTCTTCTGCTCTGCTCCAGGTACCTCTAGACTTCTCAGTTATCCTCACAAACCACTCCAACACCACAAAAATCTCTTCACTGCTTCTGGGGTGCTCCAAGATAGATGGGGATTTCATCTAGAAACACCCCCCTTCTATGATCTTCCAAACGCAATTCTCTTTTCTACCACCCTTTTACCCTACCCTTGCACTGGCTTCAAGAGAAGCCTCTTTTCATCTGCGCAGCTTTCAGTATCTCCCAGTGTAACACATGCCAGAAAGAGGACCACACTTCACTGAAGGTGAATTAAACATCCTCAGCAATTCCGTTCCTTGCAGCTCTTTTTAATTAAATCCAACACGACTCGTGAAAGGGGCAACAGAGGCAAACGAGAGACCTTGAAATAGAGGCATTTCGGCATCGGAATCAAGGCATTAAGCAGCACGTAGCAAGGAAATTGATATGGGTTTTACATTAATCATTCTTCCCCCTCATTCTTCTCAGCTAAATTAAACCCGTGATTAAATGAACTGCCCCATTCACTTCATCAGATTGCCTTGTGTCTGGCATTACCTCTTCCTGGACTTTCCACCAGCTCACACACACCTTCCTCCTAGCCAGGCCACTTCAGGACTCCTTACCCTGCCAGAGTTCCAAGGTCTTGCGCTGAGTTCATTCTCCTTGGCCCTCGGAGCTGGAGGTGCTGCCCATGGCTGTGGTGTGAGCACAGGAATCATGGGTCCCGAAGCAGAATTTTCATCAAAAACAGCAAAACCCGGATTATTTGACGGCTGCTGAGAAGCTGGATTCTGGAAGCTTCTGTTTTGGTTTGTGACTACAAGTAAAGAAGGTTTATGCAAATTAACCTTCACACTTAGAACACAAAATCCTCAACAAAACCACAAGACTCTTCCAACAGCACTACGTGGTTTCAGCTACTGAAGGTACCTTTCAGCGCAGCCCCCACACGGCTCACTGGAGCTCTCACTATTTTCTTCCCCAAGCCTTTGAGCTCTGCCAACGAGATCCTTTGAGGCTCGGCAGCTCCCACAAGCTCCACATCGTTTTCATCAGCAGCTTCCTCGAGCTGCAGTACCGCCTGACGAGAAACACGGGCCTGAAAGTGCCTGAGAGAAAAGTGAAGAAGTCCACTTCAGAGCCACTGGAGCACACCAGACTGCTCTGAGCTCTTCCCTTTAGCTGCAAGCTCACCTGTGGTGGGACTGGAGCTTGACCAAAGGCTCAGCCTTGCGCTGAAGACCCTCCTGGAATATCAGATCTGCTTTCTTAAAGTTTCCCCGAGCCTCGAGTTCTTCTGCCCAAGTGATGTAGAGCTGCGCCAGCGTTGTCCCAATCCCCTGGCTGTGTAGGTAACTGTACAGATCCAACGGCTCGTTACAGCAGTTTCCCTGCAAAAGCCAATCACTTCGTTAATTGCCTCGGGCTACAAAGGCTCCCAACCCAGCATCTGCAAACTGCACAACAAACACAGAGAGAAAGCAGCACCTAAGACAGTCACAGGACACTCACAAACTTGAGCCAGAGACTGAGATAGCGGGGGTCTCCGTAGTATCGCCGCTGCTCGCTCAGTGTTTTCACTGCCCGTTCCAGTAGCGCTGGGAGGTTGCTCTCCTTCCCGCCTCGGGGGAAGGCTTGCTCTGTCCACTTGACGTACCTAGAGATGGATGAATTCATAGGAAGTCAGCTCTGAGTGACACAAGTCTTCCATTTCTGTGCGGCGCAAGGAGATTTGGAAAAACATTCACCACAGCATTGAAGCTTTATTCAAACACCTCACACAGTTCCTCTTTTCATGACTTTCTTACTAATCTGCTCCCCCCAAGCTTTTACAAAGGTACCTCAAGTTTCATTCCTCTGAAATAAAAGGTAACTCACCTGTCCCAGACATCCAGGGGATCATCTCCAGAATAAAATCGGATTTCTGCCTCAAACTCCCTACAAAAGAGCGACACAACAAATGCACACGTAGAACACAAAGGTGTTTGCTACACTGGAAAGCCAGGAGCTTCGCTCTCGCTGATGCCACTGTGTAGGTCAACAAAAAGAATCGTAGAATAGCCCGGGTTGGAAGGGATCTCCAAAGGGCATCCCACCCAACACATCTACAGTGAGCAGAGACAGCCTCCACTACAACTGGTTGCCCAGAGCCTTTTCCAGCATCTCCAGGGATGGGGACTCAACTACCTCCCTGAGCAACTTGTTCCAGTGTTCGATGCCCCTCCTGCTAGAGCACCTTCTTAACAGCCAATTTAAACCCACCCTTCTCTAATCTGAACCCACTGCCCCTCGTGGTATCACTCCAGTCTCTCTCTAGGACAGCAAACTTGAGATTTCTAAGAGCAAAAAAGAACCCAAACAGTAAGCTTTTGCACTCCTCTCCTAAAAAAACTCTGGGAAACACATCCTTATTTAAGAACCGATAAGCATCTTTCCAAAGGCTATTTCCAAACATTAACACTACTCCAAAGCCCACATGGTCTTCCTTGACAGAACACTGCTTAAACGGGCCATTGCAAACCTAAAACCAGCAGTACGCATCTACTATTAGGAGCAGTGTATATCTACTACCTACTACCACACACAGCCCTGGATAGCCGGAGTGTGAGAGCAGTATCAAGACAAAAATCACAGAACATTAGGGATTAGAAAGGACCTCGAGAGATCAGCCAGTCCAGTCCCCCTGCCACAGCAGGATCCCCTAGATCCAGTCACATGGGAACATGGCCAGGCAGGTTCAAAATGTCTCCAGAGAAGGAGACTCCACAACCCCCCGGGCAGCCCCTGCCAGGGCTCTGGCACCCTCACTGGGAAGAAGGTCCTTCTCAGATTGATGTGGAACCTCCTCTGTTCCAGCTCACTGCTCACACCAGCTGCCCTATCACTGGGTGCCCCTGAGCAGAATCTGGCTCTATCCTCTGGACACCTGCCCTTTCCATGTTGATCAACATTCACGGGGTCACCCCTCAGCCTCCCTTTTTCCAAGCTCAAGTGCCCCAGCTCCCTCAGCAGGGAGATGCTCCTCTCCCTTCATCATCCCCGTGGCTCTGCACTGGACCCTCTCAAGCAGCTCTGCGCCTTTCAGGAACTGAGGGGCCCAGAACTGGACGTAACACTTAGTAAACTAATTTTACGCTCTTTTTAACGGTTATGAGATTAGCGATGAGGGGAAAGGAGGTATAAAAGCATCTCTCACTGTCTCTGGAGGTGCGTAGCAATGTGGCTTTTGGTGTCCTGAGCCAGTGCCTTCTGCAAGCTGGCCATGTTCCGGCCCTGGCGGAGGGGCTGCACGTTCTCCTTGCTGAGTTCCCACTCATGGCTGCACTCGTCGGACATGGCGGCCTCCCCTGCGGGAACAGAACCCACCGCGGGCGGGCACGTTAGGCAGTTTATTAACCTTAGCCGGGACAGCGCTGCCGTCCCTCAGCCGATCCCCGCCTCACGCCTTGTGCGCGGCCACGGCCCCACCGCTGAGGTTCGCAAGTTTTTGAGTGCCTCGGGAATCTCCCCTCCGCGGGAACTACTCGGAACAAGGGCCGAGCGCACGCTCACAGCCCAGAGACCTAGGCACCAGCTTCGCATGCACTGCCGGTAAGCCCAGCCCGTCCCCTCCCTCCTTTGCTTCCCCAGAGGTTACCGGATCACATTCGCGGAGTTGAGGCCCCTCCGGCTCTTCCCCTGAGAGCAGCAGCGGGCTGTGCGCACAGGCCGGGCCCGACCCCTGCCCGCCCGCCGAGGAGGGCGGCGGAGCCTTCCCCTGCCGCTCCGGCGGCACCGGGCGCGACCCGAGCAGGAGAAGAAATCGCTGGCCAAACGGGCCCGAAGCGGCGGCCCGGGAGCGCTGACGGCGGGCAGCAGCTGAGCGGGAGAACAACGCTTCCCCTCGCACAGGCAGCGCGAGCCTCCACCGTCCCCTCCGCAACTCAAACTCCAACGGCCGCCAGCGCTCTCCCCATTGGCTGCGCCGGCGCCGCGCCGCGCCCTGATTGGCTGCGCCCCGAGCCCGCCCCGGGGCATCACGGGAGCAGCCGTTTCCCTCAGGTGTCTCGTGATCCGTTAATTAACGACCAGTTAATTAGGCAGCGGCCTCAGCTGCGGCCGCCCCCGACCCGGCCCTGCCCATCGCTCCCCCACGTCGGCCCGGCCCGGCCCGGCCCGGCCCGGCCCGGCCCTGCCCTGCCCTGCCCTGCCCTGCCCTGCCCTGCCCTGCCCTGCCCATCGCTCCCGCCGCGTCCCCTGCGAAGGGCAGGAAGCGGCTGGTTGTTCCTGGTTCTTTCTCCATCCGAAGAACAGCAGGAGATGAAATAATCGTGAGGTTCTGCGTGAGCGCTGCCCCGTCCCGCAGCCACCCCGAGGAGCCCGCAGTGTCACAAACGCTCCCCCTCGCCCTTCCTTCCGGAGTCCCTCGGACACAGAATCACAAAGGTGGAAAAGACCTCCAAGAGCGTCAAGTTCAACCAGCAGCCCAACCCCTCTCCGTGTCACAGACTCACAGACCAGTAGGGGTTGGGAGGGACCTCCAAAGGCCATCTGGTCCAGTCGAATTGTCCTGTCTAAACGGTTTTTGAGGGCCCCCCCAGCCCTGCCCTGGCAGCCTGTTCAACACCTGGCAACTCTTTCAGGAAGGACATTTTTCCTAATACTCAGCCTCCCCTGGCCCAAGCTGCATTTTCATCCTGTCCTATCACCACTTATTTGGAAGAGGAGATCTAAACCCAGCTCCCTACAAACCTCTTCCAGAAGGTCAACCCCTGCCCTGTTTCCTCAGCTGCTCCTCACAGCACTGCTGCTCCAGCTCCGTTCCCTTCTCTGGACCTACTCCAGCCCCTCCACATCCTTGTGGCAGTGGGTGAGGGGCCCAGACCTGACACCGGGTGTGGCGCCCGCAGGGCCCAGTACAGGGGGACAACCCCTGCCCTGGTCCAAGTGGCAGAAGCACCCTCCTCTCTGCTTTCTCTCAGCTGTGCAGAAGAAGCTGCCGGTGCAGCCCATGCGATGGCAGCGTGCGAACGCGTAGAAGGAAGGGCTGGGGAGGACAGTCCTCAGGACAACAGCCTGTGTCCCTCCAGCACCGCGGTGGTGTCACCTTGGGTAACCGCTCTCCGTGACGCTGTAGGTGCCAGCCCAGCACTACCCAGCCGCACATGTGCAGCTGCGCCAGGGCCAATGGGGCACATACCCTGCCCCTCGCAGACCATCTGCTTGTCAGCATTTCTCTCAGAACTGCTTTTCCTGGTTCACTGGAGGCAGCCAGGATCTGGCCATCAGCAGCTCTTCTCCTCCCCGCTGCCAGCCACAGTCACTCCGCAGGTCACAGTGCCTTCAGATGATTCAGAGCTCCTGGTCGGCGCAGAGGCAGGCACCCACGGGCACGGCCGTGGGCAGGCGACTGCTCGCTGGTGCTGCTCCCAGCTGCACGTAGCTGGGGCAGGGCGGCTGGTGAACGTCTGGCTGCTGCTGTCCAGGGCTTTGCTCCTTCCCTTGAACCGCCACCAACCCTTCCAGGGAGGCCCCGTGCCTGCACGGGTCAGGAGGCCGCGTGCTGCACTCCCTGTGCCCGTCGCTGCTGCCGCAGTGCCGCCCTGCCTCTTCGCTCAGCCTCGCGCTCTGCTCCCACGGAGTCCTGCCTTCGTGAGCCGGGACGCAGCCGGCAGTCCCGAATCGGCCGGGCTCTGGGCTCCCTGGACCCATCGGCTCTGGGCGCACAGCGGGCTGGCGGCGCTTGGCCGGCGTCTTCGGGCCGAGGTGAAGAAGCAGCTGGCTGGAGGGGGTGGGAGCAGAAACACTCCATCTGCACGGAGGGCAGGCCGGGCTCTACCCTCACCCTGGCTGGTGGCCGACGACGTTGCGCTGGCAGTGAGCTCCTGGAGACACCTTGCCAGCCCCGCGGGAAAGGTCTGCTGGAGACACCCCTGGGGAGCCCCGACAGGGCAAACACGGGGCGTGCCCCCCACCTCGGTGGTCAGACAAACAGCACCTGGACCTCCAGGGCAAACAGCTTTATTGCACTCGGGAGGCGAAGAAGAGCTCTGAGCTCTCACCCTGCACCTGCAGCAAGAGCAGAGCTCCTGCAGTCCCCACAGAGACAGCAGAGCACAAGGGAGCTCCAGCCACGCTGGGACGGGGACTGGGAGGCTAAGGCCCTCCGTGGCCATGCGGCAGTGGCGTGGGACCCAGGAGAGCCCACACCTGCTGTGTCCCCAGCCCAGACAGGGAACACGAGCAGCAGCAGCAGGGTGGTGCTGGCAGGTCAGAAGATGCGAAGGCACACAGCCATGTTCTCAGCCAGGGGAGCCGCCCCGGCTTCAGGGTGCCAGCGGGCAAAGAGACTGGCCGACGGGAGCTAGAAACCCAGGGCAGAGCGTGCGACTGCCCTCCCCCTGCTGCCTGGAAAGGGTGGCACTGGGGCCTTACGGCGGGACCATCACTGCAGACGGTCCTGCTGAAAGTGAGAGCAGACCAGGGCAGGAGGGGTCCGGCACCCCGTGGGGCTGTCGCCCCGAGGAGTCAATGAAGAGGGCAGCAGCTTTCTGGCTCCCGCCTGAGCTGCGCCCAGCAGAGCCCACTGCATGCCCGTGAACCGCCTCTGCTCACAGGCCGCACCTTGGCGCCAGGTGAGGCTGGCAAGGCCGTGCCTTTCCCACCAAGGGGCCCGCTGGGCTCCTCGTGAGCCGAGACGAGGGGTTTCCAAATGGGCAACAGCACCTCTGGAACGAGCCCCCTCACTGCCAGTCTGCCCGAGCTGGAACAGCCCCTGGCATTGAGCAGGCGGGTCCTGCAGGAGCTGCTCTTCTCCCCAGCGGCCAGGACACAGATGGCTGAAGAACTTTGGCGAGATCAGCGCGTTTATGACGCAGAGAAATCGATGGCAGAGCCCTTCGGCAAGGAAAACGCGCTCAGCCCCTGCGAAGCGGCAGCTCCCCAGCCGTGGCCACCCGGCTGCTGGCAGGGCGAGGGCCGTGCCGCTGGAGCCCGGCGGAGAGCAGCCCCTGGGTACAGTCACATGAGCGACTGCAGGGCCGGGGCGATGTGCGCTGGCAGCCGCCCCCGAGCCACCCCACCCCGAGGCGCGGAGCCGAGCCGTCGCCGCTGGTTCCTCTTCCTGGAGGAGATGGGCGCTGGGCTTTGGCGACCAAACTGCTGCCAGAGCCGGGCTGACCGCTTCTACGTTAGCTCAGCTCAGCTCCACCGGCAGCCAGTCTGGGGAACAGGGGGTGAGAGGGGCCCCAGGGGGACAGGCAGGAAGGCTGGGACATGGGGCTTGTGTCGCCCCGCAGAGCCCCAAGTCCTAGGTGATGTTTCGAGGCGCCGCTACACGGCCGAACGAGCTGCACCCTCACCCTCCTGCACTTGAGGTCCCCCCAGGCAGAGCGAAGGGCTTTGTGTGGGCAGAGACACCGAGGTTCCCCGCTCTGGGGGGGCGCAGGCCTGTTACATGGCAGTGATGTCTTCGGGCCTCGAACCGGCGTCGCCGGCCGGCATGCTGACTGCCACTGCTGCGGGCGGCAGCAACGAGCCCTCCGAGGCGCGGGACGCTCCCGGCCCTCTGGGGGGATCGTCATCATCTTCGTCGTCGTCGCTCTTCTGGAGGTCCCGGTCACTGCCGTCGTCGCTGTCGGCTGCGTCGATCACCGCGACCCGCTCTCCAGCCTCCGGATCCACGTCGGTCTCAAACCACACGGCTTTGTAGCCGTCGTCTGCCGCCGGCCTGTCTGTCCTGAGGATAGACTTCACTTCTTTCCCGCGCTCGGGCTTTTCTTCCGCTTCCACTTCCTCCTCTTCCTCCTCCTGGCCAAAGCCAATGGAGGAAGCCACAGAAGCCTTTGGGAGGCCGTGGGTTTCCTCTGCTTCGGAAGGGGCCAGGGCAGGGAGCGGCCGCTCCAGCGTTTGCAGCGGTGGCTTTTCTGACATCTCGGGCTGCGTGGTGCCCAGGCCCGGGAGCTCATCGTGCCGGTAGGAGTGGTTCTCGTAGCCCCCCAAGCTTTGCACGGGGAACTGCAGGAGAGACAACCTGTGATCACAGCCAAGGAAAAGGAACCGGGGGGGCGGAAAGGGCTGCCCAAGGTCCCTGGGCTGGGGCCCGGCCGAGGCTCCCTGATTGGTTTCAGCCAGTTCTGCAGGAGGCCGAGCGCCAGCAGCGGGTGCTGAGCCCTTCCCTCGCTCTGCAGCGGGATTAGCCCCGCTCTGGGTCACCAGCCTGCCCCACGGCCTCAGAGCCCACCTGCTGCCCACGAGGAGCTCAGGCCAACGGCAGCTCTTACCTTGTCCCTCACCAGGGACCTGAGGGGCTTCCCATAGCGTTTACACAGCGTCACCCCGAGCAGCACCAGCGCGAGCAGCAGCAGCGCTGCCAAGGTGCCGCCGAGCAGGGCCATGTCCCGAGCCGTGTGCGTCTTCTCCGCGGAGCTGGCATCTGCAACGCAAACAAGCCAGCGTCACGGAGCCTCCGGGTGGCAGCTGGCCCTCTGAACCCAGCGCTTCGCGGAGGGAGAAGCTCCAGCCCATCTCTGAGGGGCAGAGGCCAGGAGCTTCCCTCAGGGCTCCTCAGCTTTGCTGGCTGGTGCCCAAGGAGCGGCTGCCTTCCAGTTCCCGGCTTCACCGCACAGGGTGAAGCGGCGTCCCCAGTGTCTGGGTAACGAGAGAGTCTGGTCCTCCTGGCGCCCTGTTTACGGCGACGGACTTTGAGCGCTCCCTCCGCACTGGACTGCGCCCTCGGCTTATCAGCAACGTGCTGGGAGGGTTCAGGACGGCGATGAATCCTGCTTCTGGCTCCTGGGGAGCTGCAGCCACCTCCACACCCTTAACTCCTCCTGCGCCTCGCAGCGCCTCGGTGCAAGCCGAGCTCACGAGGATCACAGAATCCCACGAGGACTCAGGCTGGAGAAGCCCCCCGAGCTCAGCCAGCCCAGCCCAGCACCTAACACCACCCCAGTGGCCCAGACCAGGGCACTCAGGGCCACAGACAGGCTGCCTTTGAGCATCTCCAGGGATGGGGACTCCCCCACTGCCCTGGGCAGCCCAGTCCTGGCTCTGATCCCCCTTTCTGGGAGGAAGGGCTTCCTGACATCCAGCCTCACCCTACCCTGGCAGCTTCAGCCCCTGCCTTCTCCTCCTGGCGCTGGTTGCCTGAGAGAAGAGTCCGACCCCCACCTGGCTACAGCCTCCCTTTGGGGAGCTGGAGAGACGGGGAAGGTCCCCTCTGAGTCTCCTCCAGGATGTAGACACTGGAGTGGCTTCTCTCTCAGAGCCACTGGGGAAACCCTGTGGGTCCGGGGCTGGCCTTAGTCCAGCTCCATGGACTTCAGAGGGTGACCCATCGTTGCCAGTCCGCCCACAGAAAAGGGGAAACACTCCCCAGTTGCCTCCACAAAGCGAAACCCAAAGCCACCCAGACCACCTGTGGCAAGGAGGACCTCCACCACGACGACAGCGCTTGCCTCCTGCAGGCTCACCGTGTCTTTGCCAACAGCCTGCGTAACCACGGGAGAAAGAGATGTGGGGCCTCGGCAGCCCCAGCCACGGCCCCTCCCCACGGCACCCCGACGCTGCCCTACCTTCAGCGTGACCGTCCCCGGCGAGCGCAGCGTGCTGCTTGTCAGGATGAGCCCGTCTCTGGTGGCGGTGAAGTCGGAGCTGTTTTCTATGGAGTACTCGATGTTGGGGTTGAACTTCTGCGGAGCCAGAGGGGCGAAGGACGGGACCTCGCCGTCGGCCTCCTGACAGCCCCCGCGGCACTCGCCGAGGGCAGCAGGAGCAGGCAGCCGGCCCGACAGCTCGCCCGCGGCTGGGGGGTGAGCGAGGCTCACGGCTCTCCGCGCCCTCGCTCAGGGTCAGGAACGCGGCCCCCAAGCTCTGCCCCCACAAGCGCCCCGCGTCTCGCCCCCCACCTCGTCTGGAAGCTCTCGCAGCTGCCCGAGCAGAGCCCATCGGCGCCCAGGCCCCTCTGCGCAGTGCCAAAGCGGGGTGGGCAGGGAGGCAGCACTTGTGCCGAGGGCTGCACAAGCTCCTGGGGGCTCTGTGTCTGGGCTCTTCTCCCCGCTCCCCGGCCTGGCTCTGGAGCCCTGGCCCCGGCAGAGCTCCCTGCTGCAGTTAAGAGCAGCCACCCTGGGCTGCCTGGCTCCCTGACGCAGCTCAGGCTGGGACTGGCCTTTGGAAAGAGAAGCCCGGCAGCTTCCCCGCTGCTCTGTGCCACACGCGGTTCCGATCGTACGGACCTTCCAGGGAAGCACCACAGGCAGCACCGAGGGAAAGCATGGATCTGCCTCTCCCCACCTCCCTGCCCCCGTGCTTTCTGACCCCGCACCAAACCCGAAGCAGCGGCAGAGAACCCGGTGCCTTTTCAGTTCCTTACGTCGAGGAAGTCGTCGTCGGCCGCTCTTATCCTCAGCGGGGCTGAAGGCTGCTCCGCTTGGAGGACGAAGCTGCCGGGGGCCAGACCTGCAGCCACGGCCCCGCTGTAGCTGCTCCTCTCGAAGTAGGGGGCGAAGTGGCTCTTATTGATGACCTGAATCTCCACGCTGACCACGGAGTACTTCTGGATGTTGTTGACCTGGGTGGCCTGGAGCGAAACACAGAGAGGGGGCTGCCAGCTGCTTCCTCCTAGCGAGGGGCGTGAAAGGGAAGGTCTGAGCTCAAGCCCCTTGCACCCCGCAGGCTCCTGCCACCATCTGCAGGGAGCCTGGAGCCAGCCCTGTCACAGGTGCCCTCGTGGTGTGGAGCCTGCTCTGGGTCCTCCCCCAGTGTCGGTCTGGCCCCAAAGTCTAGATGGGACCCTCCCGAGGGCCACGTCTGGCCCCCCAGTACAAAGCAGAGCCTGCTCCTCTCTGGGGGGTTTGGGCCAGCTCCAGTGCTGCCCGAATGCCCACGTCCTCCTGGCTGTGTGCAGGGAGCAGCTCCCAAGTGCCCCCTCCCTCCTGAGCTGCAGCCAAGAGGAGCTCGTTGCCAGGGCCGAGCGGCGCTCGCTTCCGCAGCGGTCAGGCCCAAAGCACCCCCGGCTCTGCCCGCCACCCCGCGGCCCTGCAGCGCCGCCACGCACCATGACCTGCAGCAGGTACGAGGCCGGGGCAGTCGCTGCCTTGTTCATGGTGAGGTTCCCGCTGTCTGCATCCACCGAGAAGACCCCGTCTGCATCCCCTGCGGGGCGCGGGAGGAGCATTCAGCCGCCAGGCACCTCCCGAGAGGGACCTCGTGCCTCAGCTCTTCACATCAGGCAACAACAGCCCAGCTCACGACGCCGCGTGCCCTGGCTGCCCGGCTCCTCCGAGGCGTGAGGGGACGTAGCACGTCAAAGCACCACGGAGGGGTGTGCGAGCCCAGCCACGCAGGGCAGGAGAGCAAGGCTTGGACTTCCAGCGCCTGGGCCCAGACACATCCCCCTTCTGTTCCGTTACCAGCCTAGAGCCTGCAGACTGCTGCGGTCTGAGGGCTGGACCCAGCCTAGAACCCAGAGACTGCTGTGCTCTGAGGGCTGAACCTCCTGAGCAGAAGGGTTTCCCGTTGCCTCCCAGCACCCCTGACTGTTTGAAAATGCAAACGCAGCCATTGTGTGGGTCAAAGAAGGGTCCAGTCAACCCCTGGGCAATCAGGCCTCCTGGAATTGGGGTGGATTAGGGAGTGACAACGAGCTGAGGAAGGAAAACATCACCCCTGGCAATGAATGAAGGTTCTGCTGCCGATGCAGGGCCTGTGTAGGCTCCCCTCGAGGACTGCAGTGGCAGAAAGGGGCCGAGTGGCCCCTCAAAACTAGAGGAGAAAAGCTGCCTCACCTCCCCCGGCCCCCTCTGGAGCAGACCTCAGTGAGGCTGGTCTGTGGGACCTGCCCTCTCTTTCTCTTCCTCTCTGAGCAGTCTGTGTCTTCAGCTTAACCCACAAAGCTCTGGGCGCCTAGTTCTGCTTCTGCGGCGGAACCAGAGGCGCAAAGCCCCGGGGCCCCGACTCTTCAAGCGCCACGAGGGTTACCCCATGGCAGCGCAGCCCCACGGAGGCGACAGCTCCTCACCGCCGACGAGGCTGTAGACGATCCTCTCGTTCAGCATGTAGTCGGGATCGACGGCGAAGATGGGCCCCGGCTCCAGCGCGAGGGGTTCCCTCTGCAATAACAAGGCACCCAGTCAGCCTCTGCAGCACCAGCCAGCAGTGGGCCCTGGTGGCCAAGGTGGCCAGCGGCACCCTGGGGTGGATCAGAATGGGTGGTTAACAGATCAAGAGAGGTTCTCCTCCTGCTCTGCTCTGCCCTGGGGACACCCCAGCTGGAGTCCAGCTTGTGTCCAGCTCTGGGCCCCTCAGCGACACAGAGCTGCTAGAGAGAGCCCAGCACAGAGCCACAGGGGTGAAAAGGAAAGGCTGAGGGAGCTGGGGCTCTTGAGGGGTGACCCCATGGATGTTGGTCAGTGTGTGAAGGGTGGGTGTCAGGAGGATGGAGCACCCAGTCAGGGGCACCCAGTGACAGGACAGGGGGCAGTGGGTGTGAGCTGGAGCAGAGGAGGTTCCACACCAGTGTGAGAAGGACCTTGTTCCCAGTGAGGGTGCCAGAGCCCTGGCAGGGGCTGCCCAGGGGGGCTGTGGAGTCTCCTTGTCTGGAGACATTTCAAACCCTCCTGGGCTGTTCCTGTGCGACTGGATCTGGGGGTCCTGCTGTGGCAGGGGGATTGGACTGGGTGATCTCTCTGGGTCCCTCCCAGTCCCTAATGGTCTGTGAGCCTGTGTTCCCAGTGCCTGTGCTGGCTTTTCTGGGTGGAGAGGCTTTTATTGCTGGGAGGTGGCTGCACGGGGGCAGAGCTGAGCCAGCCCCGGCAAAGGGTGGCCCAGCTGTGTATGTGCTGCAGGAGGGAGCACGAGCAGCACTGGGTGGGCTGGGGGAGTCTCCCTTTCCCACAGGCTCCCCGTGGAACACGGCCAGCGCAGGGCAGCTGGATGCTTCTGAGAAGAGCTTCCAGGGGCCGTCTGGCTGCTCTGCTCACCGACATCTCGGAGATGTTGACCCTCCCGGTGTAGGGGCTGCTGATGCAGACGCTCTTGTCCGAGTTAACGAAGGAACAGGGCAGGAACCAGGGTGGTCTGGTGTCAGCTTGTTCGATTCTTAGGTTTATGGTCGCTGTGGCTGTGTGGGTCTCCTCGGCGTCGCCCACAGGCCTGTCCTGCACCCAAAGGCAAAGTCAGAGATGAGCTCTGCTGGGACAGAGAACCCACCTGCAAAAGCCAGTGGCCCAGGGGCTTCCAGCTGTTCTCGCAGCAGCCTTAGGCCCAGGAGCCAAAGCAGGGAATTCCCTCGACACCGCTGACGGAGGCGGCCTGAGCGCAGGTCCGTCCCCGTGGTAGCACCGAGGATGAAGGCGGCTCCACGTTCGCGACCCCAGGGGCCACCCTTCCTCCCCGGGGCCAGCAGCGGGCTGGCCCCCCGGAGCACTCACCCTTGCGTACAGGAGCAGCGTGGTCTCGTTGAACTTCTCGTAGTCCAGGGCTCTTTGCAGATACAGTTCGGGGTTATTAACTCCCTTGATGGCAAAATAGCCGGCGGCGCCCTGCCGGAGGGAAGGAAGCCCCCGCTAGCAGCCTCCGCAGCCGCTCGGGGCTCCGCCGTCCCCGGCAGGGCCTTTCCACGTGGGCCGGCACCGGCTGAAGCGCCGGCGAGTCGGTCCCCGTGCACCCCGCCAGACGAACCGGCGCCGCCGTCCGGAGCTCGTAGTAGATGGTGTCCAGGTCGGCGTCGCTGGCGCTCAAGTCCTCGCGGGCGACGACGGTCGCGTTCACCCGGGTGTCCTGGGAACACGGCGCCGCGGTCACTCCTCCGGGAGCCCCGGGGCCCCGCGGCCGCCGCCCTCCCGCCGCGCGCTCACCTCGGGCACCGCCCTGCTGAGGCTGGTTTGCGGGAACGCGGGGCTGTTGTCGTTCAGGTTGATGATGGTGACGATGACCTGCAGCGCGTCGCTCTGCACCGGGGAGACGCCACAGGCTGCCGGGGCGCGGCGACCAGGGCGGGCGGCCCCGGCCGGCCACGGAGCCCAGGGCGCTGCGGTCCGGCCGGGAGAGGGGTGGCTGCGGCCACCGGTGTGCGGGGCAGGCGGGGCGCAGGAAGCACGAGCCGAGCACTCACCTGCCCGGCGCCGTCCTGGCACAGGAGGCTGACCAGCAGCAGGGTGTCCTCCTGCGAGCGAAGGCAAGCGCAGCCCTCGCAGGGACAGCCCGCCCTGCGGCAGCTGCGTCCCCAGCAGCGGAACGGCGCCTTCTGCTCTCAGCCACGTGGACCCTTCCCCTTTCCCCTTCCCCTTCCCACCGGCGCCAGGACCCCCCCGGGGCTCTGCCGGCCCCTGGCGCTGAGGTCCCTGCAGCGGGCGGGCAGAGCGGCGGCAGCGCCCGCGGGCGTCCGCTCCGCTCCCCTCCCAGCCAAAGCAGGGGGCTCCCGGAGCGCAGCGGGGCCGCAGGGCGCCTGTGGCAGGTGCCGCGGCGGAGCCGAGCACCCCGGAGCCGCCCGCAGCAGAGGGCTCCCCCGCTCTGCCCCGCACGGCCCCGGAAGGGAGGCGACGGCCGCTGCCCAGCGCAGCCCCTCCCCGGCCCCTGCCTCCAGGCGGTGACCCCAGACCCCGCCGAAACAGGGGCGTTTTCTCACAGCTGTCTCCTACGTCCTTCGGAAACTGGTTCCAAAGCCCCGGAAGCCCAAGACCCCCGGCTGAACCCCCTGGCTCCTGCGTCCCCCGCCCGACGCGGCCCGGCCGCTGGCAGCAGCCTCACCTCGTAGTCCACGGGCTGGTTCAGCTGCAGCTCAGAGCCCTCTATGGCGAAAAACCGGGCGTCGGGGGACGCGGGGTCAACCCTGACGGTGAAGCCCGGTTCCACACGGATGGTGGCCACCACGTAGCCAGGAGGGTTGTTCTCGTTAACGCTCGGTCTGCTGTCGCTGACAGAGCACCCTGCAAAGCCACGCACAGGAGGCCCGGCGGCGATGGCGTCGCGCGGGCCCCGGGACCCCTCCGGTTACCGCCGCAGAGAGGCGGCAGGAATCCCGGCGTCTCCCACCCTCAGCGGCGGCTCCTCTTGCCAGGGCTCACCTTGCGCTGACGCCTGCGTCGCGAAGGGCAGCAGCAGGAGCAGAGCGAGGAGCCCGCCGCGGGCGGCTGCCATGGCGAGCTCGCGGCGCTGAAGGCCTCCCCGTTCCTCCTGCAGCCGATCCTCTTCCCCCCCAGAGCCGCCCCCTGCGCCGGCTGCCTCGCGAAGCCTGGGCTGGCCGCGGCGGCTCAACCTTTGCCTCTTCGCCCCGGCGGATGATTTATTGGGCGACGTCCACCAGTCGTGGAGCCGCGGTGACGCACTCGCACCTGCCTCTGCTTTGCTCCTGGCTCCTTCCTGTCCCAAACTGTCACTTGATGCCCTCAGAGCGAAGCCCCCCAAGGTGAGCACCCCGAGGTGAGACACGGGCTGGCACGGGCAGGCTCCCTGCACACTGCAGCCCCTCCCAGGGCAGGGGAAGTGGCCACGTTTCTGACCTGCCGGAGGGAGCTCAGACCATCCCCTGGGAAGAGTCCTGACGATGCTCTGAACCTCCTGGCTGACTCCACAGAGTTCTCCGAGGCTGCGGCTCAGCCAGGTGGCCCTTCAGCGGCCCTGCCAGCGGCCCTCCAGGAGGTCCCTCATGCCAGCAGAGATTTCCTGAGGACTGAGCAGATGCCAAGGTCCCGGAGAGCAGCCTTTCAGCCTCTGGATGAGGGGCTGGGGGCTTGGGTGACGCTGCAGGGGGACCGGTGCCTCATAAACAGTGCAAACTGTTGGTGCAGGGTGCCCTGAGCAGCTCTGCAGGGTGAGGGGGCTCTGCCCCGCAGACCCCGATGCTCCTCAGGGAAGGTGGAGCTACAGCTCTGTCTGAGGAGGGGAACCGCCAGGGGAGGTGCGGGGCCAGCACGGGGCCTCCCGAAATGGTGGGAACTCGGCCATCCCAGGGGAGCTCTGTCCTTCACGGCCGCAGGAAGGCTGCGCCGGCCCACGCAGGGCCAGCGGAGCGGCAAGGCCGCCCACGGTGCCTCTCCGCCACGCAGCCCGCGCTGCAGCGAACTCCGGCGCCTGGCCGAGCTCCGGCCGAACCGAGGCCCCCGGTGCCGGCAGTCCTGAGCTCCAGCGAGTCCCCCGCTCCTGCCTGCTCCCCGCAAGCCCAGCAGCCCGGCCCCGCGGCACCGCCCGCCCCGAGAGCACTTCCCAAAGAGCAGGCAAAGCCAGCGAATCTTTATTGACAGAGCAGCAGCAGCCAGAGGCCAGCGCAAAGCGGCAGGGAGACGCTCGGGCCGGCTCCTTCTGCCGACGGCAGCCCGCGCTGCCCCGCTTTCCCTGCCGATCACTGGGGTCTGCTTCTTGCCGGTGGTTTTGCTTTGCTGATCTCCAGGGCCCTCTCCGAGCACGTCCGGCAGCTCCTGGCTCCCCTCCACCTTCACTCGAGGCCGCCCGCACCTCCCCTCCCACCTGCGAACAGCAGCCTGGAGATGGGGCAGACGAGCTGGCCGGCCGCTGCAGCGGCTTCCCGAGCGACACCGTCCGAGCGGCTGTTGGCAGAGGAAAAGGGAGCGCGAGGGTGTTCGTCCTGGGCACGCGGGCTGCCGGCGGCCAGGCCCCCGCAGGCGCCCGGCGCAGCCTGTCGGGTGCTGTCATCCCCACCCAATCCAGGCAGCGTGGACAAGAGGCACCGAGGGCCGGCCTGTCCCTCCTAACTTCGGTGGTTTCACGGGGAAATGTCTGGCTGGAAGCACTGGCCACCAGCAAGAGCCCGAGCCCAGGAGCTGGGCCAGCCCACCCCACGGTGTCACAGCCAGCGGGATCTGTCTGTGAAAGGGCTGCACGACTGTCTCCACCCAGAACGACAGCTCCCTGCTCAGGTCGCAGACACTCCCCGGCGCCCCTGGGGTTGACAGCTCGTAGCCGGAGGGCTCCCTGCCAGCTTGGCAAAGCCGAGCGCCAGGCGGGCCTGGCACGCAGCGGCACTGATCCCCGCGAGCGCAGGCACCGACGCCGGTGGAGCCGGACCCCAGCCCCGGCTTTTCTAGGCCTGCAAAGCAGCCCAGGTGTCGCGGAACAAGCCCCAGGGACGGGGCTGCGGCTCAGCAGAGGACAGTCCCCAGGGCGCTGCCTCGCAAGCCCACGGGACGACGCAGAAGTCATCCCCTAAACCTCCCGGCCTTCCCTTCGCGAGGGTAGGACCGAGGCTGCAGGCTGAGCCCTGCTGCTCTGCTGCGTCGCAGAGCTCTGCGCTGGGGGTGCAGCTGGGGCACCCGCGAGTCCCCTTCGAACTCGGGGCCGGGGAGGCGACGCCCCTGTCCCACCTACCTGTGGTTTAGAAAGCTCTGGTACAGCCACTCGAAGCAAAACTCCTCATGGCTGCTCTCCTCCTCTGTCCCCCTCGTGTCTGCGTCGACTGGGCCCGGAGAGCTGGTGTCGATGGAGAAGGTGGATGAGAAGGTCCGTGAGGCGGCACCTCTGCTTCGCACAGCAGCTCCAGGCACCAGCCCCCCGCTTCCCCCGTCCCCAGTCTCCCAAACCCCTGGCTGTGCCGGCCCCGCAGCCCTCCCGGCCCGAGCCGCCTCCCGGTCCGCGGGGCAGCCAGCTCTCACCTGCGCTTGCGGCCCATCAGGCTCTGAATGAACCTCTGGACCTGCGCGTTGCCCCGCATCTTGCTGTACTCGCTGGTGAAGAGCCCGTCCGAGTGCCTCTGCGGCCTGCGCGGGACGGCACTGGCTGCTGCGCCGGAGCCACGGACCGCGCCCGGCCCGGGAGCCCTGGAGCCCTCCCCGTGTCCCCTTCTGCCTCCGGTCATCTCGGGCGCCTTCTGGATGTGGCCAGCGCTCCGGCTGGCTCCGGATCCAGACAGGGCCCAGCCCCGAGGGCGCCTGCCCAGGCAGGGGGATCCCCCCCAGCACAGACCCCTCCGCGCCCCGGCAGGGCGGCTCCGGCCGGCTCCTACCTCTCCTTGAGGCCCACCAGGTTCCTGACCAGCTGCCGCACGTAGGCGTTGCCGTTCATCTTGCTGAGCTCGCTGTGGAAGAGCCCGTCGGCGTGTCGCTCGGGCCGGGCGCTGAAAGGAAGAGGGGGCACTCTGTGCCGAGGGCTGGGAGACCATCCCCGGGGCTGTTTGACAGAGCAGGATCCCCCTGCACCCGCCCCTGGAGGCGCCCGGCTGGCAAAGAGACCGGAGCCTCCCGCCACCGCACCCGTCTAGGGTCCCGGTCAGACCAGTGTCTACCCTCTCCAGCCACGAGCTGACTCGACCCAGGGAAGGGAAGGGACCCTCCAGCAGCCACGGAGCCACGAGGTCCGGAAGGACAACGTGAGCTGATCGGCAGCGCGGAGCGGGGAGGCGCCGGAGGCAGGGGAGCGCTCACCTCTCCCGGGGGGAAAGAGATGCTGACAGGTGCGAGAGGACGATCATGGGCATCACCAGCTTCCACAGCGCAGCCATCGCGGGAGCCACGCTCTCGCCTGCACCCGAGCACGGCGTCCTGCGGGCGGTGGGGGTCCTGCGGGCGGTGGGGCTGATCGCCTCGGACTTGGGTGGTGCCCCCGGGGCACAGAAGTCACCCCAGTCGCTCAGCCGGGGGGATTCCTGCTGCACAGGCAGCAGGATGAGCAGCTCCGGCGGCTGCTGCCCCCCTGCAGCCCCAGTGCCTGTGGCGCAGACAGGTGAGGGGCTCTGCAGGCCTGAGGAGCCACAAGCTCCCTCTCCCCCGTGCTCCTGCTGCTCCAGTGCTGTTTGCCGCTCGGTTTGGGGGTGAAACGAGGAAAATAAGGACTTTTCAAGGGTCACTGCAAACCCAGCAGACCCTGCGGCCCCACTCCCCGGCCGAGGGACGTGAAGGAGCTGAAACAGCCACCAGCAGCCTGCAGGGAAGGGGAGCCGGCACCCTGAGCCTGCACAGCACCGGCCACCCAGCCCCGACCTCACCACGGGGTCCTGGCCATCCCTGGGCTGACGCTGCTCCTGGAGCTGCACTGGAAGCCCCAGCTCCGGCCCCAGAGCTCCTGCTCTCCTCACTCCCTCCTGGCTGCTAACCAGGAGGATCCCCCTGTCGTTCCCCTTCCCGGCGCTGCTTCTGTTGTCCCTGCACAGATGGCTACCTGCTGGCAGAAGGGCCCTGCCTGCTGGCACCAGCCCTGGCACCACCACAGCCGGCTGCTTCGGGTCCTGCACCAGCCAGGCCGCGGGGAGGAGGCCGACCTCCAGTGTTTCACCTCCTTCAGACACCTCCAGGCTCCCGATCCCCTTCTCCAGCGATGCTGGTGCTCAGGAACCGCAAAGCCCTCCGCTAGCAGGGGCCCTGAGCTGAAGGACCCTGGCACCCACTTCCCTCGGCTCCGGGCCTGGGGGAGTCCAGGATCTTCCAGCAGACAGGTCCCGCTGCTGACTGGCAGAGGGCACCCAAAGCCTTTGCTGAACCAAGGCTCCCGTCACCCCCGGGACCTTCCAGAAAGGAGCCATCTGGGCACCTTCTTGCTCCTGCCCAGCCACGGTGACCCCACAGCCCGCGGTGACCCCACAGCCCGCGGCTCCTGGAAGCCCTCTGGACCTGGGGCTCTGCTCAAACCCACCTCCTCACCAGCACTGCTGCTCAGGAGATGGGCGGCCTCACGGCAGCAGCTGAGCAAAGCCCCCCAGAGGCCACCAACACTGGAGAGGGGAGAAGCCCACCTGGCAGGGCAGTACTCACCACACGCGGCCACTGCCGGCTCTCAGCTGGCTCACGGCTATGCGGTGCCACTGGCCCACTCCTCTCCACGGCCCCTATAAATCCGCAGCCCTTATCAGCAGCAATTAGCTGGGCAGAGATACGAGCGTGAGCGGCGGGGGGGCTACCAGCCGCCAGGGCATCCAGCCGGAAGGGCCTTTTAATTACTCGAAGCCTCATCAGGGCGCTTCTGCGGGCGGGCAGCGACGGTCGTTTGCTGGGCAAACACCCCCGTGCCGGCGGGCTCGCCGCGATCGGCGCCGTTATCTCTCCTCCTGCCTTTAATGCCTCTCGCCAGGGCCCGAGCTCCCGCTCCCCTTTGATCCTGCTCCGTTTGCCGGCCCCAGGAGCCGCGATGTTCGTGCCTGCGGGTCGGCCGAGCCGCCCTCCCAGGGCAAGTGCTGTGCGACAGGCAGCACCGGGGCTGGGGCTCCTGGCCAGTGCCCTCCATGCTGTGGTGTCACCACCGCCGCGTCTGGACAGGGAGAGCAGCGCCCTGGGACACGCCGGAGAAGCAGGGCGGGCACTGCCAGGTGCTCCAGAGAAAGACGCTGGACAAAGGCTGCTGCATGTCCTGCAGACACTGCTGCTCCTGCCTTGGCCCGGCACAGCCCACGGCACAGCCCGCAGCACAGCCCGCCCAGCCCCTGGGCTTGTTACTTGCCCAGGACATCCCTTGCCAGCTGGTCCACAGTACAGACCCCAGCGGTGTTTCTGCAGCAGCTCAGGACCTGCCGGGGCTCCTCCTCACAGAGACCCCTGCCTGGCCAGAAGGCCCATCCCAACATCCCAACTCTCTGAGGTCTGCGGCTTTGAGACGACTGCGGGCACAAGGGCGAAGCCAGGCTGAAAGCCACAGAGAGCCCGACAGTCCCCTGGGTCGGAAGGACCCTGAGACCACCAAGTCCAACCACCAGCCCTCCCTGCCAGGTCCTCCACCAAAGCCTTGGGCCAAGCACCGCAGCTAGACAGCCCCGAGCACCCTCAGGGAAGGCGTCCCAGCCTCACCCCACACACGCTCACTGGGGTGTCGCAAGGCCGGACGCAGGTGTCGTGGAGCCCGGGCACAGGCAGGGACCCCGTCCCGGGGCGGCACCCGCCGGCGGCAGGGCGGCAGTTGATCGAGGTCAGGCGGCAGTCGGAACAGTGGGGCCAAATCCTTCCTGCGTAGAAGTAAAGTGCCCTCTAATCAGCTTAGGGGCGCCCAGGAGCCTCGGCCCCCCCGTTCCCCGCGTCCCTCCTTCGCGTGTGCGGGGCCATGTGTGCGGCAGGGATTTGCCGCGGTGTGGCCGCGGGAGCCCTCCCTGCACCGCGGAGCCGGCCCCGGCGCCGCTGCCGGCTGGGAGCAGATTAGCCTCCCCGCGCCGCTGCCGGGGAGAAAGGGCCCTGACTGGGATGAGGGGACTGGGGGATTGGGCCCCTCGACGCTTCCCCGCACGGGACGGCCTCGGGAGCCGCCTTAACCTCTGCCTCCTGCTCCCGTCACTGTCGCTGCCAACGGGGAGAGCGGCAGCGGCTGTAGGTGGCCCTGGGAGGGGCTCAGCAGGGCTGGGGACATCATTCTCCCCCTGTCCTGGGCACTGGGGAGACCTCCCCTCGAGTACTGGGGGCACCCCCCAGGGAAGTTCTGCCTGGGGATGCTGGGGCTGAGCCCACGGGTGCCCTGGCCCCGCAGAGCCCCCAGCGCCGTCGGCCCGCGGCAGCCGCGCCGTGCGCTGTGGCTGCCCGCGCGTCTGGCCTCGGCGCAGCTCTAATTGGCATCAGCGCCCGTAATCTCGGCCTCCAGCTGTTTGCTGCGGCGGGGAAGAGGAGGAAGCACTTCAGGGAATTAATTGTCATTGCGAGGATGCTGCGGCGCCGTGTGCCCGGGCTGGCAGGCGGCCCTGGCCCAGCTGTTCCAGGTGTGCGGCGCCAGTGGCGAGCGCAGCGCCCAGCTGGCACTGGGGGCCCGGAGCACCCCCCGCCAGGTGAGGCCCCGGGGGCTTTGGGACGCTGAGGTGGGAGCGGCTGCCTCTCCCTGCCTCGGCCGCCCTGCAGGTCTCTCAGTGGGGATGTTCCCAACCAGCAGGAGCCCCCGGAGCAGATCCCTTTGGTCGGCCCTGCGACCAGACCCTTGGGTTTCACCAGGTCACCCCGGAGATGCCACCACACAGCAAAACCGAACCACCGGCCCACAGCACTCGGCCAGTTCGGAGCCGGCCCGGCAGGATGAGCCGCTGCGTCTGCCGCAGGATGTCCAATGGGCAGAGCGGCGGCAGCCGCACGCAAGGGGGGCCCTGGAACCCAGGATGACGCTGGGCTTGCGGTGGCAGAGCCGCACTGGCCAGAGCCGCTGGGAGCCACAGGCCTCGTGTCACTTGGGGCCGAGCTCGTTCGGGACCAAGGTGCTGCCAGGCTGGAGCAGGGGGTCACTCTGCTCTACCCGGCACAAACGACCGCTGCAGGGCATTAGCTCAGCGGCCGCGGTGCCCACGGGGAGGCAGGGGGGCTGCACCCACGGCTCCCCCGGCAGCTCAGACACCAGCACCAGGGGTAGTTCGTCCCCACAGGGCTTCAGCACTTTCACTCTTCGGCTGACGGGAGCCGATTTCTTGGTGTGACAGGGCTCGGGGAGAAGGGGTCCCACTGCAGCAGCCCCCTCCCCGCGGGAAGGCTGTGCCAGCAGATTGCAGGGTCCAACCACCGGGCCAGGGAAGCTGTGGTGGGGGGACAGCACCGAGCAGCCCCCGCCAGCACCGACAGTCACAAACCCACCGGCAGGGTGGTTCTGTCCGCCCTCCCGCACCGGGCGACACCGTGGGCAGCGGATGCGGCTGCTGCCAGACGAGCTCCTCTCCCCCCGGACGTGCAGCCCTGCTCGCGCCCCCGGTCAAGCAGCAGCCGCCCCCCACGGGCGCTGGTGGCCGGGAGCTGGGCTGGCGGTCGCGTCTCTCGGGTGCGCGCGGGGCCGGGTCGGTCCGTGCGAACGCGGTCCGAGCCGGGGGGCTGAAGAGGGGGTGCTCGGGCAGACCACGGGACAAGGCCGGGAGGGAGGGCGGGCGCGGGGAGCGGCCGCGGAGAAGCCCCGGACGGAGACACCGGCGCGTCCCGGCGGGGCCCTTCTCCTGCCGCTGCCGCCCGGGAGCTCAGCGCCGGGAGGACGAGGAGGAGGCGGCGGCGGCGGCTGGGCTGAAGCAGGCGGTGAAGGGCTCAGCACCGAGCGCCGGCTGCTTCTCGGGGCAGCCCCCGGGCAGGGCTCGGGCCCGGTGCCGCTGGCGGTGGCACCGGGCCACCGGGATCCACACCCCCCCGTAAGCCGCTTGGCGACCCGGGGGGAGCCGGGGCGGGGGGCCGGGCTGTCTCCGCTGGGCAGCTCCGCCCCGCTCCGGCAAAGTTTGTCTCGGCGGGGCCGGTGGCCGGGGCTGGCGCCGGGGGCTCCCCATGCTCGGGGGGCAGCGGCGGGGGGGCCATGGCCAGTGGCAGCGCCGGGCACTCGCCCTGCAACGGCACCGCGCTGCCCCCCGCTCCGCCGCCGGCCCCGGCGGGGCACAACGTGGCCGCCCTGGTCCTGGGCATCGTCCTCATCCTCCTCATCGTGGGCGGCAACGGGCTGGTGTGCGTGAGCGTCTGCACCGAGAGGGCCCTCAAGACCACCACCAACTACTTCATCGTCAGCCTGGCCGTGGCCGACCTGCTGCTCGCCCTGCTCGTCCTGCCCCTCTTCGTCTTCTCCGAGGTGCGTGGGGCTGGCCGCGGGGTGCCCGGGGAGCCCCGAAGTTAGCGGGGAGCGGGGGTTTAACGCAGCACCCGGGCTAAAGGCCCTCTCCGGGTGATGCCCAGCCCCCGGCGGGACAGCGGGTGCGGGAGCGGCTGCTGCGCCGAGGGGATGGAGCGAAGGGCCCCCGCGCTGCCATCAGCAGAGGGCAGGAAGGGCAGGAGAGCCCCTGCTGCAAGTGGGGAGCTCCCGGGGCGAAGGGAGAGCTGCAGGCACGAACGCACGGGGCTGGGGAAGCTGGTCTGAGTCACCTGAGGTCCCGGCTGCTGCAGGGCTCCTCCGGGCAGATCCTCGGGTCCGCGCGGTGGGGGTCACCGTGGGGGTCACCTTTCACTGCCGAGGCTTTGAGAGCTGAGGAAAGACAAAAGAGCAGCCGCTGAGGCTGGGGGGGTTTGCTGCAGTGGGCAGGGAGGTGTTCCCTGCCGGGGACTCGGGGGCAGTTGTTGGGGTGAGAAGAGCCGCGAGAACCTGCCTGCTAGGGCCAGCCAGCAGCTCCTGCCCCGCGCCAGTGGGTGAAAGCACCACAGGCCACGCCAGCAGCTTTGTGGGACCTCTCCCTGCTGGTGGGGTGGGATGAGGAGCCCCTTCCCGATGGAGAGAGCCGGGCTAGAGCTCTGTGCACCGCGAGCTCCCGGCACCCTGCACACACTGTGGTCTGGGGGCTGCGGCAGGCAGACCTCGCATCCCGAGAGCCAGCTGCTTGCAAGGTGGAGCCTCGGGGAGCGAAAGGGCTGGTGGCCCCATCCTTGAAGGGGACCACGAGCACCCCAGCAGCGCTCGGCCCCGGGCCTCTCCCGCAGCAGGGCACGCGCTGCCCTGCAAGGCGGCTGTGGATTAGAGCTTAGGGTGCCTTGAGCCTCAGGATTTTCAGGACATTGCGACCTCTGTGCAGAGCCGGCCTGGAGGGGCGGGTTCAGCTGGGGACCCGTAAGAACCCGCGAGGAGCAGGAGCATTAGATCCCCCTCACCCTTCCACCTCACCGAGGGAGCCTCCCCGTGCTGGTCGGTGCCGCCTTTGCCTCGGCCTTCAGGGCTCTCTCAGCTACTTCTTGCAAACTGCAGCTCCCTTCGGTCTCCGTCTGTTGTCTCCCCAGCTCGGGGCAGACACACACAGCCCAGCTGGTTCCTGTGTCGCAGGAGACCAGCGTGTGCCAGGGACACGGGGCCGCCTGGCTGTCCTGGCAGGCAGGAGAGCCCCAGACCTCCCCACGGACCTGCCTGCCCCATCCTCGTGCCCGCAGCGCTCGCTGTGCGCTGGGGGCTTCTTCGGGCTGCGCTCGCATCCTCGCTCATTTGTCCTGCGGCGTCCGCCCTCCTCAGCGGCTCGAGCGCTGCCGAGGCAGCAAAGCCCAGCGTCGCGGGCACCTCCGCAGCCTGCGCTAGCCCGGCTCTCCCCGTGGGTGCGGGGGCACGGCCGCAGCCTGCTGCCGGCTGGAGGCACCCAGGGCATCCAAGCAAGGGCCGGCTGGGGGCTGCCACCAGGGCAGCGTTCGCAGACAGCGTTGCGGCCAGGGACGGCCCACGGCCCCGCAGCCCTGCTCTGTGGTCCTTAATCCCCACGGGGCGCCTGAGCCGCGGGGCCTGAGATGGGAAGGTGCCGGCAGCGCCGGGTTACGCAAGAGTCTTTGCCTCCAAGACCTCTGTAAGTGATTATGACAAAGAGGAACCAGCAGGAGCAGCCCCGTGGGCTCACCCGGCCCCGCTGCAGCTCAGGAGGCCGAGGTGGAGGCAGGAGAGACGAGTCTTTGCTGGATTCTGCAGCTCCAGTGGCAACTGATGGTCCCCGAGGGCCCAGGGATGCCCGAGCCGGGGTGTCATTGTACAGGCTGGGGGAGGCACCGTGTCGTCTCTAGAACCTTCACCGCCCCCTCAATCTCTTCGGTCTGCTGTGGGCAGGAGCAGTTGGCTGCCGGACACTTGGCTGGGGGCACGGGGTCGCTCCGCCGACCTCAGAGGCGGTGGCCCAGGGCAGCTGCTCACCCCAGGCCTCTGCAGTTCCAGGGCGGCGTGTGGTCCCTCAGCACGGCGCTGTGCGACGCCCTGATGACCATGGACGTGATGCTGTGCACGGCCTCCATCTTCAACCTCTGCGCTATCAGCGTGGACCGGTGAGCGCCAGGGTCCTGGCCTCGGGCTGCCGCCACACCGGCCCTGGCAAGGAGCCCTTGCCAGGTCCTGTGCTCCTCTAGGGGTGGTTTTGCCTCGTCGGCCTCTCCCACCACCAGCTCCGTGCCCCATCAAGGTGGTGGCTGGAAGCACAGCGGTGTGGCCAGAGCAGAGCTGTCCCTTCGGGTCTCGTCTGGGGGGGGCCTGGCTGTAGCCAAGGCCGTGGCTGGGTCACTCGGGGGGCGCGGGGGTGGCAGCCTGGGACCACTGGGGCCCTCAGGTGACGCCGCCCCTGAGGACTGACTCACGGGGCCTCTGCTGGCAGGTTCATCGCCGTGTCGATCCCGCTGAACTACAACCGGCGGCAGATCGACCTGCGGCAGCTGATCCTCATCTCCACCACCTGGATATTCGCCTTCGCCGTAGCGTCCCCGGTCATATTTGGCCTCAACAACGTCCCAAACCGGGACCCCAGCTTGTGTCAGCTGGAGGATGACAACTACATCGTCTACTCCTCCATCTGCTCCTTCTTCATCCCGTGCCCCGTCATGCTGGTGCTCTACTGCGCCATGTTCCGCGGCCTCCAGCGCTGGGAAGAAGCCCGGAGGGCCAAGCTGCGGGGCGGCATCTACGGGGCCAACAGGAGGCTCTACCAGCCCTCCTCCTTCCTCGAGCAGGAGCAGAGCGAGCTGGGCCCGGAGCAGTGCAGCCCTTACACCTGCTCTGCCCGCCCCAGGGACCCAGCGCTCGGCAGCGGGATCCGGACTGTCTCCTACCCGCACCTCAAGTACCCGCAGCCGGGCCTCGGCCGCAAGCGCGCCAAGATCAACGGCCGCGAGCAGAAGGCCATGCGGGTGCTGCCCGTTGTCGTAGGTGAGTGGTGGCCGGGGCCGGGTGGGCAGGGCCGCCCCGGGGCCCCGCAGCAGGGCCCAGCCTGGCAGAGGTGGCGTCAGCCCGGCAGTGCTTTGCCAGCCACCCTCCCAGCACTGAGAACCCGCCTGTCTCCTTCTCCTCGCTGAGGGGGAAGGCGATGGGGAAGCCAGCTCCCTCCCGTTCCACACCCAGCGCCCACGCCCACCCTCCCCCAGTTCCTGGCACAGCCCGGTGGTGCCCAGTGCCAATGTACCTGTCTCTTGCCGCGAGGCTGCTCTTCCAGTGAGCGTCCCGGTGTCCCCTTGAGCCGGACGCAGGGCATCACGTCCAGGGTTTGGCATCCAACCCTTTCTTCAAGGTAAACCTGTGGCTGCCGGCACCCCAAACCAAATCCAGACTGATAAAGACACCCCAGGACCCCCATCAGCGGTTGGGACGTTCTGTCTGGGTGCCGAGCCCGGCTCTGTGCCGGCACCGCTGAGCCCGTCCCGGCTCGTCCGGCCCAACCGCCTCTGTTCAGCCACCGCGGTAACAGTCCCCTCGCGTCCCGCTGGCAGGTGCTTTCCTCTTCTGCTGGACCCCCTTCTTCGTGGTGCACATCACCCGGGCTCTGTGCAAGGCCTGCGCCATCCCGCCCCAGGTCACCAGCACCGTCACCTGGCTGGGCTACGTCAACAGCGCCCTCAACCCCGTCATCTACACCGTCTTCAACGCCGAGTTCAGGAACTACTTCCGCAGAGTGCTGCACCTCTTCTGCTGAGCCCGCGGCGCCGGCGGGGAAGGAGCCGCCGGCCAGGTCCGCTCCAGTCCGCCGAAGGCCAGTCTCCGCCCGAGCGCTGCTGTCCTTGCTGGGGACAAGGGAGGACGGAGCGACAGCAGCCGGAGGATCCTGGCTCCCAGGTCGCTGCCATCAGGGGTTCCGGGTGAGCACCAGCAGGTTCCGCTCGGGGGCCGGGCACGACCAGCACGAGGCGGCACAGGCCAGCCAGGAGGGATACGAGAGCAGCTCCTGCTTCCCACGGGGCGCTTGGGCCGCTTGGGGCTTCTCCTGGCTGTCACTAGGCAACGTGAACGTCCCCCGTCCCCACCTTCCCCTTCGTAACCGCAAACCCCGACGGACGTGCCTCGCGCTGAGCAGAGGGGCCTTCAGCTCGGACCGCACGGCCCGAGGTCCCCGCGCGAGGGCACGGGGCTGCCCAGCTGGGGCCTCCCGGCTGCCCCGCAGAGCCCGGGGTTACTGGGAGCTCTCCAGGCATGACACGGGGCACCGACCTAGCGCGCCGGGCAGCTGGGGGAGCCTGCGGAGGGGAGGACTGGACTGCTGCACGACGCAGGGTTCCAGAGTGGCGGCTTTCGGTTGCTGCCTCCTGGGGGTAATTTGCCAGCCCAGGAACGAGCCACGTGCCGCAGGGAGGGCTGGAGCTGCTCCTGCCCGGTCAGGCTGTCGTCAGCAAATAAAGTCCCACGGTGGTTCCGCGCAGCTTGGGGTCCTGTGGTGCATCCCGGCTCCCAGGGCTCCGGGGGATGTCCCCTGCGAGAGGAATCACACCCCAGCTTTTTGTTTTGGAAGGCTGCTCCCCCCCCCCAAGGAGTTTGAGGGGTGCAATGGAGCCCAAAGTCACCCCATCGCTAAGGCTCGGCCGCGCTCGGCCGCCACCTGCTCAGCCAGAACCCCGCCGGGCACAGGCATGGGTACGGAGGCCCGTCGGCCAGTGGGGCTTTGATGAAGATCACCTGCTCAATCAACCAGCCACCTTTAGGCTCCAGTAGCCAACACTGACTGTTCAGCGCCTGAGAGGGGACCGTTCCGTGGCCACGTGTTGCTCCGGGAGCCGCGAGCGAGCATTCTGCCACGGGAGCCCGAGGGCTGCCTGACAAGCCCCCCTGGCGTCCTGCCCGGGGACCTTCTCTTCCCACCCCGTGCCGCTCGTGCCGGGCCCCATCGGAGAGCAGGGTCTGCTGGGGGGCCAGCACCTGCCGCCTTCCCCCTCAAAACCAGTTCCTGCCCCTGGGGGGCGGGGGTCCTCCACCAGCGCTGCCGGCCCTGCCGATGGGCCCTTCCCCGGGAGCAAACACTTCGCCAGCCAACAGGCAGGACGGCGACACCCAGACCCGCCTGCCCGCAGCAGCAGCTGCTTCAGGCCGCGCTCCTGAGCGGGGGTCTCTCGCTTCATCCCGAGCGCAGAGACTCTGCTGCGCTCCAGTCTGCCCAGCACAGAGGGAGCACAGGGAACCAGAACAGTCCTTCCGAGGGCAGACCGGGAACCTGAGAGCAAACACCAGCAGCGCCCAGGAGACGACAAACCAGACCTTCAGCACCCGCGGAGGGCTGGGAACCAGTGTGGGACCGACGGCTTCTCCACCACGGTACCTCCCCGTGGCTGCGGACAGACCGGCCCCCTGTTCACAGCACTCGCCGCCCTGGCCGGGGTCACTCTGCCGTGCAGCCGTGACCCCCCCCGGGGCATAAACTGAGCGACACCCCTGCTCAACCACCGGTGCAGAGGCACCCAGGAACAGGCAGGACCAGTAACCCCCTGCAGCCATCAGCGCCCGAGGCTGAGAGCTAAACCCAGGAAGAGGTGGGGGCTGCTGAGACTCCTCCTGCCTCGGGCATCGATCCTCAGTCGCCTCTCCAGCCCAAGCCCCAAGCAGTCGGCTCCCCGGGCTCAGCCCCGCTTCCGTGGGGCCTCCACCTGCCCTGTGCTCCCATCACACGCTCCCACGTGGGCCTGGAGCAGAGCTGGGCCCGGACAGACAGACCCGCTGCACAAACGCATCCTGCCGGGCTCCTCCGGAGACGGGGAGCAGGACACACGCGTGTGCGACCCCCGCAGCGCCGGGAGCCAGCCGCACCGCGAGGAGCCCCCGTGGCAGTAACCGGGCTGCGGGGCACGCGCACGCTTCCGCCACGTTTTATTGAGCGGGGATCTCTCGCTTCATCCCAAGCGCGGAGACTCCGCTGCGCTCCAGTTTGCCCAGCACAGAGGGAGCACAGGGAACCACACCAGTCCTTCCAAGGGCAGACCGGGAACCCCCGGGTGCACCGGGAAGGTGCTCTGACTCGTCAGGGCCATCAAACCCAGCGACTGAATTCATTCCTCTGGCAAACGAGGCGGGGGGCTGGGAGGGGGGAGCAGCAGCAGATCTCACTCAGCACCCGCGCCAGCTCCGCCTCAAGCGCCACGACGAGATCTGCCGTTAATCCACGCGCGGAGGGTCCAGCCTGGCACCGTCAAAGCTCCCAGCTCCAGGCTGCCGCTGCCCGGGGGCTGCTTCTCCAGGGGGTTTCACAGGCTCTGTGTTACCCCGAGTTTCGGAGGAGGATCGGGAGCAGGAAGACCCCAACCCAGTACAAAGTCTCTCACAACCAAGTTCGCTCCGAGCAGACGGGTACCGGCTGTGCAGGCCGCTGGCGCCGGGGTGCCGAGCCAGCGCGGTCACACCGTGACCTTCTCTATCACGCTGTCCGCAACGTGCACCTCACCGGCCTGCACCGTCACCGTGGCCGACTGGCCGCACACGTGCTGGTGGTCCTTCCAGTCCTGCGGGGGGAGAGCACAGGGGAGGGCTGTGAAGAGCAAAGAAGGGCCTGGGAAGGTGCAAGCCAGCCCACAGAAGCACGGCGCCCCTCCGGCAGCGGGCAGGGCCCCCGGCTCTCCCCAGAGCCACACAGGCCCCTCCAAAAGAACCTGTGACCCACGAAGACGCCGATACCTTCCGCTGGCAGAAAGTGGAGCAGTAGTTGACCTTGTGGCAGCCTGTGCACTCGTTGGTCGCCTCCCGGCCGCAGTTGACGCAGGACTGCTGTGAGAAGACAGCAAAGGGCCCACTACCACCCCGTTCGGGCACAGCCCCTATTTCCCAGTAGCCCAAACACACAAACACGGTCGGTTCCTGGACACTCCTCAGAGACCTGCTCCCCTGGCCACGTCACAGAGGTTCCACGGGGAGGAGAGGCCACCTCCACTGCCCTCGCTGGAGGGCAGGAACCCCGTCAAACCGTGTGGCTTTGCCTCCTGCATGAGCAGGAACGGGGCTGGCGCTCCTGGGTTTCATCTCGCCCTGGTTCTAGGGAGAAGGGCCCAGCTGCCCTGGGCTGGTCAGGCCTGTCCCCCTGCCTGCCTGCAGCCCCCTCCCATCGCAGGGGAACGCTGAGAGGCGCCGACAGCAGCAGGACTCGAGCGCAGAGGCGGGACGGGACGCGGGCTGGAAGATCCCGGCCGCGTTCTGAAGGATGCGTTCGGTGTCTGGCGCTTTGATCTCCCTTCAGCGGCGCCAATTAACGGAACCCGCAGGGGGAGCGGGAGGGGGCCGCGAGGGGCCCAGCGGCAGGCACTTCACAGAGCACCCGCTCGGGCGCGGCCCGCGCGCCGTCAGCCACAGCCCCACCGGCCCCGGCGCCCCGCTCAGCGGCGCGTTCCTCACAGCCTCGGCTCACGTCTGACGCAGGCACCGACGAGCAGCAGGGCCACGGCTGCGCTAGGGACGGGCTCCCTGGCACCTGCCAAGCCTGCCCCAGAGGGATGCTGGAGCCCGGCCGGGCAGGACCTGGATGGTTTGGGGCTCTGTTGGCAGACTCAGGGCCTGTACCTGGGGGTCCTGCAAAGGCTTCAGCTTGAACTGGGGGTCCCGAACAGGCTGGGCTGCAAAGCAGCTCACAGGACCAGAGGAACCCCAGTGACACCCCAGTGACAACCATCCACAGAGCTGTGAGAGGCCGGTGACACCAGCTAACCCAGCTGCACCATGATGGGGCACCGGGATGAGCTGGAGGGCGCTGGGAAGGGGACCCACTGCTGCAACCAAGCACAGCCCTGCTCAGGAAGGCTCTGGGCTCTGCCGGGGGCGCGTGACAGACCCCACACTGCACCCTGCAGCGGAGCAAAGGCCCCAGGGCTCTTCCTGAAAGACGGGAGACACCCCGCTCACCTTGATGATGATTCCAGCTTTCCCATCCACGTCGTCCGTCGGTTGAAACAGCTGGTTCTGATACTGCTGCAAGGGAAACGGGTCATCCGTGCACGGCCTGGGCAGGCTGCCCGCTGCTGCCCGCCCGCTGCCCCTGCCCCAAACCGCTGCCTGCAGCCCACCTCGCCCAGAGCCCCACGAGCGAGCAGGGGAGCACCAGGGCAGGTAGCAGGGCTGCGCGTCACCTCCCTGGGCCAAAGGCCGGGTCAGGCGCAGCGGACCCTTGTCTGAGCCGCAGCAGCTCCTCCACCTCTGCTCACAGCCCCCAAAACCTGGGACAGGAGCCCCCCCTTTAACCCCTTCTGCCGTCTCCTCTGCTCTGCTCAGCCCAGCCCAGAGTTGCAGCCCTGCAGAGGCTACCGAGAAGGAAGAGCTGTGGCAGGAGCAGCTCCAGCCAGGCCTGTGCAGAGCTCTGACAAACCAGCTCCAGAGAGCCTCCAAGCCCCGGCTCCCCACCGCGCTCTCCGGAGCCCACTCGCTGTAATTGGCGGTCCTGAGCGACACTTCTTACACGCTCGACCCTTTTAGCTTCGTTCCCTCCTCTCCGGCCCCGAGTGGCTTTAATCCTTCTGAAAAGGGGGCTCCAAGGCTCCAGCTGTCGGCCGATTTAAGCGGCCACCTGGGTCTCCACGGGGCTGGGGGCGCCGCGGCATCAGAGCCCCCGTTTTCCACGGGAACACCCGTCCCGTTCCCACAGCCCTTCTCCGACAGGGAGCCAGAACAAAGCCGACTCCACACCTTTCCCAGGTGTCTTCCTTGCCCCCCAGCACCGCCTTCTGGCACAGGGCCTGGGGAGGCCGGTGCTCTCCCCCTCCCAAAGTTTATCAGACGTAATTGATGGCTTAGCAGCCACTCAGGCAAATTGCCCGGCCGGAGCGCAGAGCCCCGGCTCCGTAATCCGCTCCTGCGGGGCCGTCCTGCTGCCCGAGTGCCTGGACGCGGAGCCCGGGCAGCCCCTCTCCCTCTCCCCCTGCATGTCTGTCCCTAGAGGGAGATCCCCTGGTAACACAGGCTGAGCCGGCCCCACGAGTGACTCCACCTGCTCCCACAGCACAGAGCTTACAGCCACGGCTGTCTCACAGGGCCACGGACCCGCAGGGGCTGCAAGGGACCTCGAGAGATCGCCCAGTCCAGCCCCGGCCGCAGCAGGATCCCCCAGATCCAGGTGCACAGGAACAGCCCAGGAGGGTTTGAAATGTCTCCAGAGAAGGAGACTCCACAGCCCCCTGGGCAGCCCCTGGCAGGGCTCTGGCACCCTCCCTGGCAATCCACCCAGCAGGCCACCATTGGTCACAGAACCACAGGCTCATCGTGGCCCTCATCCCAGCACCTCCCTAACCCCTAGGTGCCCAGAGCCTTGAACAAGTTGACTGAACGAAGAAGGACAAAGAGAGCAGCAGGGCTACGACCCCAAGCGACGGGATTCTCTGCAGAAGCCTGCGGCTTCGGCGCTTGGCACGCGACGCAGCCTGTGCCAGGATGGCGCCAGGCCCCGGCGCAGGGCGCTACGGGGCTGCACCGGGGGCTCAGGGAGGCCGAGCGAAAGCCCCTCGTCTCAGAGTCACACACGAGAGGGGAAGAGCACTTGCCCACAGCCGGCCCCGAACTCCCAGCGCTGCCCAGTTCAGCCCCGCTGCTGTTTCCAAGGCCTGGGTGCCACCACGCTGGGACAGCGAGAAGGGACCCGATCCCCCTGCAAAGGGCCGAGGAGAGCTGCCATCGCAAGGAAGGGCCGTGACCGCAGACGCCTCCGATGCTGCACTCCAGCCCTCGGTGGCTGTCCCCTGCTGCCCTTCCTGTCCCTGCTCCCCTCCGACGCTGGCCTTTCCACCTCCAAAACGGGACCAACTGGGGGACTAGCAGATTTCCAGAGTCCTCTGGGCGCCCTGGCGAGTGCCGCTGGCCTGTGGGACCAGACCACGGGGCGGTGGCCGCCCTCCGCACAGCAGCAACGCCTGGGGTCTGGGCACGGAGCAGAGCCAGCCCGCGGCCGCACAGCTCCACACTCGGCTGCGGCAGGCGCTGAACTCGGGGGGCCAGCACCCTCGGGGGGCCAGCACCCTCTGAACTCGGGGGGCCAGCACCCTCGGGGGGCCAGCACCCTCTGAACTCGGGGGGCCAGCACCCTCGGGGGGCCAGCACCCTCTGCACTCGGGGGGCCAGCACCCGCGGAGCTGGGGAACAGCTCAGCACCGCTGTGCCAACGGGAGGGACGGACCGTCTGCAGTCCCGGCAGCGAGGCCGGCGGGGCAGCAGCAGCTCCCGAGGGATTTCTGTAATCCCCCCGTGAAGTCACTCTTCCAGGAAGAGCTGAGCTGACAGCTCCATTATCATTTAATCTGCTCAGGAGCCTTTGCCTCGGGCTCAGATACAGCGACCCAGCCTTTCGCTTCCCGCACCTACGCAGCCACGGAGATGGCAAGGGGCTGGAAGGGACCTCCGGAGGTCATCGAGTCCAGCCCCGTGACCTCCTGAGCAGGGCCACAGGACCCACAAACACCCTGTGAACAGAGGAGGTGGGGAAGGTTCCCCAGTTTGGGAGCCCCGGGAAGTCCTGTCCGTGTCACGAACGCACCTGCTCCTTCCCGCGTTCAACTGCTCCCGAGAACATCAACAGCCACGCTCCGGGTGGGAAAGAGACCTGTGCTACCACCCAGGGGCACCGAGGAGGCCGGGAAAGCAGCCCTGGCCAACCCAACCGCAGACAGCCCGTGAGGTGACGCTGAGTGTGACCACCTCCAGCGCCAGCCCAGGCCCAGGGGAACGGCAGCACCGGCTGCGTGGGGAACTCTTTGGGTGGGAGCCGACCAGCAGCACGGGTCACGTCAGCACACGGGAGTGCTGAGGCGCCCAGCCGCACGGCGCCCAGCCGCACGGCGCCCAGCCGCACGGCGCCCGGGGCAAGCTCGCAGGCTGCCCCACTGGGCGGTTGGGGGTCGCTGGGAAAGGGCTTCCTTCCTCTGCAAAGCAGCACCTGCTGATCCCTGCCTCACAAAGCCAGCGCTTGAGCCAACGCACAGGAGCCACCTCCGTCCCGTCCCGGGGCAAGAGAAACGAGAAGCTGCTGGGACGAGCTGGGCAGGGAGCAGAGGGAGAGGGGCAGGGCCTCGCCCGCCCCACAGAGCGCCGCGGGGACGGCAGGGCAGGGGGTGAACCGCAAGGCCGGTGTCAGCGCTTCCAGTCCCCCACAGCTCCGCACCGGCCGCGCCTGGGCTGAGCGCACGAGCCCCTGCCTGGCTGGGATGCGGTGGGGAGGACCCGGCCCGCCAGGGACGCGGCGCACGGAGCGTTCCCTGGGGTCTGGGGTCAGATCTGGGGCGCACGCGTGAGCTGGGGGGAGAAGACCCGCGATGCCACCAGCCGGGAAGGGGTTTCTCTTCTCGGTGCTGGCTGCAAGACACGAGGAACCAGTTCTGAGGGGCACCACTGGTGCAGCCCGCGACAACCGGCGAGCTGCTTCTGTCTCTGGTCACTGTCCCAGCCCAAAACACGCCCTGGGATGAGCCACCTCGCCTCCTGCTCCATCACTGACCTCTTTCCTCTCCACGTGAGCCTGGATTTTGGCTTGTGTGACCGCGGCCTCGCGGAAGGAGGAGCTGGCCTGCTTGGCCTGTTCGATGAGAGTCTTCAGCTGCTGGGCGGTGTTGAGCAACGAGTTGACCATCTCCTCCAGGTACAGCCAGCTCCGCTGCTCCGTCACCTCCAGCCCGTTGACCACGGTGGAGGATATGGCTTTGGTGGGGGGCGCGGGGGGCACTGCCAGGGCAGGGAGTGAGGTTAGCACTGAAAGGGGACAGGAAACAGAGTCAGAGGGCAGCTCTTGGGGCTGCCTGGCGGCTGTTTTGATTGTTTGTGTTCCTAAAGAAAGCAGAGCCTGCAGAGGCCTCCCACCTGGCCAGGGCTGCGCTGCACAGACCTTCCCTCCGGGACCCAGCGCACCCTGAACCGGCCTGTGCAGAACCGACCCTCGGAGGAGAGAAGAGCAGCTGGTCCTAGCCCTCGGCCTGGGGGGGGTTAGCTCCTCCAGCAACAAGCCCCACGGCCACCTCTGCATCGGCAGGGAAGGGCTGTGGGCTGCTCCAGGCTCCCATTAGCAGAAGAGGCAGGAGCAAGCCCCAGGCCCTCTCCCTGACGGACCGGCACACGGAGGAGCAAGCTGCTCAGCGCCCTGGAACCCAGAGAAAGGCAGAGCCCCCCGGGCAGGAAAGCTCTTCGGAGGCAGCACCTCGCCACGGGTCCCAGGGAGACCCTTCCTGAGCAGCAGCACCACTGCTCCTTCACAGGGGCACAGGAGGGCCTTCCCTGACCCAGGAATTGCCATCGATCCGCGCTCTGGGCGCAGGAGTATTTGCACTAGATAGGGCCTCATCAGGAGCTGTTTGCTGAAGAGCCTCTGATAACCTATCTGAAGGGAATGACTTCCTGCTCCTCCTTCGGGCTATCAGGGGGCTATCAGGCAAGAGAAAGTGTTTGCTGGCAACACAACAATCCCCATTTAATTAGTAACGTCAGGAGCTGACTCCAGACCCAAAGCCAACCCTGGGCAGAGCGGGAATGCAGGAACTCCAAGAGGTAAATAAGAGGGGACCTGGAGGGGAGAGGGCTGGGTTTGAGGAGAGAGGCTTCAGACTGCACAGACACCCAACACGTCGACATCGGGAGAAGGCAGCAGAGATCTGAGCCACACTGACAGAGAGG